>JACTOM010000908.1:3192185-3270006 GCA_015832385.1 Elymnias hypermnestra
GTATGTATGGGTTAAGAATGAATGAATTACTCATCAAATGTTTACTCTACGCTGATGATCAAGTAATACTTGCGTCATCCGCTAACGAGCTTCAGGAGATGCTAAATATTATGAATGAAGCTTTGAAAGGGAAAGGAATGAAAGTGAATGTAAACAAAACGAAAGTTATGCTTTTTGAACGAGATGAATCTATGATGAATGGCAATATTTTGATAGATGGGGAACAAGTGGAAGAGGTGAAAGAATTTGTATACTTGGGATCTAAATTTACAAAAGATGGAACATGTGAAAGTGATATCGAAAGGAGAGTGAATGCAGGGAATATGGTAAATGGTGCTCTGCATGCTTTTTTGAATAGCCAGATGGTGTCTCAAAGGGCTAGACTGGCAGTGCATGCTGGAGTGTTGGTGCCAACACTTATGTATGGTAGCGAAAGTTGGGTATGGCAGAAGAATCACAAAAATAGAATAAATGCGGTAGAGATGAGAGCGTTGAGAAGCATGATTGGATTAAAACTGAGGGACAGAGTAAGAAATAGTGTGATAAGAGAACGTTGTGGTATAAAAGAAGATGTAGTGACTAAAATTGAGAAAGGTATGCTTAGATGGTTTGGGCATGAAGATAGAATGAATGAAAGGAGACCGACAAAAAGGATTTATGGGTCAAGAGTGAATGCGAAAGTTGGAAGGGGAAGACCAAGGCGAACGTTCCTGGACCAATCCAGGACATTTTAAATAACGGCCAGGTCAAGAGTACTCTAAACCGACGATCATATATGAAAGATTTAATGAGAATAAAAGAAGCGAAGGAAATATGCAAGGATCGTGGCAAGTGGAAATGACCACATCATTTCTCTGCCTACCCCTATGAAGCGTGATGATAAATTAAGTAATACTATAGTTCAATGGGCAGTCTTGTCGCTGTTTATCGATCTCTTCCAGAAAATTCAACGTAAAAGATGACTGTCAAATAATGTGTCCTTTCAGTGAACGAAAATATGAGAAAACGTTCATATCTTGGGAGGAATTTTTTCCACAATTTTATAAATATTGACGCGTCTTCTTCTTCTTCTTCTTTCAAAATTTAGCTTTCAAGTGTATGTGCTGTACAACCTCGCCAGTGCCACATGAATTGGAGAAGGCACGAATGTGATGGTGCGGTTTATGATAGGTGCGTCGCTGTCACCTTCTATGGTACTTGGAATAAAGCCGATTTTAAGGTTTACAGAACGAAAAGATATGTATACAAACACTTATCTTCTGTATCCTCTGACGGAGAAAGGGAACTATGAAGATATTTTCCATCTCTTTCTGTGGCTACTTTTAAAAGAGGATGGAGACCAAGATAATATTTTCATAGAATGAGAAAGATAAGAGGTAAGAGTACGGAGTTGTTATCTTGTGTTTATGCCACCAAATACCCACTTTCGAAATGTGAGTATTAATTATATTTACTATAATATAATGGCCATGTATTTTTTTTTATTTCAGACAGGTTAGCGCTTGACTGTGATCCAAGTCTACACAAATCGCTTTGTTTGACAGTATGGCTTTTCTGATAGAGTGGTAACTGGCCACGGCCGAAGCCACCCATAAATTAGACAATGCAATTCTAAATCCTCTCTACCGCAGGTCGAACCCCGATCTCTGTTAGCAAAGCGTACTCGCCCCACTACTACAGTGATTCCATGACACTTTATATATTTGACTAGCTACCCGTCACGGCTTCGCACGGATAGGCATAAATAGGTACCGATATTTAAGTTATAAGTATGATAATTAAAACGACCATGAATTGACAAATATTATGAAAAAGTGTGATTCCTAATACTAAAACTAAATAGCTCTGAAAAGAACTTTTTAAGTGAAAAAATAACTCGAAATATTCAATGTCTACTGCGTAAGGTAACCAAGTTCATAATGGTGCACCCCCTTATCCTGCACTGCCCCTCTCTCGTCGATATTTACACGATGCGCTGCGTGGCGGCCGCCGCTGGTATGTATTTTTATTTTAATGTCATGATATCTTTTGAATGGAATATCCGATTTCTTTAGTTCAAAAAGTAATCGTCAGGTATTGAGACAGTCTTGAATATTAAATGATTTATTTGGATAAAAATTTATAAATGGTATGGATAACACGGTCTGATTTTGATTGGCATTTCTATCAATTTGTTAAATGTAATAAAGTAGTTATAATGACGTAACTACAATAGTTAGACATGTGGTCTCGCGAAGTTTTTTGTGAATATTGAAATATTCTATAATATTGTCAAACATTATTTGCACCTTCGGTTGGTTTTAATAGGAATTTCCAAAGGTTTCTTTAGTAATCTAGTACTAAATATAGCCTATGTTACTCAGTGAATGTAGCTTTCTAATGAAGAAAAAATTATTAAAATCGGTCCAGTACTTTTGAGTTTATTCGTTTTTAATATTAGTGTAGATTAATGAACTTTTAGAATCTAAATTAATGAATTAATTAATCTGGTCTAAACTTAAGATCCATACAGTATTTATGATTCAGTATTCAAGTTCTTTTTGCGGTATGCAATAGAATTATTCTCTCTCTCTTAAGACATCAGTAATTAGTCTGCAATCAGCCTTAATATTTTGACCTTTTATTTGACTTTGTGAGAAACGGAACTTGTTGCTTTACAAATTATCCACGAATTCTAATAAAACTTTTTTATAAATACAAAATAATTTTCAATAGCAATGTTATGTTATGGCTAATTAAATACTATATAAATAAATAATACAAATTGAGATATAGAAAATATTTTGTTTTATCATTTATATCTACAGTAATATTAATGATTGGTTTCTTATCTAATCGTTAATTTTACGATATAATAAACTGTTTTTTTTCATACTTGTGCACTTTGTATGTGGCTTATCTGAACTACAGTTCATTCTCGTTAAGAATCATTATCGCCCAGCCCCCTAACTAAATTTCAAGGCCAAGTTCATCACCCGATAAAGATTTTCAATTAGCCACTGTAAACTTGACCTTGTAATTTGAAAATATTTGAATGGTTAGAGGGTGGGGCTATAATGATGACTCACTGCATTCTTAACGCGGACGAACTGTAGTAACAAATCATTTGATTTAAAAAATGATATAAATTGTTCTATAGTCCATTTTGCGGAAGACTTTTGACTATATAACATAACTTTATGACAAGTTACATTACACTTAAGTACTACCAAGATTATAAAATTTGCATGTTTATTTGAAAGCGCTTATCTCGGTAACTAATGGTTCGATTTAAAAACATCTTATTATTTTCTATAGTCCATTTATAAATGAAGGCTATAAGCCATATAACATCACGGTACAACTGATAGGAGCAGAGCATCGTTGAAAAATGTTGCAAAAACTGGCAAATTATTGCTTTTTATACTTTCCGTTGCGTCCGCTGCGTAAACGATTAAAGTTACGCAACAATTATGTAAGACGGAATTATTCCTCTTAAAAAGCTTTAAAGAAAAGTTTGACACAACATATGTCTATCTTTTAAAGTTTACTTACTATATTCTTTTAATGTTCATCGAATTTGTTCTCATACTTATTGTAATGCAGACGAAATTGCGCGTGGAGCGCTGGCGCCATCCATTTATCGGCGTGGGACAGAGTCAATAATGGCAGTCCGGCGCGCGTCTTTCGGGAGGTCTCGAGTGACGGTCTGCCGAAGCGGTCGACTATTGAAACTGTCGCGTTCCTAGCGTTGAGTAAATTGATATCTAGAGCGGTTGTGTAATTGAATATTATAATCTAAGTTAATTAACAAAGTGTTTGATTGCATCAACATTACCCATCAACGCCCACAGTAAATTTTTACCTTTTACGGTATTAAACAGCTGATTAATAGCTTAAACAGACCGTAATCACGATCTAGAAATTCCAGTCATATTACAGTGGCGACTAGTTCTGATTGGTCAACCGCCGGCTATCTCCCTCCCTTCTTACCTCAGCACCCGCGATCGCCCTCTCTACTGCTCGTTGCACCGCTTGTGCCTGCCGAATGGCCTCTCTCAGAGTTGTATCACATTGGTACGTCTGTAACGTCGATTTACATAGGTTAACGTGTTCTCCTATAGGATCTGTTTCAATGTTCCGCCTAGGAAGAGAGGGCCTAAATATGTTCTTAACG
This sequence comes from Elymnias hypermnestra, assembly GCA_015832385.1. Classification (NCBI taxonomy): domain Eukaryota; kingdom Metazoa; phylum Arthropoda; class Insecta; order Lepidoptera; family Nymphalidae; genus Elymnias; species Elymnias hypermnestra. Next base: position 3,196,342 of record JACTOM010000908.1, read on the forward strand.
ACCCCGATGACAAGACGACAGTCGACAATCTACTATACCAGGTAGGGAAGGTAGGGATAGACACACACAAATGCTACACACCGACTCCGCCGGCGAAGTCGAGGTACCCGATTTCTGACGTCATCCGGACGTGGACTCCACACACGACCTCCTCCCCCCCTCCCCCCTAATACCCAATATGATGTTATATGATAACGCCGTTCCAAACTGAGGCTCGATCTTTTCAGGGCTCGCACTCCAAAAGTGGTGGTCTCCTTAAGAGCCGTCCATTCCTCTGGCTACGCTGTAAAAGCCAGTAGGGCTAACAGCAAAATAGACTCCAAACAAAAACAAATTGTATGACATTTCGCCTTAGATTACCGAGCGGAGTAGATCCCATACTAAAAGCGACCTGTTATCACTCCAGAACCCATAACTCTGCCGACCGAAACAAGAACACGGACAAACTGATTATCCAAGACCGTACAATTGAAGATCAAAGCCCTGAGAACCCCATACAGTCTATTGAACCCGCAGGGATTTGCCTGAACCTTAAATCCTCTCCAACAGCATCACTAATCAAATAATCCCATCATCGATTTTGAATTGGCTCAACCCGGAAATCGAACCTCATGTCAAACAAACGTATGAGGCAGTCAAGAACCTTAGGGATACGAGTATATAATCTAAAACAAAAAAAACCTTCGACACGACACACGCACCGTTAGTAACGGTCACTTTGTAACTGATTTATTTTTGTTTTTGCTATTGCCTGGTGTTATCTCTAGGAATATTTTTTTATGACAGTTACCGATGAGCGAAATATATAATAGACATTATGACTTAAAAAGAGATGGTTATATTTGTGATTGCCCGCGTAAAGACAGAACTATCGTATCATCTCAACTAGTAGTTGACACGAGCAAACAAAAGGTTGATAGATGTAGGCGTAATATACCCTAGTACCTGTGCGGAACCAGGTTTCTACTTGTGTATAGAATTACCTAATAAGAATGTCTATATATATCCATTAACTCGAGAAGGAGCGGCAAATCCTTAACTAATAAATTCAGAAACGAGCAAAAAATGAATGTTTGTCAGAAGATTCTCTATAAATAATGTATTGGCTATTTTAAAAGCCGCAAATGGATTATCTCGGCTTCTTTAGATTTTATAATTGTTATGCGTAAGCTCGCCGTACTAACTTCATTCAGGGGACTATTTACACTTATTCGCATACCAAAAATTTTATTGAAAATATTTATTAATATTTAAAACCTCATTACGAACGTTTGACTTTACATACATACATAGTATCACGCCTCATTCCTATAGGGGTAAGCAGAGATAACGTCCTTCCACTTGCCACGATCCTTGCATATCTCCTTCGCTTCTTTCATTCTCATTAAACCTTTCATACAAGTTGGTCGGTTTAGAGTACTCTTGACTTGGCCCTTATTTAAAATGTCCTGGATTTGGTCCATGAACGTTCGCCTTGGTCTTCCCCTTCCAACTTTCGCATTCACTCTTGACTCATAAATCCTTTTTGTCAGTCTCCTTTCATTCATTCTCTCTACATGCCCAAACCATCTAAGCATACCTTTCTCAATTTTAGTCACTACGTCTTCTTTTATACCACAACGTTCTCTTATCACACTATTTCTTACTCTGTCACTCAGTTTTAATCCACTCATACTTCTCAACGCTCTCATCTCTACCGCATTTATTTTACTTTTGTGATTCTTCTGCCATACCCAACTTTCAGTACCATACATAAGTGTTGGCACCAACACTCCTGCATGCACAGCCAGTCTGGCCCTTTGAGACACCATTTACCATATTCCCTGCATTCACTCTCCTTTCAATATCACTTTCAGATGTTCCATCTATTGTAAATGCAGATCCCAAGTACAGAAATTCTTTCACATCTTCCACTTGTTCCCCATCTATGAAAATATTGCCACTCACCATAGATTCATCTCTTTCAAAAAGCATAAGTTTCATTTTGTTTACATTCACTTTCATTCCGTTCACTTTCAAACCTTTATTCATAATATTTACCATCCTGTAGCTCATTAGCGGATGACGCAAGTATTACTTGACTTTCCATCTTTAAACATATCTATATCACTTGGATTATGTAACATTTCCCAAGAACGTATAATAAATGAGTTTTAGCGTATATAATATTACAAAAGGAACGCTAAATATTTTTTTGAAATGCATAAACGAACGAGGACATATGAAGGAGATATTGTTTAGGTAAGGTAAGGTGAATCAATCTTATTATTCAGGAATTTGTACGAAAATATTAAATCTCTTTCCGTTCGCCTTACCCTATGTATCACAATTTTATTTTAAATGTTTTGGCATAATTTCACTCACGAATGGATACACTTCTTTTCCTCATTATTTAAAGGCTACCAAACTGCAAGAGGAACGTCGTGTTTTTTTTTTAGAATAACTGCAAGTAATAATATTGAAAATCTGTTAAAAACAAGTACCTGAAAACTAATGTTGTTGTAAACTTTTAAAGAAAACGTGATATCCAAATCTGTATATGTATATAAGTGGATGATTAAAAATTACCATTTACCATTAAAAATTTTAACAATATAAATAAAGGGAACAGTATTAGTAAACTTATAACTTATTACACAATTGAGGCAATTCAATTTTGGGTGCAATCGTTGAAAGGATAAAGTTTACAATTGAAACACTAACAATCTATACATTAATAAGTGAAGCACTAGTTTTTACCGCATTTTACGAAAAATGTGCTGACGGGATATGAAATTTTCCACACAGTTTAAATGAAAAAGTAGCGAACAATAATAATTTTTGAAATCCTGCACAAATAATACATTAAATCAATAAAAAACACGTATACACGAGTATACATACGTTTTATTTCAATCGCTGACAATTATGCACAAACACCACAACGTTAGAAAAGCTTATACGAGTATTGTCAAAAGCGTTACTATGTTCGTTAAGATTACTTAAAATTCGCGATGTTCTATGTAACTTTGTTATTTTTTTCTTTTATACGACTCTTCTCCTGACTATTACGAATAGAAGGACAAAAGAATTATCGAAATCGGTCCAGCGATAGTGAAATCATTACATAGGGAAATAGGGACTCATTTTTTTTATAAATAGACTATTACAACAACTGTTAGTCTCCAAAATTTTTAAACTTAGTAGTCTGAACTATTATTATGAAGAGGAAACATTTGTATGTAAGTATGTTTGTAATTGTTTCACACAAAAACTACTGGACCACTTTCAAAAATTTTACTGGGATCCTTAATAAAAATGCATTAAAGTAATCCAAGGTGTAAAAAATTTGTCACAAATAATTTGTCATCGCGTGCGCTACGAAAGCTATTGATGATAGAATAAGAAAATGTTCTACAATATTAAAGAACGTATTAATATCTACAAAAAGTTCCATAAAACCATATATCTAACTACAGTAGTTATGCCACTATAACTTTTTAAATTTTAAAAGTTAATAAACGTGCCGACAATAATGAAACCATATTCTAAATGATATTTTATTAAAGACCGTTTCAATACATGTAATGTACTTTGTCAATTATTAAAATCGGACTTTCCGGATTCAAAATGGCTATCTAAGAAAATAAATCCGACTTAGTACACTTACAAAACGAATATGACGAAAGCGTGTTATTGCGTTTAAGTGTGTATTCTCCCCGTCGTAAGGCGACCATTCAAAACGCACGTTTAGGACCAAACTTGGACATCAACAGCATGCCGGTATACACGCCATATACGGTTGTGATGGGTCTAATGACTATGCATGAGGTCAGATTGATATTCCTACAGATCTTCGTTTGAACTACATAGATAATGCACTTATGTAATGTTAAAATTGCATTCAACTTCCATCTATTCAACTGATATGAGTTGCAATGCCGTTTTGCGAATGCATAGGGTTTGTTTTGAAAAATGGACCATGAGGTGTTTCTATTGTAGGTACAAGCTAAATAGCCTATTAACGTCCCACAGCTGGGCTTAAATCCCTTAATCGAAGGAAAGAGGACTTCTAGAGTATTTGTAGGTTACACATACATTCTGGAGTATGTAAGTAGCAGCTTTTTAGCCTCTCACACATTGGAAAAAGGGTTTTAGAGCATAGACTTACCAAGTTCCTGTAATGCGGGTTGGCAGGCTTTACATTACTTCTGGAGTATGTAAGTGGCAGCTTTTTGGCCTCTCACTTCTGTACACAGGGCTTCTAGCACATTGGAGAAAGGGTTTTAGAGCATAGACCGACCATGCTGTTGCAATGCGCGTTGGCAGGCTACACATACCTTCTGGAGTATGTAATTGGCAGCTTTTTGGCCGCTCACTTCTACCCACAGGCCTAGTTCGACATTAGAGAAAGGGTTTTAGAGCATAGACTTACCATGTTGCTGCAATGCAGGTTGGCAGGCTACATATACCTTCTGAAGTATGTAAGCGGCAGCTTTTTGGCCTCTCACTTCTGGGCACAGAGCTCCTAGAACATTGGAGAAAGGGTTTTAAAGCATAGACTTACCAAGTTACTATAATGCAGGTTGGTAGGCTTCACATACCTTCTGGAGTATGAAACTATCAGCTTTTTAGCCTCTCACGTCAGGACACAGGGCTCCTAACACATTGGAGAAAGGGTTTTCGAGCATAGACTGACCATGCGGTTGCAATACGCGTTGGCAGGCTACACATACCTTCTGGAGTATGTAAGTGGCAGCTTTTTGGCCTCTCACTTCTTGCACAGGGCTTCTATCACATTGGAGAAAGGGTTTTAGAGCATAAACTTACCAAGTTACTGTACTGTGGGTTGGCAGGCTACACATACCTTCTGGAGTATGTAAGTGGCAGCTTTTTGGCCTCTCACTTCTGGACACAGGGCTCCTTACACATTGGAGAAAGGGTTTTAGAGCATAGACCGACCATGCTGTTGCAATGCGTATTGGCAGGCTACACATACCTTTCGGAGGAGACCTTTCGTTGGAGGGTCTAATTGGCGCAATGCTCACTAGCGAAAGGGAGTGGAGGGGAGTGGTCTCCGTCTGCGAATCTGTTATTTCGCTGAAGGAGGCACATGAGAGGCAGAGTGAGGATTCTATAGACGCTCCTCTTGTCCGGCGCAGGAGGTTGGGAGGTAGGAGGCGTAGATTTGCACTGCTCCTACCCCCTTCCTGAATTCTCAGCAGGAGTAGTATCCCGGAGTACCAAGGTAGATTGCATCAACCGATCCTCTGGTGCTCTACTAAAGGATGGCGCGGGTATCGCTGGGTTTTAGTGGTGTCTTCTGACTTACTTCCAGCGAGTCCCACACTCCCGTTCAGATTTTGTTTGAACGGGGTGCGTAAAGGCATTTCCCAGCGTAAAAAAAAGGCTACACATACCTTCTGAAGTATGTGTAGCCTTTTTTTTCATGAAGTGGCAGCTTTTCGGCCTCTCACTTCTCGGCACAGGCCTAGTTTCACATTAGAGAAAGGGTTTTAGAGCAAAGACTTACCACGCTGCCATAATTCGGGTTGGCAGGCTACACATATCCTCTGGAGTATGTAATTGGCAGCTTTTTGGCCTCTCACTTCTGTGCACAGGCCTAGTTCCACATTAGAGAAAGGGTCTTAGAGCAAAGACTTACCACGCTACCGTAATGCGGGTTGGGTGGAGTACGCAAGTGAGTAGCAGCCTTTTAGCATACCACTTCTGGGTACAGTTACCCATTGTATCAAGGGTTTCTTAGCTCAGCGGTGACTGTTTAAAATATATTTTCTTTTCATATACCACTGGAATAAAACCAAACAGTTTTAATTCAAATATTATACAGGTACACATATATCATAGAATAACATACAATACAATCAATGTATAATAGATCCAGAGTTACTTTTTTCATATATATAATGTCATTGCAAAGCATGCCAGGTATTAGCTAATTGATGAATTACAATAATAACTTCCGTCATACAACAAATATGACTTAATCAATACATATAGCGACTAACAATTATTTTAATCAACGTGTTTCCATGATTTATAACGACATCCTTGTATTTCTGTCTTTATGATCTAATCCTTACTAATATTATAAATGTGAAAGTAACTCCATCTGTCACGCTATTACGACAAAACTACTGAACCGATTTCAATGAAGTTTGGTACACAGATAAGCAAAAACCTGAGAAAGGATATAAGCTACTTTTTAGTGCGAAAGTATCTCTATCTGTCACGCTATTACGACAAAACTACTGAACCGATTTCAATGAAGTTTGGTATATAGATAGTCAAAAACCTGAGAAAGGATATAAGCTACTTATTAGTGGGAAAGTGACTCCATCTGTCACGCTATTACGACAAAACTACTGAACCGATTTCACTGAAAAATGGTACACAGATATTCAAAAACCTGAGAAAGAATATAAGCTACTTTTTAGTGCGAAAGTAAATCCATCTGTCACGCTATTACGACAAAACTACTGAACCGATTTCAATAAAGTTTGGTACACAGATAGTCTAAAACCTGAGAAAGGACATAAGCTACTGTTTAGTGCGAAAGTAACTTTATCTATTCCCCTATCACGACAAAACTACTCGACCGATTTCGATGAAATTTGGTACCCAGATAGTCTAAAACCTCAGAAAGGACATAAGGTACTTTTAATGCGAAAGCAACTCTGTTTATCAAACTTTCACGACAAAATTATTGAACCGATTTCAATGAAAATTGGTACACAGATAGTCTTGAGCCTGAGAAAGGATATAGGCTACTTTTTATTGCGAAAGTAAGTCAACCTGTCACGCTATCACTACAAAACTACTAAACCGATTTCAATGAAAATTGGTACACAGATAGTCTAAAACCTAAGAAAGGACGTAAGCTACTTTTTAGTGCGAAAGTAACTCTATCTGTCGCGCTATCACTATAAAACTAGTTAACCGATTTCAATGAAAATTGGTACACAGATAGACTAGAGCTAGAGAAAGGATATAGGTCTCCTTCGATGGAAGTATCTGTTGATTCATTAAAATAGACGACATTCTAAGTTTGTTAAAGTTTTACCTATAAGTATGTAAAATAACAATAACTAATATTATAAATGAGAAAATAACTCTGTCTGTCTAAAATTTGATATATAGACAATCTAAAGCATGAGAACGGACAATAAGCTCTTCGTAGTTAAAAACTGCAGATATCTCAATTAAGTATTTCTACGTATGTGTCTTATTTGTATGATAATTAGCATAAATTAATATTAAAAACGTTGGGAATTAGTGATAGGCTTCGGTCGTTGCTAGATACCTCTCTTCTAGCCAAAGCAAAGAGATTGTGTTCCAATACGATGCTGTGTAGAAACCACAAGAGGTAAATTGCCTTTTAACAGATTAACGCGATTATATTTTAGACTGTGTCATCATTTATCATCAGGTGTGATCATAGTCCAAGTGTTAATCTGTTAGCAATAAAAGAAAACACCTAGATTTAATATAGATATAGTTAAAGTTATAAACGTTAGGCTTTCGAGGTCGACCATCTTACTGTAATGACAGTACGGTGTAACATTCATATTCTATGGTCTAGATTTAGACAAATTAGCTTCAACTACTCATTTGCAACTAAATTGCTGCGATTACGTTACAAAGCATTACCATGGTAACATTTTGCTTTAGGGATTGCAGCTATACTTTGTATTTAAGTCCCTGGAACATCTCTATATAGATAGATAGAATACTCTTCATTGTACACCACAAACATGAAACAAGTAACAAAGAAAAAAATCTTAAGTAAGTAAGTAAGTAGCAGCCCATTAACGTCCCACTGCTGGGCACAGGCCTCCTCACTCATATGGGAGAGGGTTTTTTAAGAGCATAGTCCCACCACGCTGCTCCACAGCGGATTGGCAGGCATAGTACACAAGTGCACTCTCTATTCCTTCACTCTCATAGTCCGGTGTGACGGAAATCCGACACAACTGGAGAGAGATCAGGCACAGGACCGACGGTTTAACGTTCTCTCCGACCCACGGGGGTGGATCACACCGCCAACTTCCCAACTTCGGGCAAATATTGGGAAAATCTTAATAGAAAACTCAATATCCATTTTTGGATTGGCCCGACCCGGGACTCGAACCCAGGACCTCATGTCTGTAGTCGAATATGCTAACCACTAGACCAATGAGATAGTTAGATCAATGAGGCAGTTTATGCGAAAGCCTTCGATTCGGTGGAAAACTGGGCCGTGTTGAGATCTTTGCAGAGATGCTGAATTGACCACCGGTACATGCACGTGTTGAAGTGTTTGTACGAAAACGCCACTAGTCAGTCCGTATACAGGACCACAGCACAGACTCTATCCAACTGCTGCGTGGAGTGCGACAGGGAGATGTAATGTCCCCGAAGCTCTTTACTGCGGCGTTGGAAAACCTCTTTAAGCTTATGGAGTGGAACGGACTGGGTATCAACATCAATAGCGAGTACATCATTCATCTACGGTTTGCTGACGACGTGATCATTATGGCAGAGAGGAAGATCTCAAAGCAATGCTCGATGACCTCAGCAGAGCTTCTCAACAGTTGGGCCTAAAAATAAACATGGATAAGACGAAAGTAATGTACAATATTCATGTTCCGCTCCACCCAGTCATCGTTAAGAACTCAGCACTCGAAATTGTAGACGAATTACATACCTGGGACACATAGTCTAGGTAGGTCCAATTTCGACAAGGAAGGAAACCGTACTTTCGTCCGATATTCCTCAGTGCCTGAAGACAAAGCTCTTCGAATAGTTTGTGTGATGACCTACGGCTCCGAAACGTGGTCGCTGACTATGAGTCTCATACAAAAGCTCAGAGTTAGTCAGCGTGCGATGGAAAGGGGTGTGCTCGGAGTTTCTTTCTTTTCTCGTGAGCAAATTAGAAATTAGGAGATCCGTAGCAGAAGCAAAGACACCGACATAGCCCCACGAACCTGAACCTAACGTAACCTGAAGTGGCAATGGGCTGGGCACATAGTCCGATGGACGTTGGGGCCCGAAGGTGGTGGAGTGGCGACCTCGCACCGTGTGGGGCAGTGTAGGGAGACCCCACACAAGGTGGACCGATGACATAAAGAGGGTCGCTGGTAACTCCTGGAGCAAGGCGGCGCAAGATCGGGCCTTGTAGACATCATTAGGTGTGACCTATGTCCAGCAGTGAGCGCCCATCGGTTGAAGCGACGACGACGATAAATGTCGTCATTAGGAACATAAAGAAAGATAATTATTCACCTATTTCTTGAACAAATCCAATGATTTAGCCTCTCTTAAGTGTAGAGGTACCGCAAAAGAGTCAGTAAAAAATCTGGTTATATGACATTAAGTTTTAGATTACCCAAAATTCTGCCTTAAACAAGATGGGTTCTATTTAACCCTCGTGGGTTAAATTGTACAAGAAATAAAAAAATTGTAATACCTTATTTCAGAGGGTGGAAAGTTCAGAAATCATTTGTCGGGTTAAGGATATTACTCGCCATCAGTTTTGGACTTGCCTCTATATGTTTAAGCAATAATGTTAGGAATTCCAGTTGCAAATGGAAGCAATATTGTAACATACAAAACTATATTTAAAATTGTAACCGATAAGTTTCTTGCTGGTTTCTTATTAGCGGAATCTACTTTACGAACCATTGGCAGATTTGTTAGCAACGGACATTCTACCGATGAACCAAAATTGCTTTTGGAGCCTACTTGAATAAAGAATATTTTGATTTTGATATGGAAACCTATAAGATCCTGTTCGATGGCATTTATTGACTACCTCTCCGATGCATTAAGTACTCGCTTTCCTAGCAGAGGTATCTGGTTCAATCCCTGGTCAAGGGCATATTTAAATTTGTCGGTGTCTGGACTGAACGGCTTCGGTTGCAGCTAGTTACCACCCAGGAAAGACGTACCGCCAAGGAATTGAGTATTGCTCCGGTACAATCCTTTGGAGAATCAATAAATATAAATTAGTAAAATCGTATAAGGAATGTTTTGTTGACTATAACATGTATATATTTGTATGATTGTCGTTTCCAAGAATAAAGTTGTTTGTGCAATTAATGGCACGATTGGCAAATAATAGAACGCCAATCATAGGATGCCTTTATTTAGGAATAAAGAAACAACCAACGTCGTTTACTTGTCACAGTAGTGCACGTTTGCCAGTCGCAAACATCACATAATAGAAATCCAATTCGGCGTAAAAGTTCCTGCTGAACAACAATGCGATCGCAATACATCATATCCTCGTCTGGTGACAAGTAGACGGCGGAACGTTGGATGAAGAATCTGGGCAATCTTCGCAAGTGTGAGCTGACGAAGGGACTCACAGATAATGTACCTCTTATCAGTTTATATTCAATGGCTAACATGCCAGCAACAAGAAAAAAGGCTACACGAATAAATTATTATCATTTTCGAACCTCCTTTGCTTCTAAGCCGTACTCATCACATTTTTCAAAGTGAAGATAAAGTCTACTTTTTAACATGTAAGAGGTAATGTACCTTAAACCATAAACGTTGTCCTGGTCTGTACAAAGCGTCGTCTTTACGTAATACAATTTACGTATTTAAATACTTAAATAGTATTAAAAAATATATACAGCTGATTTTAAAGTAATTAGGTAATAAATACAGAAGATTCAATTAATTTTTTATAAAACCTTATTAAACCTTTTTGTTTTAATCAATTTAATAACTTTTTTGTACGTAGAAGATTGCATTTAAGTCATTGTAATGAAATTGTAAAGTTATCAATAATAATATTCCAGACTTTTGTTTAACGATAGAGAGAATAATTAAATAAAGTTAAAATATAATAATATTGTCTTGAACAAAAAAGAAATGCTCCCGATGCGCTTACTTGCTAGCACATCAACGTTTGTCAGACGCATTTGCTAATAGACTCTAATTATCTCGTGCTTCGTATAGTTCCTGGGAATTTAGGAGAAATATGCTATGCATTCCAATGGATAAATCAGCCGGTACTGAATGGATTGAGCATCATGGTAAAGTCAAGACTTCCATCCACGTGCCATCTTGAGTTATTGTCAACAATAAAACCGAGGGAAAATTATCAAAATAGAGAAGATTTATGAGCTAGACTGGTTAAGCCCTCATCACTGTCAAAACCTAGATGTCAACTGCAGTCCATGTCAAGCAAAATAAAAAGAGATGGCGTACCATTGCAACAAAAACAAAACTATAATGAGAGGTTATCATCTCCAGCATTAGGGAAAAGACTCATAGAGAGGTAGAAGAAGATAGATAGCTCCTGGAAATTAGCAATTAAGCTTACGAAGATGCCAGCACGTCAATTTATAAAACCAGTAAAAGTATAGTTTTTTTTTTCGCTGGGTAATTCTTTTGCGCACGTCAGATGAAGTCAACTCCATCCGACAGTGTGGGACTCGCTGGCCGCACCAGAATACCCACTAAAACCCAGCGGAACCCTCTTCATCCGTATGCTGGGGGCCAGATGTTCGCTGACGCATTCAGCTCTGGCACTCAGGATGAATCCGACTCAAGGGTTCAAGGAATGGGAAGCAAACGGGCAAAACTGCGCCTTCTGGCACCCCTTCTCCTCCGGCGGCCGGGAGGAGCACCGACCGCAATCTCCCTTTCCCTCTCTAATGCCTCCTTCTGCAAGATGACAGGTTCACAAAAGGAGGCCACAGCTCTCCAACGTGACTCCCCACCGAGCTTTGACCAACTACACTCGACAAAGAGAGGTTACTTCCAATCAGGGATAACATGAGATGGCGTTGTGGTCCCCAGGCCGGGCATTCTGATAGAGTGTGGTGTGCCGAGTCAACAGCCGCTTATAAAACCAGTAAAAGTATAGTTAGTGTAGGTCATTGAAGGGGCTCACAAATAAACTATAACAAAGTGACAAGACAAGTTACAGTCACTAAACGTTGACGAACCTTAATTCCCATCGAATTGATATTCCATGTATATTTACCGATAGATATATACACCAAAAAGACATAAAACTATTGCGTGGTTTTATGGAACCAGGATATAAATGATAAGCGGTCAGCTTGGCCTTGATTGCTCATGAACATCCAAAAGACAGACAGAAAAACAAGAGGCGATGCAAAAAGCAAAAAAATGCAAAATTAGAAGGATTTGAAAGAAAGCATTTTCAATTTAAAGAAAGCGAAGATATTGTAATACAGAAAGTTATAGAAGAAACAAAGGATGTTGATATTCATACTGAGAAGAAGACAGTTTCAACTATAAAAGAATTACTGAAGTAAAAAGATAGATAGACTGTAAAGAAAACTTAAAGATTATATTTTAGTTACTTAGTAGAATTGCAGATATTCACTCGTTCAAAGGTTATCATAATTTTATGAAATTTTAACCAAAACTACATCTTAGAATACAGGATATAAAAATTATTTCATTCAAATTGTCAATTTCTTAATGTTTTAAAAAACTTTGACTTTTATTATATTCCCATTAAATATTATTACGATTGTATAGTTTTATACAAAATTACAATAAAACGAATAAAGATAGAAGGTAAGTTATAATAAAGACACGCCCACAAAATGTTTACTTGTTGAATAGCGAACGTTTGTCAGTCGCATTCATATAGGCCGTTTAAACGGCATTATTTGTATCAGGTATTTTAACACTAATCAAACGGACTGATGGAGTAAAAACTTGGAGACAAATAAAAGTTAGATATATTTGCTATAATATATTCATTTATTCATTACACCATATTTACAAACGTCATATACTATATGAGCGCGTTTTTTTTTTTCAAACATTTTTTCTCTTACGCCTAGTACTGTCCATTTACATAGCCGTGTATATAACTAATACTTATAAACTAAGTAATCAACAAGAAGAGAACTTTAGAGAGCGGAATGTTACTGAGATCACCATAGACAATGACAGGCAAGAGGGACATGTAGACAGACAAAAATGAGTATTAAAAGAGTCAACGCATGGCGGATTACAAAAAAATACTACCTAGCTTTTATACAAAGCATCACATAAACGGTTCACAGCTTAATATCGTTGCAGCTACAAATAAAATAACAAAACATGATTGTATTAGCGAAATTTTTACAAATCAATTGATAATGAACACTTATATGCATCAATTGAAAGTGATTTTGTCGATTTCCAATTGATAACCTTTAAATGACCTTGCACAGGTCACGCAAAGGTCATTTTACATAGATATGACGTAATGGTGATGTCATATATACTTAAATGACACATAATTTTTACGTCACACCGATGTAAAATTTCTATTTATAAAAACAAAGCTAATACATCATAATCAATGAATCTAATAACGGTAGCCAGTTTGTGAGTTGAAGTTGCCGTTTCCTGATCCACGTGGACCAGCGTTGGGGGCAAGATATTGGCGAGAAGCGGCACCTCCGAAAGACGATGATCCTCCGAAGCCCGTTGAACCACCGAAGGATGAGCCACCAGATGCTGAACCACCGAAACCGGATGCGCCACTAGCTGAACCACCGAAACCGCGGGCTGGAGCACCGTATTGACCAGAGGGGCCTGAGTAACCAGCGCCAGCGCCAGCTCCAGCTCCAGCACCTTCACCACGGTAAGATCCTGAAAATATATAAAAAGAAATTAAAGAAACTGTGGAAAGTGTGACCTATGGCCCAAACATACTCAATTGTGCTCATTAAAGCATAACAATGTAAGATTATCTGCACATTCTCAGATAAATTAAAGAGAATGTGAAGCCTACCAACTCGTAGTAGAGCAAAGTGGTGGATTTATGCTCTAGAAACCTTCTCTGTGATGATTTAGGAGACCTTTTCCTAGCAGGAAGACGTTAGTAAGCGTTGCTTTTTTGCACATTTAAGAATGTATATGAAGAAAACGTCAAACGTTGATATATGAGTTATCTAAGCCTTCGCTGGCGTAATTGTATGACTTCTTGCTTCTCTAGCAGAGGTCCTGGGTTTGATTTTCAACAGGATCAATTTAGAAAATTGCTAGAAGATGGAATAGAATTGGTGGAAGGCGTCAGTCGTATGTTACCACGGTCTATAAACCATAGAAATAAATTAGCTCTTACTAAGTTATCATGCTCCTATCTTAGGCTATACCTTCACATATCATCAGGTGAGATAACAGTCAAGCATGAAGGTGTCATTAATATATAATACACTAAATAGTGGGCGCTGAGCGAGCACCATTTTCAATTGCAACAGTATGGAAGCATGCAGTTCAACTTGCGTATAAATTTACTTATTTCGGCCATTAAACTGGCGTCATATCATAAATATAATCGTCGGGAATCTAGTCGACGATTTCTTCGCAATCATGAGGAAAAGGATTGTCTCATTCAAATACAGAGTTGATAGCAATCCTAATACCATTCTAAGGATAATGGCTGACAGGCAGGATAGTGTCATTAAAGCACACTGGCCGTTAGCCTTAGTTTGTAAGTTTATTAATTATATTAACTAACATAGATTGTAGAGTCACTTCCAATTAACTAACAAGTTTTATTTTCAAATGTAACTAACAATAAATAGTACTTTTTAAGATTTCTGAGAATAAATGATTATTATTGTTATAAAACCAACTGTTTTTACATCGTTTGTATCACATAACAAAAAGTCTACAAATTTGAATACCATAAAAGGGTCGATCTTAACAGATTTCGTATCTATCGTAACATTTGATTCTTTGATTTCATCATCAACGGGTTAAAAACTGTATTTGACGATTCAAAAGTGCTGTAAAAGCTTAAATAAATTTGAATCTGAATTTTTTACGCAACTTCACCTATTTTCGCAGCGAACACAAATGGAGGTTTCAAAGGGAATTTTTTCCCATTTTTGTAACATTTTTCAGCAATACTCCATTCCTATAAATCATAACGGATCGTTTTATAACTTATAGCATTCCTTGATAAATGGGCTATCCAAACCTAAAATAATTTTACAATTCAAACCAGTATTTCTTGAGATAAAAGCGTTCAAACAAATATACACATTCTTTGGATATAATTCTATATAAATAACAACTACCTGTCACAATGTTTGACTGCGATAAAGTACGAAAATTCTCAAACGATTTTGATGTTTTTTTTAATAATCTTGCTGTTTTTTCTTAAGACATCGGATAGCTATCATTTAAATTTAATTCCAAAAAGCGTTTTTATTGAAATTTTCAGACGTTTAAGCAAGCAAAGTTTCGCAGCTCTACTAGTATTAGTATCTGTACTAAAGATAAATGAATATTCCTGCAGTTTAGTGGCCCCAACGAAACCGTCTCTTCCGAAAGCTCTCAAGGCTAAGATCGGAAACGAATCTAAACTACACGTTGTAACAGGTGACCTTTTGAGGTTCCATCCTTTTACCTTTATTACTCTGAAGTTTAAAAATATTTGTAATAGTATACGAAAAAAATTAAAATTAAGTAAGAACACGTAATTTACAATGGCCTTACTCAATTTTAGGACTTCATTTTCTGATATATCACATTACATCTTTAAGCTAAGGTACTGGAAGCCTACCACCATAAAGTGGAGCAGTGAGTTTAAAGCTGTTAATTTGATATTACAAACAGACAGTTAAATTTTATTTATTTGTATGTATTAAAGACATATAACAGCGTGTTTATTATATAAATATTACAGAGTTTGGTCTCTCGATCAATAGAAAAACGACAAAAGCCTTGGTGCTATGGATGGTACAGTGGCCTTGAATTCATAAATGAATTTGTATACTATGTGAGCCCAGGTATATTAGCAGTCAAGGATGAAGTCATGGGGAAAGAGACGTACACAGATGGTCAAATCAGCAATGAGGAAGTTAGCCAGAATTTGGTAAGACAGGAAGATCTGAAATGTCACCAAAATGAGACTTGTACGTGTTGTGATGTTATCACTTTTCTTTACATCTTTGAATCCTGGTCCATTCAGGAAGTTGATGGACAGTTAAAGGACAAATAGATCCATCTTTATTACAACAAGGCTATCCACAACCACTAACAAGTGCTCTACTATTTTGATTATATCGCAGACAGCAGACTTGGGGAACCTGGTTGTGGTAGAAAGAGTCGAAGGTAAAAGACTAATGGGTCTTCATCCTGTTAGTATAATGAGACTCTCGCTTCCAAAAGTCCTAAAAGAAGCCGAGGTTAAAGAGAAATGGAAGGAGCTCGTTCGTGCAGACATATCAGATCGGGCATGACTTTCAACAATGAAGTTTAAAGAAATTATGATGACAGTGTGTTTAATCCAGCACGATGTCATTTAAATAAGCCTAGACAATCTAGGTAATACCTAAGTCTAAGATTAAAGTTAATAAATTCCGTGGTGTCTTCATGCCATTTTTCCTTATTTCATCATGTAGCTAGAAAATAATCTGTTATACTAGTGAAAGGACGATTTTGTAATAACTACA
The DNA here is from genome assembly GCA_015832385.1 of Elymnias hypermnestra. Taxonomy (NCBI): domain Eukaryota; kingdom Metazoa; phylum Arthropoda; class Insecta; order Lepidoptera; family Nymphalidae; genus Elymnias; species Elymnias hypermnestra. The sequence goes on from JACTOM010000908.1 coordinate 3,212,778, forward strand.
AAACTAAGTTGCTTTTTTTAAAAATTCGCAAATATAATAAATAACTTTAAATCAATTACATCTCTCTTATTGGAGCAGCGTGGTGGGTCTATGCAATAAAAACCACTATAAGCGAGAAAGCATGTGTCCAGCAGTGGGACGTTAATAAAAAAGTAAAAAGTAAGTAGCAGCCCATTAACGTCCCACTGCTGGGCACAGGCCTCCTCACTCCGAAGAGAGAGGGTTTTTAGAGCATAGACCCACCACGCTGCTCCACTGCGGATTGGCAGGCAGGACGTTAATGCTGACTTATAATTTGATTCAATAGATAAACCTTTATTTGAACTTTCAATAGAGGAACTATTATTTGAGATTTGAATAGACGATCTTTTATTTTAGCTCTCAATAGGTGGTCTTTTATTTGAGCTTTCAATGAATGAACTATTATTTCAGCTTTTAATACATAGACTTTTATTTGAGCTTTCAATTGATAAACTTTTATCTAAGCTTTCCATAGATAAACATTTATTTGAGCTTAAATAGATAAACATTGATTTGAGCTTTCGATAGATAGACTTTTATTTGAGCTTTCAATGAATGAACTATTATTTGGGCTTTCAATAAATATACTTTTATTTGAGCTTTCAATTGATAAACTTTTATCTAAGCTTCTTATAGATAAACATTTATTTGAGCTTTCAATAGATAAACATTGATTGGAGCTTTTGATAGATAGACTTTTATTTGAGCTTTCAATGAATGAACTATTATTTGGGCTTTCAATAAATAGACTGTTATTTGAGCTTTTAATAGATAAACTTTTATGGAAACTGCTTTCAATAGATGGTCTTTTATTTGACCTTTCAATAGATACACTTTTATTTGAGCTTTGAATGGATGAACTATTATTTGAACCTTCAATTGATTAACTTTTATCTAAGCTTTCAATAGATGGCTTTCTAATTTTCGCAAATTGAATGAAGTAATATGAAATGTCATTCACTAAAAGTTAGAGAAATAATGTATTTGTACTTGAATTGATGTATAAAAAAGGACTATTAATGATTGAAAGTTTGAATAAATTGGCTGTGCGAATTGATATATTGAAAGGGTTTTATATTTAAATTACAGAATCGATTAAAATCAAGCTTTAAATAAACTTTTAATTATTTTACATATTAAACTAGTTGTTTCCCGCGTTTATACCTGTTTATTCCTCCATATGTAAAAAAAAGCAATCTCAGTTACTCATTATAATAGCACCTATTTACCAGTGAAAGTCCCATGAAACTCGGTCTAGTTGTTTCAGAGATTAACTGAAATTAACTCACGGCAGACACAGTAATTTACAATATAGATTTTCTCTTTGTTTATGTTGTAAAAAGAGTAACTACTGAGTTTCTAGCTGGTATATTATCGATAGAATCAGCCTTTAGAACCGATGGTAGATTTATAATCAATGAATAGAATTGAAGATTCAAAAAAAGTCATTTATATCTACTTCATAGAAAATTGTGAATAAATTTAGCTAGACATCGAACCTGGAACTTTTTTAGATATTTTATTATTTGTCTGTTTGTCTGTACCAAGTCTGTATCAATTAAATATTGTACAATTTTAATTATCCATTAGCGGAAGGTTACGAAGATGGTGTTACATAAAAGGAGGTGACCGACTTTGAAGAATGCGAATTAAATTCTTATGTACGATTTAATCGAATCTGCACGATTTTTAGATGATTTCTAGAATAATCTATCTATCAGTTAAAAAAAGTTACAAAGTAATATACTTGATATATCTTTTTTAATATAAAAAATGCGAAAGTCTGTTTGTCGGGCTTTAACGATAAAACTACTGAGCCGGTTTAAATGAAATTTGGTGCACATATAATCTAAAATCTGATGAAGGGAATAGGATACTTTTCAAGCTCAACAGGAACCGATTTCCCCATATTCCCACGGAATCCGGATGTACAAGCGAAAAGCGACCACTCACTGCGAGATTTACAGAAATATTCACAATACTAACTTCAAATTCAGCATATATTATCCTCACGCGACGTAGTCTCTCACTAAGAACGGGTTTTGACATATTCCCATGGGATCCGGATATAAACGAAATTTATAGCAAGATTTTGTTTACTTAACTTGCACAAATAACGGGAATAAGGGACAACATGATTAACACTAGTAGTATGACGAATAGCTAGTATATTATATATAAATGTAAATATAATAATAGTTCCTCTAAACATAATAGATCCTATAGAAGACACAGAGGCAAATAACGGTTCTTGTGCGAGCTACAGTCTCCAGTTTATTGATTTTTTGGGGTTTTGCCAACAATTGGAATTGTCCAACTGTAATATTCCCTGTGAACATAATAGATCCTAGAGAAAACACGAGGGAACTAATGGATCTTCAATGATCTAGTCTCCAGCTCTCAATTGGGGGTTGCTGACAATTAGAATTAACCGACTATAACAGATCCTCTGAACATATTAGACTTTATAGAAGACATAGAGAAAACTAATGGTTCTTCTGTAATCTAGAGCCTCTAGTTTATTGGACATTTAAGGGTTGCTGACAATTCGATTTGCCTGACTTTCAAGACTGGAGGCTGGAGTTGGTAGTAGGGTTCACCAGCCCAAATTTTGCAGGAATATTCCAAGTGTAACCGTATTTGGGCTTCATACAAGACAACGTTGTGATATAAAAAAAGACGTAGCGGCTAAAATTGAGAAAGGTATGCTTAGATTGTTTTGGCATATAGAGAGGATGAATGAAAGGAGACTGACAAAAAGGATTTATAAGTCAAGAGTGAATGCGAAAGTTAGAAGGGGAAGACCGAGGCGAGGACCAAATCCAGTACATTTTAAATAAGAGCCAGGTCAAGAGTCTAAATCGATGAACTTCTATGAAAGGTTTAATGAAAATAAAAGAAGCGAAGGAAGCAAGGATCATAGCAGGTGGAAGGACATGGTCTCTGCCTACCCCTATGGGAAAGAGGCGTGATGCTATGTATGTACAAGAGTAGTCGAAAGCAACTCAAGCTTTTTGGAAGCCTAAGTATTTAAGGTATTGAAAAGTCTAAAGTATACACTTTCCTAATCTGAACTTATAACCTCTACCAGACTAGAGTTTTCACTATTACACCAGCTGAACCCACAAAATGTAGGTTAAAGAAACAAGTTAAAGTAAAACGTGCAAGTGTGAGAATTATACTAAATGCAAAGATTTAACTAACTTGCAAGATAAATCACAGCGTCCGTCTTTGTTACAAATTTTCCCACACATGTCCCACTTATGGGAAATGAGTCACGCGATTCGAATCGTTTGTCGGAATAAACGAGGGTTATGAAATTATGAAATCTCTTTGTTTAACAAATCGGTTATATTGAGTAAACGTGTCGGAATATAAAAGGTAAAGCCATGAAGGTATAGTTGAGTCAAATTTAGAATTTATAATCCTAAAACTCAGTAACTATACTTCTAAACCAAGATACTGAAATAGAGGGTAATATGACAAATATAAATTACAAATTGACGATAAAATATCATATATTTTCATCAATTTTGTTGGTAACATTATTAACGTTGAAAGGCGACATATAAACGTTATAGCTATAAATTGCTGAGAGATTAGATATGGTAAAGTATCTGATGAGATCGTTAGGAGTATTCCATTTAAAGATGCAGCATCCAAATGCAATGTTGCGAAATAAGATTCATCTTATTTCGCAAATGGTTCCCTTGATGGTCAAGCCATTAGGGACCATCTATCGCGTGTTTATGGTACTCAAGGTAATATAAAATAGTATATGACACATCTAGGGCCTAAAACCGCGGGTGGCAAAGGCATACTTTCGTTCTGTGGTACGTATATAATTTTTGATGAAACACGAATAGATAAAAATGTTATAATAACGTTTAAAGTAATAAGAAATTAAGTTAGACATTTAGATAGAAGCATGCACCCTAAAATTGATTTTGATTTGACAATGTGACTCTTACAACGCTCAAATTAGGGTCGAAACTAACAACTTTCGATACAGATATGATGAAAAAACATTTCATTATCAAGCTTAAAGAACAGATAAAATTGAGAGAGATTTTACCTCGCAAACACATCCTCGACTGCCACAGAGAAAGAGCAAATTTAATTACTATAAAAATGGTTATAGTGACTCAACCTTAAAAGATAGATAAAAACTACTTGACACTTTTTTATAGAACAATTAAAAAGGTTTATTTTCGTCATACAAGATGTTTGTGTAACTTCAACCGTTTACATAGTGTATGCAACGCAAGCTCTCAAAAGGAATTTTTCCCGTTTTTTCAATGTTTTCCGTTGATACTCCGCTCCTATTAGTTATAATGTAATGTTATATAGTATATAGACTTCTTTACAAATGTACTTTCTAATACTGAAGGAAATTCTAGATTCCAATTGGTAGTTCCTGAGATAAACGCATTCAAACAAACTCTTAAGCTTTATAATATTAGTATGCTATTTTGAAAGTAAGTTCATTCGATGAGGTCAGAAGTTCTAGGAATATTGCCGTCGTGACCACTTGCAACGCTTTAGGCGTGGTTATCTCGATGAACGGATACATCCTTTAAAAAGGTTATCCTTCGACGTAAAGGTATTCAAATACCTTTATTATAAACGAAAAGCAATAATAGATAAGTGAATCTTTATGCATTTTTATCTTTATTAGTAAAACACGTTGTCTGGGATACTTAGGTGTTTGTTTAAGTGTCTGTTGGGTCTTTACTTCACTAAGTGACACTTTACTTAATAAATATTACGACAATATACGATTTAGTTATAAGTCCTTCACGATATCATCGATTTCGTCAATTTAATGTTTTCTAATACCTTGTTGAAGTTTGTCACGAAAAATTGTTCAGTAAAGAACGAGAAAACTGAAAAGTTTCTAAAGATAATTTAAACTTTACCATAATGATTTGAAATTCAACATACTTTGGAAGATTAGTTATTACAAACAAAGCGAATTTACAGAAGAGCTTTCGCAAAATTACACAATTTAAATTAACAAATGACATAATGCCATTCTGTCGAACATTTATGTCGATTTAAATATGAGTTTTTAGCAAAAGAAAATATAGACTACATCGTGGAGTCATCTATCTATAATTAAACCTTTCAAAAGTTTTATTTTTGTATTTCAAAGCGGTATTCCTTTTGCGTTATAGCAGGTAGTTATACTTTTCTTATATTGGACTGGTGATGAGACGCCTAGTTTCTTATTAATAGATGCCTTAGATTCTAAATCCTGGGCAATAACTTTCTCTTTATAAAAGAAAGTTGCTTAATTGCTCTTTAAAATCATTGTGATTTTAGGACGGAAGAAAATATCGTGAGGAAGTGGATCTATGTTCATAATAACCTATGTTCTATTAGTGAGGATCCTGTGCGTAATAATGGGACGTTAATAGGCTGCTTATCTATTTACCTTATAGATGTTTTACTAGGGGCACGTTTTTGCTCATACTAACATTGGGTATCTAGTTTCCAACAAGGTTGATGACCTGATAGCAAATAAATTAATACTCGTCTAGGATCACGTATTGCAAAAACTGTGCTCAATTTTCAAAATTATAAACGTGATTGAGTCAAAGGTGCATGTCCTTGATCTGTTTACTCCTTTTATCTCTCTAAGAATAAATATTATTTCAATATTCGCCAATAACACAGGTAAAGACATTTAAAAAAAAGATAATTCTAGCTTGGAAAAGATACTCAGGAAAGAGAGAGCTACTGTCAATTTAGGATTTAAGAAATACACGTATATGACTACAGTGCTTATAAATATTGTAATTAAGAAAGTTAGACGAAGAAAGACTTGCTACCAATACACAAAATACTTATTTCCAATAAGTAATCTGGGCATTATTCTGTCAGATAGAATCAATAAAACAATCATAGGAAATATACTAAAAATACTGGATGTAGTTAAAAGAATAAGACTACTTAAATGACACTGAACGGAATATGTAGGAGCAGTAATAGATGAAGAAACCGTTCAAGGAAGTAATTTCCAAGAAATGCGAAAAGAAGAATAAAAAGCTTTTCAAAAGATGAAGATGTATTTCATTATAAAGACAGCACAAACTGGATGCAACTGGAACTAATATAGAGAATAAAGAAACAAAAACTACTAATTAAATTTCTTTATACTCAGGGGATTTGGACTACGCATCTGACACCGTTTGTTACTATTTTTTAGAAAGAAATTGTAATAATTTCGCTTGGAAATGTGAGTAATAGTTCTAGTGCCTTAAGCTAGCCTCGTTTGATGGATGGGTGGTTAGCAAAGTAATCAACAGTTGAAGCAATAGCTAAACAATTAAAGCGCGACCTCTGCCCCTCGTGCCCCGGTTTATATCCTATCGCGATCACGGTCTGATGCAACTGGTAACTTGTAGCTCATCAACGTAATGTAACTAGCGTGACCATGAACACGCTAATTATAGAGACAATCCTATTTTAAAATGGGAATTAAAGACTATTGTATTTATGCATTCTATGTAGTTTTTAGACTTGCCACGTAGTTTATATTACTGACTGTCTTCTCTCTCTAGAAGTTGTGTGTTTTGAAGATTGTTTATGCAATAAGAAGTTAGAATATGGTTTCCTATGAAATGGTTTTTTTTTCGATTATTGGTATGCAATAAAGCATCTATTTATCCATTTAGGTATTCAAGTTTATTCTTACATATTATAGAAAACGTTATTTGCGTCTAACTTTCTGTGTATACGCGTTAAATTTATATTAAGTGTTAGTGTAAATTGAATAAATTCAACTAAAAATTTTTGATAAATTATAAAATCGATGGATTAATAGTGATGGAATTAATTCTTGATAAAGTAAATCAAAAGTTAGCTGTACAAGAAAATAAAGTGATTTAAAATAAAAGGTACTTTATAGATATAGTAAAATATTATATAAGTTATAAGGATGAGTTTAAGCCGCAACTTAATTTTGAATATATACACAATGAATTTATTACGAGGAAGAAATATTTATAATCAATCAATTACAAGCGACAGCGAAATAGGATGTAATTACTAAGTCAAAAGAAATATTTTAACCGCAAATCATTTTGAAAATCATAACAAATTGCAAACTTTAGGAATGCAAGCTAAATGTTTACATAATAATATATGATTTAGGACATCCATTCTACCGCTAGTTAATTTGAAATATAAGTAAAAAGTAAGTAAGTAATAGCCACTTAACATCCCACTGCTGGGCATAGGCCTCTTCACTCCGAGGAGCGAGGGTTTTTAGAGCATAGACCCACCACGCTGCTCACTGCGGATTGGCAGGCATAGTACACAAGTGCACCCTCTATTCCTTCACTCTCATAGTCTGATGTTTCGGGACCACACGGGGGTGGACCACACCGCCAACTTCCCAACTTCGGGCAAATATTGAGAAAATCTTAATATTGATTTTTGAATTGGCCCGACCCAGGACTTAAACCCTCATGACCTCATGTCTGTAGTCGAACATGCTAACCACTAGACCAATGAGACAGATTTGAAATATATACATAACGAATTACAATTAAATATAGATAAATCCTTAAAAGAGTACATTGTGGTAATCCTACAAGTGATGAACGAACGGTACCTAACAACTTAAGCAAGGTTAAGACGCGGTTATGTGCCGTATCTACTTGAAATTACTCCGATCTCTATGTCGGCAACACTTATGTGGTCAAATAGGCTTTGTAAACACAGGTTGCGAATTCATTCTCATTAGCAATCATGTCGGTATATTGTTCTAATGACTCTATATCATCAGAGACTGCCGGCTTTTTGCGTGTAACAAGCAAAAAGTCTAATAGATTTTTTTATATACAAAACTGACCCGGCAAATGATGTGCAAAAAAATCATTGCGAAAAAGTGTTAACGCATCCTTAATAAAGACTTCTCGATTTATAGACGCTTGTATTTCTTATTAATAATTATGTAAGCCTAATTAGAGATGGTGTATGAATATGTCTATTACATCAGAAATTATTATCGAATTAACTTTTTTTACTGTTGCTAAAGTAGTTGACTAACACGTCATATTTAAATAGTAGCGATTGTTGCTATCTTATAAATACGAAGTTATCTTTGTCTTTATGTAGTTTTACGATCAGTTTTTGTATTGTAATGGAAAGAGAAACATAAACTGTACGAGTTATGAACTTAAATCAATTAAAATCAATCTTTTGGTAAGTGTTACTGAGTTTCTCAGTAATAAAAACAGAAAGTTTAGTTCCAGAGTAGGACTCTGGAGTAACACAATGAAAAGCATTTATGTTTGTAGGAACCTCAGAGACATTGCACTAATTATTACTTTATGAATTTAATAAGTACAGACATATAAGTATTAAATAAATAAAAGGGCGACTAAAAAAACATAATTAGTCCAGACAAAGATAAAATATTGAAGAACACAAAGAAGAAATACATAGAATAGAAGGTAACTCAACTACATGTAAAGAAAGTGATGATGTAGTCAGTTTGAAAAATGAATCAGAGGGTCTTAGAGAACTGAATAAAAAAGAAAAATTAAAATATGCAAAGATTGGTAGCATTCATTTTATAAACATTGAAGTATCTGCAATAGAAATTCAAGCAACTACACTAAACAAATTTAAATGAAAATATGCAAATAGTGGCTCTAACCCCAGAAATTTTTAGTTTTAAGTATCCAACACTGAATGTCTGCTAGATGGTAGATCAACAATTTATTAAGTATGTAATAATAATAATCTTTCTAAACCTATCTACAATAGAATGAGTCATTAAAAAATACAACCGTAATAGAATTCATTGTGAGAAAAACGTATTCTGACGTTTGAATATAAATAACATTAGTTAAACATTAGATGTGCATAAATTTACATATTATTGTTAAAGTGGATTAAGGCTATTGACAGTTCATGACCTTAACTCATTCTGTACTATAAATCATATATCCTGTATTCGTGTTTGGTTTGAACAGTTCTGAAACGGTTTGACCGATTTCAATGATTTTTTTTATATATTTGATTGCTATAAGAATAGTTTGTAAACTATTTATTCATCTTATTGTAATCTCTCATTTTTTAATCGCGATTATTTGATATTTTATGTCAGAGCGTGATTTGCTGATAAAATTAACATATCATTTTAATTCAATTCATTTAATGATATTGTCCTACTTTTCAATGCAAAATTTTACTAAACCCTTCGTTATTATATAAATATATTAACTCATTAAGTTAATAAGTTGGTAAATTTCAATTTGTAACGAGAAGTAATAAAAGAAGTTAACAATGATCTACTTGCAATGTCTTTAACAAAGACGATAGTTCTTTCTTAGAAACATATTCTCTCTTTTCAATAATTTCATAAAGTATCATTCATACGTTTCATGCAGCTTTCAATTCATTAGTTTCATATTAAATATAGAAAAGTATCTTACCATCATCAACAATACCAGCAGCTTCATCACGGGCGTTTTGCTCCAGAGATTTCAAGATTTCCTCTGGGATTGGGGGAGGTGTAGGCAAATGGGCACCACGGGGTTGGAAGCCGTTCTCATCAGCGGTGTAAGTTATGCTGTAGTCCTGACCATCATCACCCTTGTATGCAAAGCTTCCTTGAGACTGAACACCATTGGTGGCAACTCCAGATGCGTCAGCTCTGATACCGTTGGAGGTTTCGAAGTCGTAAGAAAATCCTTCGGCTGTTACTTCATTGTTTAGTCTTAAGATCTGAGCGTTGACGTCAGCGGGGTTGCTTCTGCCTCCAAACTGTCCTTGGTAAGCCCCAGAACCGGCTCCAGCACCAGCACCGGCTCCAGCACCACCGTAACCAGCAGCGCCACCAAAACCAGAGCCACCTCCGAAACCAGCACCGTTGCCGCTTCCAAAACCAGCGCCTGTACCTCCAGCTCCTCCTCTACCAAAGTTAGGCCCAGCAAAACCACCGACTCCAGCACCAGCGCTGTATCCTGCTCCAGCACCTCCTCTGGGAGGAAGGTAGGCGTTGTCAAGGCGGGCTGCTGAGCAGACACCAAGAACGGCTGCGACTACAAACTGTAAACAAAAAATAATATTTAATAAAATTGTAAGGTATCTTCAATAAGGTATTGCTACAATTCTAAAGTCTTGAAAAATATTTTTATCACTAGTATATCCTCCCGACTTCGCCTGTGTTTTAATATAGTTTTTCATGGCGTTTTGGAAAAAATTAATAAAATATTCAGTATAAGATTGTTTCGTATGCATAACCAGTGTGTTGATTTAATTTTCTAGAAATGATAGTTAAGAAAACACTTGTTCTTTTATTACAAAGTTATTGACAAACACTTTGACTATGTCCAAATGAAGACCAGTAAATCTACACACATTTTACTGTGGCTATCATTGTACAATTAAAATAATAAATAGTGTTTTTAGTTAGGCAGAGAGCTATGCACTGTACAGCCAAAAACATTAGAACTGTGTGATCCTTTGCCTTTTTCATTAAAGGGAAAAACAAAATTAAAAAAGCTAACTGATTTTATAAAAACTATCCTTTACATATCTAGACGAATAATGTGTCTGGGAAATATCGAATATCCAATTGAAAATTTTAATAATATTTCGATTTTGAACATTCCCGCCATTTTTGATGTCAAAAAATGCGTGTATCCTGTGCACAGATTAATGAAATGTCAAATTCAATTATTTCGGTGTGACGGATAGACACATTAGTTATCTGTCTGGTTATTATTTTGTAAATCATACAGAAAAAAAAAACAGTTTTATATATACCTATGATATAAACATTACATCATTACTATATATACAGAAAATCACTTTTAACGTCACTAAAAGACATTTTATTAAGTAATTTTTAATTTTAGCTTTGAAGGCTTTCTAGTGCAGACAGTTACAAGAATATAAAGCCTTATTTTTATATTTTCAATGTTATAAAGAAACAGATCATTTATTATCATTACCAAAGTAATGTAGACCGAAATCATTTTCCATTCAAAGGTCGAGGTCCCAGTAAATGCCAATAAGTGAATCCTAAATGCTATTACGGACGATTTGTTCTTACTTTCGCAAATTTGCTTTGAGGAAAGAAACATTACATTATTGTACATCTAATAACAATATCAAAAGGGAAGAATTTGCTGATTGTTCTTCTAAGATCAGATCTCGAGGAAAACCTCGTAACTTTAGATTTAAAGTAGTTCGTTAATATCAGTTTTGTATAGGAGATTATATGTGGAAAAAAACTATAATTGAAGATTTAAAAGTAATTTAAAAGCCTATCGGTATAAACAGTGTTTCAATTTATTAATGCTGACTATATGTGACTAATGATGACACTCGTTTGATGCCTGAACCATTAGGAATATGGAAAAAGTTGTCTGGAAGATATTATTTGCATTAGACAGTCTTGCACACCTTTAGTATTAGTTATAGAATTCCTTTCTTAATGAGATTCTATATTACGAATTAATCTTCTTAATTTTAGGGTATATGCTTTTAAAGAGGTTATTTCCCTTTGAATTATTAATACAGGTCTCTAAGATTGCCAATTTTAATCTAAAATTGAAGAATCTATGAAACTATTGTTTCAATGAAATCTTTTTCCATACTGATATAACAAATAACTCATTATTTTACGAAAGAAAAAGAATAAGCAATGAATATTAATGAGAATAAAATATTTCATGTTTTAATAGTTTTCAGTTAGGCAAAGAGCTAACAAATGTACAGCCAAAAGCTGTATGGCTATATTGTCCTTTGCCGTTCTTATTATAGGGATGAATAAATTTAAAAAAGCTAAAGAATTCAAATAAACAATATACTTTACATACATCATGCAAGAATTTTAGTTCTTTTCGAAGTATTTGATATCTAATTGAATATGTCAATAAAATTTCGATGTGAACTTGCCGCCATTTTTTGATGTCAAAAAAATGCGTGTATCCGATTCCCAGATTAACAAATGACCCATAGAGTATATTATTAAATAATGGAAGAATGTCAGATAGACAAAACTAATTGAAAAATAAATAAAATAAACTGAAAAATAATAAATAGTGTTTTTAGTTAGGCAGAGAGCTATGCACTGTACAGCCAAAAGCATTAGAACTGTGTGATCCTTTGCCTTTTTCATTAAAGAGATAAATAAATTAAAAAAAAGCTAACGGATTTTATAAAAAGTATCCTTTACATTTGTCTGGGAAATATCGTATATCCAATTGATAATTTCAATAATTTCGATTGATAATTTCGTTTGTGAATATTTCCGCCATTTTTGATGTCACAATTTTCTTGTATTTATTAAAATATATCTCACCGGTATTTAAAAACTTTACAAACGATTTACAATTAAATTTGAATAGAGAAAATGTTATGTTATTTACTTGAAGAGAGTCCGGTCGTCTGGGTTGTAAAGAATTTTCAATAAATTTGCGATTCTGAATATTCCCGCCATTTTTAATGTCACAAAATTATGGGTATTTGATGCACAGATTAATAAAAGAGTATATTTTATCAAATTATGTAAGTATGACTGATATATAATTGAAAAACTATACAAACGATTTATAATTAAATTTGGACACAGAAAATTTTCAATAAAACTTTGATTGTGAACATTCCCGCCATTTTTAATGTCACCAAATATGTATTTGATGTACAGATTATTAAAGGACTCAAAAGTATAATCTATCAAATTATTTAAGTGTGACTGATAAAAAATTTAAAAACTATACAAATTATATGTAATGATAATTAAATTTGGATGGTGTCCAATATAAAAGGTTTTTCTGATTTTAAATAAGACAAAGTTGAGTGCGTCTACCAGTTTCTTAGGTATATGAAACTATAAAACCACTCACCAGTTTCATATTTATATATTTTGTAATGAAATTGTTGTTTTACAAACTGATGCGCCTCGCTAGTTGCGTTGAACTGTGCTCTCCAATGATGATCAGATGGTTATATACCTCCCATCTTACCTTAGAATGCCTGCACTGAAAAAGGTATCACGGTCATACATTGCGATGTAGTGCATCACGACGATCGTAAGGTTACTCTTCCTATAGAATCTGTATCGGCGATATCAAAGGGACGTACGCGGCGAGCTTCAGTCTTTATTACGCGCGCAAGGAATTAAAAAAAATAGAAACCACTGCGTTCCATTTTTAAAGACAATAACTTCGTACGTAAAATGTATATTTTTTTCCATAGATTACAATGGCAAAGGTTTGGACTATTCAGAATGGAATAGGAAATTATCTGTATACAATTTGAAAATTTTAAAAGAATAATAAATTATTTTTTATTAATGAAAGGATTTCATAAGATTTATCTTCAATTTCAAGCAAAGCGATAATATGTTATTTTATACGCTTTAAGGCTTTAGATACAATTTCTTTGTACAATTAATGTAGTATTAATACTTTACGTGGAAAACTTTGAATGCAATCAATTTTGAAAGCATAAACTTATTTGCAGACATTTTTTATTGAAGTGAAACTTCTTTAGGCACATGAGGGTAAAATTTTAACGGATGAAACGCGTCATTACCGCCACGAAGATATGCAACGTTTTTTCATATTAATTCGTTTGAAGGTTGGGTAGTTTTAATATTCACAAATAACTTGTAGCATTTTGATTCGCCACTCGTCATTAAAAATGTAATAATACTATTTTTCATAAAATATAAAATAAAAATATTTCATAATCATTTCATAAATATAAATTCAAAAAGCAAAATTTAATTAATAATATCTAATATTGACAAAAGTCACGTGGCATTTTTTCACGAGATTTCACGAAGTCTCGGAAACCTAATGTTTCACATTTTTATACAAAAAAACTGCCTCATTGGTCTAGTGGTTAGCATGTTCGACTACAGACATGAGGTCCTGGGTTCGAGTCCCGGGTCGGGCCAATCCAAAAATGGATATTGAGTTTTCTGTTAAGATTTTCTCAATATTTGCCCGAAGTTGGGAAGTTGGCGGTGTGATTCACCCCCGTGCCTCGGAGAGCACGTTAAGCCGGATTCCCGTCATACCGGACAATGACAGTGAAGGAATAGAGAGTGCACTTGTGTACTATGCCTGCCAATCCGCAGTGGAGCAGCGTGGTCTAGGCTCTAAAAACCCTCTCTCATATGAATGAGGAGGCCTGTGCCCAGCAGTGGAACGTTAATGGGCTGTTACTCACATAAAAAACAAGACTGAAAAGAAGTTACACTTCTTAGATGTCTACTTTGCACGCACATTTTTTTGTGGACACCATAAATATTTAAAAATAAACAGATAATATAACTTTTATAGGAATTTCTTCGAATAACTGAAAATAAAGAAATTGCATTTTAATTTCGTTGCTACAAAATTTATTTTCATAAATACATATATTATGTCATAATGGCGCAATTTGGATTATACTAAAGCATATATACGCTTTATGGATTACAAAGTGTAATGCTACATAAAGTTTAATTTTCATTGCGTATCCGAGAATGTTAATTTGCCAAATAAAATGTTATGTTTCTTTATAATTTCAACCGTAGTTATCTCAGTGGAGTTTGGACTCGCTTTGCTAGCAGAGGATCAAGGTCGATCCGTGATAAGGTGAATATAAGAATTGGCATCTAATTTGTCTGAGTCTGTTGGGTGACTTCAGCCGTGGCCAGTAACCACCCTACCAGCAAAGAATATGTACTAACCTTAGATATTTTACCTCTTTCCAGATTAGAGCGCTTTCGTTATGAACTGTATCATAATTTACCAGATCATAGTCAAACGCTACCCTGACGGTAAAAAGTTAGTAAATACAGGTATGTAGCAGCCCATTAACGTCGCACTGCTGGTCACATGCCTTCTCACTCATATGAGAAATGGTTGTTAGAGCATTACCACGCTGCTCCACTGCGGATTGGCAGGCATGGTACACAAGTGCACTCTCAATTTCTTCACTCTCGTAGTCCGATGTGACGGTAATCCGAGCTAAGAGAGATCAGGCACAGGACCGACGGCTTAACGTGCTCTCAGGTACGGGGGTGGACCACACCGCCAACTTCCCACCTTTGGACAGTTAATGAAAAAATCTTAATAGAAAACTCAATACACCGACTCCAAATATAAGAATACGAAGTCTAAAAAAGGATACGCAATATTTTTTTTACTTTTTAGGTAATATTTGTAAAAGTTTGTTTTAAAGGCGGTTCTTTTTTTGTTAAATATTTTATTTATTTTACGATTTTTAGTGAATCTGAAGTAGACTAACAAATTTGTTCGAATATGGGTGCAACGAGTTACTCAAAAGAGACCGCACCGTATAAATAGAACAACTTTGCAAAATGAAATAGACATTGATATCTCCGCACCCGGGATCGAACCCGCAACCTTATACGTTACAGGTCAGTTATTTTGCCACCCCGCTATCACCGGTCTTTTATATGCAATGCCTTATAATATTGCATTGCAGCAACAAATGGCAATGTCAAGCAAACCTTAGTCATTGCTATTTGATTACAGACAGTTATTTATTTTGCCATAAATCGCACCCTTAATGTAAGCCGTTGAGGAGTTCCATTGATCCTCATATTTAACTACGACAATTACTTGACCATATCGATGTTACGGTAGGTGACTCGATATCCGCATAGACTATAAAAGATTCTGCCAATTATCATTAATTTGTTCCTAAGAGTTGAAGAGTTCAGTCACATTGTCATGGAGTCCATGATCAGAACTTAACCAAACTATCATAAAACAACCCTGGAAATATATACTTTCCAATAAAACAAAGAATCATCGAAATCGGTTGGCGTGATCTTAAGTTATTCGTCCATTTGTCGCGCACATGCTTAATGTTAATATAAGGGTTTAGTTGAGGGAGATCAGGCGAGCAAAATTGCACCTCCTGAAGCCCCTCCTCTTTCGACGAGAGGGAGTAACGTCTGCCATAAGCTCCCTTTGTCTGTTTAGTGCCTCCTTTTTCAGACAGCATCGCTGTACAATATTATAAATGTGAACTCCTTTTCTATATAAACCATAAGTGTGAGAAGTTTCCTTCTCCATCCATGTAATTTTGTTAAAGATGAGTGTAAAGTATTTGCTTTAGGTACTAATATGATAATAGATATGTTCCGCCATAAGGGCTGATACACTCAATGTTCACGCCAACCGTGACCCTGGCATGGACCCGACCCTGGACCCGGCCCATAAAGGTCCAGGTCGAGTTGGTCTCCGAGACGGCGGGAGGAGAATGTTAAGGGGAGAATCAACCCAGTTGTCGAACAGATATGAGTGAATTGTACACCTAACTGGTCTCCCGGCGCCGATCTCCTCGACGGCGACGAGCCCCGGCAGATGAATGATCACGTGAGATGTGTATTTGTATGGGTGTGTATTTGTCGAATGTGTCTTTGCCTTTTAGCTGCTTTTGCCGACGTCGTTCTTCTTTTCCAACTCCAAACATACAGGAAAGTCCAACTGCGGCCCCGAATGGGCGAAATAAACTAGCCACGCTATGACCCGCCACCTTTCAGTAGAGAGCTACGATATGGGCCTACAAAATGCGACGATCTACTTCATGAGTCCCACAAACTAATTAACACGTGGAATTACCGCACTTTTCCGACAAAATCATACAAAAACCTACGAAGCAGGCTTCCTTTGTGCCCGTCACCATACGTTTTGGGCGTTGACAATTCGATCTCGACTTCTATACTACAGATAATCTATAAACTATATTGCTCCATAAGATTATGGACCTGCAGAGGAGGGGCCCTATCGTGTAGTATACGGACGCCTCCCGATAACCAGTGCATTAGTACGTGAGAAAGCTTGCAGATGGCGCGAGTATGCCGTTGCCGAGGTACCACGGCTGTGCGCCGGTTGGCGCGAACACTTAAGTTGCACCATTAAATGCCCCATAAGGGAACGGTTTAACTAATGCCTTCGTATCTGTATATGCTTTAAGAAAATATAATCTGGACATCAGCATTCTAAATGCATATACAAATAATAGCTTCTGCCTGTGACTTCGTGTGCGTCCATTGAAGATTTCATAACTGGAAATTGACAGTCATTATAGAATTAATAATTTACTAGATAGTTTTAACAAGTTTCTTTTAAATGTGGTGAAATATAAAATAAATAAACAATATAATATGTATGAGAGTGCATGGGTGCGTTGTGTTTGTGTGTGGGTGTGTAGCTGGGTTTATGTGTGTGTGTACATACACGTTTAATTAAACAATAAAATGACATAGGGGTGTTTGCTTCGGGTTTGTGTGTCTGTCTTAAGGGAGTGTGCGTGTATGTGGGTATGAGCGTGTGTATATGATGACGCTAGCACTCGCACCATCATGGTGAATCAAACCCAGGAGCTGTGATGAGGACCTTGCGCCGATGATGCATGTCATTGGCACAAGGTCCTCATCACAGCTCCTGGGTTCGATTCACCTCAGAGATAATTTATAAAACTGTATTTCCTGCTACTGCTTACTCATACTGCTCTAGCAGGAGGCTTTGGCCGTTGCTAATTACGATTGGTAATTACCAAAGACGTTCCACAAACCAAAAAAAAAGCGTTCAAGTATGATGCTATACTGAAACTGTAAGAGATAAATTACTTCCTACAAGATTAGCGCATCTCCATCCTAGATTGTGTCTCCAAAAGGTGAGATCACAAGCACTAATCTGTAAATAATAAAAAGAGGAAGAGTTGTCTCTTTATGTATATGTCGGAATGCTGTAGTCTGTGGAACGCTGGCGCCATCAGTATATCGGCGTGGGAAAGCGCCAATAAGTGACAATCCGGCGCGCAGTCTCCCCAGTTCTCGGATGACGGCCCACCTGTGCGTTTGACTTTTGAAACTGTCGCGTTCCTAACCTATTATTAATGAGTTTGTTTAAGTAGATATCGGGCATATTTAGATTGAAAATTATATTCTGAGTTAATTAATAAAGTGTTTAATTGCACCAACGCCCACAGTATGGAAATTATGGATGCCATTAATGACGATCTCGGCGGAGAACCCTACGCCCCTATGCTTTATGCTCCTCCTGTTTTATTCACCGACATTTATATTTGTGTGTGTTTATATATATATTTTTTTATATGCTAGTCGGTCAAATTAAAAGGCATTGCAATATGTGCCGGTAAAAATATTTCATATTTTAATTAAATTTTAAAAAATTGGAATCCTGTTTTAATTGACCTCTTACACTAGTTTCTGTCTGTGACTTCGTCTGCGTAAAGTAGTGTTTGCAAAACGAACAACCACTGCCTCTATAGACGCTACCTTTGTTATTTAGGGATAAAAATTGTTAATCCAGGTTTTTTATCGGGATAAAAAGTATCCTATATGTTAATTTAGATTATAAACTATCTACGTACCTAATTTTAGCTAAATTGGTTTAGCCATTTTTGTGTGATTGACGAACAAACAAATATGCAAATTTTGTTGAATCGGATGTATATTTTTATAGCATTCGTGGGTGTTTCAATTGCACTAAACGTCCAATAGATTAACCGTGAATCAGCCAAATAAAAAGGCATTACAATACATACCGGTGTTGATATTTGTAAAAAGAGAAATATAAAATTATAACAGCATTCGACTCCTCTTTTAATTAACTGGTAAGTTGGAAAGACCTTCACATTGTGACAACCTTGATAAAATAATATGAAATTATTAAGTAAATACAAAAATATAGCACGAGATCTTATAAAAAAACATTTAATCTTTAATATATAAAGCTTAATTTTTTTATAAAGCTTTTTGGTAAATATTAATTTTGGGTTAATTGTATCTTCCACTCTCTATATAAGTAAAAAGGTGTGTACCAGATTATTAATGCCATGCTATTGGACACAGGCTTTCTCAATCGCGGGACTTATGGTTTTTGGAGCATATACCCACCACGCTTCCCTTCTACAATCTGCACTTGCTTCAAAACTACTCCCAGGGTATGTAGATTTCTTCACAAAGTATTCTCTTTCACCAAAAAGCACAAAGATGGATAGGATTCAATCAAGCACTTCTATTCCTTTTTATATAGAGAAATTTAATGCACAAGATTCGAATCCGACTTATCTGAAAGATATTCCATCACTATATCATCATGGCTTTCTCTCTCTGCACAAATGTCTACTTCAAAATTCCAATATATTACTTTTTATAAAACCGTCATCCGTCGTGTCTGTTCGTGATTTACTCAAAAACTACTAAACAAATTTTAATGAGGTTTTCACCAATAGATAGAGTGAATCCTAATAAAGACTGGTGTCTAATTAGTGATAATTTTGTGAAAATTAGTTGAAATATAAGCACAATTGTTGGGAGAAGCCGCTTGTGAGCTTTCATCAAAGATATTGTCTCATTCGACATTCTTATTATAATTACACATGTATTTTAAATGAATATCTTAAGAGCTATCGTAAAATATTAACAACAGATAAAAGAAGTAGTCATAATTTAGGCAGGAACTAATAAGTAAGTAAGTAAGTAAGTAGCAGCCCATTAACGTCCCACTGCTGGGCACAGGCCTCCTCCCTCGTATGAGAGAGGGTTTTTTTAGAGCATAGACCCACCACGCTGCTCCACTGCGGAACGGCAGGCATAGTACACAAGTGCACTCTCTATTCCTTCACTCTCATAGTCCGATGTGACGGGAATCCGACACGACCGGAGAGAGATCAGGCGCAGGACCGACGGCTTAACGTGCTCTCCGAGGCACGGGGGTGGATCACACCGCCAACTTCCCAACTTCGGGCAAATATTGAGAAAATCTTAATAGAAAACTCAATATTGATTTTTGAATTGGCCCGACCCGGGACTCGAACCCAGGACCTCATGTCTGTAGTCGAACATGCTAACCACTAGACCAATGAGGCAGTTACTAATGAAACACTGTTTTTATTTATCTCCCGAAGTTAAAATCATTTTATTACACTTGTAATGGATGGCACTAAATGCTATTACAGACTTTTATCAAATATTAATTCTTTACTTGAATCTTTTTTGCAAAAAATTGTATAACTATTAAAAGCTTAAGAATTAAAGAAGCTTTCCATGTAATAAGGATAAAAAATTCGTGCTAAATAGCATAGGGATTTACTTAATATTGTTTTATATTATTTGTTATATTTGCGTCCAACCAAGCAGAGACTTCGAATTAAACTCCAGGCAGAGATAAATAAGAAAATTGCATTTTTCAATTTATCTAAGGCTTTATTGGTGGGAGGCTTCGGCCGTGGTTAGTTACCACCTTAATTGGAAAGACGTACCGCTAAGCAAAGAGATTTGTATTCTAGTACGATGCTACGTGAAACCACGAGAGAAAAAGTACCTTTTATCAAGTTAACGTGCTTCTATTTTAGATTGTATCATCACTTACCATTAAGCGAGATCACAGTCCACCTGTCAGCAATAAAAGAACCCTGTCAACTGTAAAAAGAAACGAATTCCAACTTAAATCTGTGGTATTCTGCAATATAATATCGATGTTCTAGATCTGAAAGCTGAAATAGAACATTATATTATTTCCTAAGGTATTAACGAAATACATTTTTTACATTTCTAACTTGCTGTACTTTTACTTGATCGAAGATTTGCGGCAATAACCCACGATGATGACTTCGGCTGTTTGTAATTAGTATAAAAGGCTGATATATCTAATTGTATACCTACAACCAAAATCCGTGACGGCTTAGTAGTGAGAGACGTTCGAGGAATCGTGGATTCAAATCCACAGCAGGCCTTGTTACGTTTCTTTTGATAAAAATTAAAGTAACGTACTTGATTGTTGTTTCCAATCCATCATTGCGCTTTTTGGTGAAGGAAAACACGCTCAGGAAACCCGGGAGTAATTCTGGGGTATGTATACTACGTCAATCTGCAATGCTGCAGCGTTGTGGGTCTATGCTCTAAGAACCTCTCTCCTATAAGTCAGGAGGCGTGAGCCCAGAAGCGTGACTAGGCAACGGTGCTCTGTGAGCATAGCTAATCTGTGGCTGTGAGAATCCTTTACAAGCTGTCAACCGCGAAGCTTGGTGACGGGCGCAAAAAATAAGCCCGCTTCGTGTTTTTATATAATTTGAAGGGAAGTGCAGAATCCCACGAGTACAATTGGTTCGTGGGGCCAGCGGAAACCCTATCCTCACGTTTTGTAGGCTCTCGTTGCCCCCTAGTGTAAGGTGGCGAGTCATAACGCGGCTAGGCTAGCTCGCCCACGCGTTGGCCGCAATAGTCCTTCCTTCCGGTGGATTAAGGAGTAGAAGAGTGAACCAGCGTCGCCGACCACAGCCTTTCCGCGACGCTTTGGCAGTTTACACTCTCACATTCCATAAAACACTAACAGTAAACATCTCACGTGAACAGACAACTGTTTGCGCTGGGAAATGCTTCTACGCACTTACCCTGACCAGAATTTGTCAGGAGTGTGGGACTCAGCGAGGGAGGAGACTTCGCAATACCCACTAAAACCCAGCGGAATCCTCTTCATCCGTAAGTGAGACACCAGAGGTTCAGCTTGCGCATTCTTCCCTGGTGCCCTAGATGAGTCCGACTGAGGATTCATGGCGGTGGGAGCAGGTGCGCAAACAAGCGCCGCCTAGTATCCCGCCTCCTTCGGCGGTGAGAGGGAGCATTTACTTCATTCTCGCTATCTTGCTCGTGGGCCTCCTTTAACGAGATTACAGTCTCGCAGAAGAGGGCCACTTCCGCCCAACATCTCTCACTTGACAGCATCGCACCTACAATGCTCTCAACGTGAACAGACACCTGCCGGAGTCGACGCCGTCGAGGAGAACGGCGCCTGGAGACAAGGTAGGTGCGAAACCCCACTAACTGTCTGACGCCTCTGGAATCTCTAGTATATTTTCTCCTCCCGCCGTCTACAGTGATCGAGGCTGCCTTCACCACTATGGGCCCTGGTGACCCTTGGTAGTTACCATGACCTGGTCACGGCAGGCGTGAACAAAATTGTTTGCTCAAATTATCAAATACATCGTGAGGATACCTGGATATCAGTTAACCCTAAGATATCCAAATTCATTGATATGTAGTCTTTTAACCCAAACAAGAATATGTTGTGTTGAAACTCCACGTCTGATTGGCGGGATAATATCTTATAAAACTAAAGTCAAATTACATTTGTACAAGTGAGGACGCGGTACAAGCGATAGAGAGGCGCGATCGGCCTAAAAGTACTTGTTATGCATCTATCTGTTTTCCTTAATCGATCGATTTGACGTGTTAACATCTTAAAAATTGTTAAACGCCGGCGGCATCTAGAAAGTGGCACGTTCCATTTGTGCAAGTGAGAGTGCGGTAAAAGCTATAGAGAGACGCGATTGGCCTAAGAGTTCGACTTGTGATTCTGATCTCTTTTCCTATTGATTGATCGATTCTATTGATCGATGTGATGTGATAAGATCTTGTAAATAAATCAACGCTGGCATCAAGGACAAGGTGCCACGTTCCACCTCTCTTGTCTCGTTTACGTTTATGCAAACGTAAACGAGACAAGAGATGGAGAGGCGTAATCGGCCTAAGTGTTCGACTTGTACTGCATGTATCTTTCTTCCTCTCTTACCACTTGTGGCAAGCATGCAGACGAGAGCACGGAACAAGAGAGTTCTGCTTGCACTGAATCTCTTTGTCTTTCTCTCTATCGGTTGATGTGACGTGATAATATCTTATAAATCTATGAAAGACGGCGGCAACGAAAAAGTGTCACGTTCCACCTCCGAGCACGTAAACGTGAATACGGAACAAGCGATAGAAAGGCGGCCTTAAAGTACTTGTTATACATTTATTTTTCTTCCTTGCTATCGATCGATGTCAAGTGATAACATGTTAAAACTCAAAGAACGACGTCGGCTATAAAAAAGTGTCTCGTTCCACCTGAGGCGAACATGCGAACGAGAGCGGGAACAAACGATGGAGAGGCGTGATCGGCCAAAGACTTTGGCTGGTGCGGCATCTATCTTTCTTCCTCTCTATCGGTCGATGTGAAATGAAAAAATCTTAAAAATCAATGAACGACGGCAACGAAGTGTCACGTTCCCGTTGAGGCGAGCATGTAAACGAAAGTGCTGCACAAGCGATAGAGAGGCGCGATCGGCATAAGTGGTCGGGTTGCTATGCGTTTATCCCTCTTTTACTACATTGATCGATATCTTAACGTAGAAGAAACACAGCGTTACACAAACTTCAATTCATTTCATAAAAGTATGCAGCTTTTCATCATTGTTTTCTTATGACGCTTTTGAATCAGGAGACATAGTCCCAACAGTGGGATATATGTAGTTTATTGCCTTTATCGTCTAAATGTAACGTCTGCTTCTCAACTTTGTTACATAACGAAAAGAAAACATCATAAGGTCACGACAAGGTCATAGCGTTTATAAAATGAAGATGCCTATTTTTTTATGTACTGACTCATGCAACTGTCAAAATGTACAAATATTTTGACAGGTTATGTCACCAGGCTTTGCTTGATGACCTATTTAGGGCAGCGATTTGTCGGATCGTTGAAAATGTCAAATATTTGTTAGCCTATGATAATTCACGTTTCGGTTCTTTCCGTGAACAACTACACGGCTTTTTGCTCCACTAGTTTCAACTTGCGACTCTGTCTAAGGCATTTTATGACACTCACTTCTACTTACGGCGTCGTCTAAGACTTTATGTTACAGTAGCTTCTACCTACGACTTCGTCTAAGGCTTTATGTTACAGTAGCTTCTACCTACGACTTCGTCTAAGGCTTTATGTTGCACTAGCTTCTACGTACGACTTCGTCTAAGGCTTTATGTTGCACTAGCTTCTACCTATGAATTCGTCTAAGGCTTTATGTCACACTAGCTTCTACTTACGGCGTCGTCTAAGACTTTATGTTGCACTAGCTTCTACCTACGACTTCGTCTAAGGCTTTATATTGCACTAGCTTCTACCTACGACTTCGTCTAAGGCTTTATGTTGCACTAGCTTCTACCTATGACTTCGTCTAAGGCTTTATGTTACACTAGCTTCTACTTACGACTTCGTCTAAGGCTTTATGTTACACTAGCTTCTACTTACGACTTCGTCTAAGCCTTTATGTTACACTAGCTTCTACCTACGACTTCTTCTAAGGCTTTATGTTACAGTAGCTTCTACCTACGACTTCGTTTAAGGCTTTATGTTACACTAGCTTCTACCTACCACTTCTACTAAGGCTTTATGTTACACTAGCTTCTACCTAAGACTTAGTAGAAGGCTTTATTTTGCACTAGCTTCTACCTACGACTTCGTCTAAATATATTTGTTTAAGAATAGAATAAATACCCAAAGATACTTTGATGGCTTAAGTATTTACTTCGCTAGCGATGAGGGTTCGATTACAGCAGGGCAAGAGTAGCAGATTATTTTCTAATTTTTCTGTATCTGGACTGGACTAGCTTCGGTTCTGGCTTTACTCCGAGTAGTTGATCATCTAACGAATAATAAAATCTAGTGAGTACCATATTCGAATACCCATCCAGATTTAGAGGGTTAAATAAGAGACAAATTACAACTAATTTATCATAACTATATCTTTTTGAAGAGCCTTGGCTATCTTCATGGACTCATGATAGGTTCAGAATCTTTTCTACTTACATGATTTAAAATAATGATGATCTAGATGTCAACAATGCATATTGACTCTTTATATACATAACGGCCATCGAGAAAGTTCTTTGTTTTGTTATATACCAAAACGATTAATATTTCAAAGATGGATTGATTGATTTAAAACATAAATATGGAGAAAGATCCGCCCAAATGATGTCGAATATCCAAATTCGTGACGTCATATTCTCTTTAACTAAGTCAGTCGTGTTTTGTGTGGTTACTTAAATGCCACTAACTGAATCACTCGTCACGAGCTAAAACCTTTGAAACTATAGAACCAATTTATTCTGTTAAAGAAGATTATCCACTTTTGGCGTTAATTTTGTACCTGTACCTTAGACGACATTGAAAGTAGCAAGCAGACATAACTTAGGATAGAGATATCTTAGGAATAAATAAATTATAAATCCCCGGTAGGACGAAACATTTTTATAGAGTCTTCGGCCGTGGCTAGTTACCATTAACAAAGGCGAGCCGCTAAGCAAGAGATTTGTATTCCAATACGATGTAGTGCAGAAAGTAAGTAAAAAAGTAAGTAAGTAGCAGCCCATTAACGTCCCACTGCTGGGCTCAGGCCTCCTCACTCCGAGGAGCGAGGGTTTTTAGAGCGTAGACCCACCACGCTGCTCCAGTGCGGATTGGCATAGTACACAAGTGCACTCTCTATTCCTTCACTCTCATAGTCCGATGTGACGACCGACACGACCGGAGAGAGATCAGGCGCAGGACCGACGGCTTAACGTGCTCTCCGAGGCACGGGGGTGGATCACACCACCATCTTCCCAACTTCGGGCAAATATTGAGAAAATCTTAATAGAAAACTCAATATTGATTGTGCAGAAAGTAAAAGAGGTTATTAGCCTCTTACAAGACAAGCGCGTTTTCTTAGACTATATCTTTGCTTGCTAACAGATGTGATCGCAGTCATAAAAACTTCTGACGGACTCGATGATGTAATGTTATCAGTATTCTCGTTGCTAGCCGAGGTTCTAGATTCGATTTGGGTAGAAACAATAAGAAAACCTCTTCTTCTAATATTTGGCTTTCAGGTGTGACAAGGTACACGCAACTTCGCCAGTGTCATGTGAATTGAAGAGGGCACGTAGGATATTGTACGGTTAATGATATTCTAAAATAGAAAAAACTAAATTATTGCATTAAATTTCATTTGAATTATGAATGAAAGCCGTAGGAGTGATGAATTTGAGGTAGGGTAGAGATAGTTTCTAAGGGAAAGCGAAATTGTTGTTTTTATTATATTCCAAGCATTTTTTTTTAATTACTCACCTTATAAATCTCCCTTGGACCACCACATATAATAAAAAACCAAATCAAACCGGCCGTTCTAGAGTTTCAGCGAGACAAACGAACAGCAACTTTTTAAATGCCTGTGTGCGTATAAGTTCATTTGCAGTCGTTTGAATTCGTGTGCGTGTGTACGTAAAATGACACAAAATATACGAAAAATACTCGTAACTATATGTTATTTCATTTTTACTCACCTTATAAACCTTCCCTGGACTACCACGAGTAATTCAAAACCAAATTTAGCTAAATCAGTCCTGGTGATCTCGAGTTTTAGCGAGACAAACGAACAGCAAGTGATTTTTATATGCGTGCGTGTGCGTGCGTGCGTATAAGTTCGTTTGCAGTCGTGTGAGTTCATTTGTGTCCATGTGCGTGCGTGTGTAAGCTTGAGTGTGTTCATAAAATATACATAAATATGTATATGTCGGAGTGCAATAGTCTGTGGATCGCTGGTCCGTGTGCAATAGTCTGTGGAACGCTGGCGCCATCTGTCTATCGGCGTGGGGCAGAGTCAATAAATGGCAGTCCGGCACGCGTTTCTTGGTAGTTCTCGGGTGAAGGCCCGCCGATGCGATCGAATTTTGAAACTGTCGCGTTCCTAGCCATTATTGTTAATGGTTTGTGTAAATTGATATCGGGAACATTAAGTGATTGAACATTATAATCCGAGTTAATTAGTAAAGTGTTTGATTTCCCCAACATTACCAAAGAACGCCCACTGTATGGAAATTATGGATGCCACTAAGGACGATATCAGTAGAGAACCTATGCTATGCTTTATGTTTCCCTCTTTCTCTCTTATTCTCCGACATATATATCATGTTATTATTGCCTAATATAGAAAACTTTTCTTATTAAAAAAAAAAGGTTTTTTACGATTAAGTTATTGAAAAAACATTATTGATTTGCAATATTTCTGTATAGTAACCGAAACCAGTACTCGCCAGTCAATTATTGTGCAACAAATAATTGTGTTACAAATCAAAAATACTAACTCCATTACATTAATAACAGCATACGAGTAGATGGAGACGCATGTAAAAGCCTAGCTATTTCAATAATGAAGTTGTTATGCAAACTGGTGTTATTAAACGGATAAATATGTAACAATCGGTAGTTCACGTTAGGAAAGAGCGGAGATGTGATTTTACATTATCTATTAAGTTACTGTGATGGCAGTAATTACCTTGCCACTTATTCTGTGTACACACGGATCGTGATTTCCACGAGCTTTCATGAAAGCACTTTAATATTGAGTAATATATGCAATACTTCAATATACTAGTTGATCAGCGCGACTGCGTCTGTGTACACTTAAAATATGGGTGTTAAAGTACGATGATATCTATTTGATGCTTACGTAACTTTGCCCGTGTCAACTGCTGGTTGAGATAATATGATAGTACTGTCTCAACTCGGGCAATTAGAAATATAAGCGTCTCTCTTTTTTAAGTGAATGTGTATTATCTATTTAGCTTCTCTTTAACTGTCGTAACAGAAGATGCGTAGCGATAACACCAGATAACAGAAAAAATAAATCAGTTACAAAGCGACCATTACTATCGGTGCGCGTGTCGCGGCTTTAATTTTTTTTGTGGTATTTAATAAACTGTGAGTATTTATTAATGATTTTTTGTGTTTTTGATTATATAAGTGAGGTTAATAACAATGAAAACCCTTGAGATAAGTTTTAATTTAAAAGATATGAGCCTATAAGTACAAGACGGACATTTTTCACTATCTCGAAGTTTAATGCAATATGATGCAGCACCATAGTATTAATTTAATAAACAAAAGATAACATTGTATTGTTTAACTATTAGCAAACTTGAAAATCATAAAATTTTGTAGTCTTTCATGAATATTTAAGTCCCAAGGGCGACTTCAGCGACATTCAACCTTAGGGAAACGACTGTATTTAATTTGATTTACGTCGGACAGATTACGCATTATTTTTATCCTTTTTTCGGACAAGCGAAGGACTAATGAAACCCTGATAAGAGCAGTTGTAACCTACACGAAATATATATTGTATGTTTTGTATTTAATTAAATAAGTAATAGTCATGTATTGTAAAAAATAGCTTGGTAAATAACTTATATGTTTTTGTATTATGTAAGAGATAAAAATGGTTACTATGGGTTATCTTTTGCAGATAATTATATGCTATTGCAGTCTTTTTATAGACCACTGTATGATATACAATTCCGTAGTACATTAATTCGATCTATCTCGTAAGGTTTGCCCATAAATTGAAATTTAGTATTTACAGAAATATTTCTATTCTATAATATGTATGAGTAATACCTTCTTCTTGAATCGCTCTATCTATTGCTTAGTGTTTTCTTCCAGATAACCTTTTTTACGCAAGTAAAATATAGAATCTAATACACATGTAACGTGATGAATATAAGTATCTATATATTGTTAAATAATTCATAAAGCTTTGTTAATAATATATATTTACAGTTATTAAATATCTTAAAGGATTAGGCAGCTTTTTCGATTAACGCTCCCAGATGGCTTAACTTTTCCGACAGTTTCAACAATTATCATTGTATATGCACGAATTTCAACAAAACCCTGACAAATTATATATGTAAGCCTTCTTCATTAATCAAACTATCTATAAGAGGAAACCGCATAAAAATCCGTTCAGTATTTTTTGAGTTTATCACAACAAGACAGAAAGAGGCTTCGTAAGACTGTTATGTAATATGTAATGTAGACATCATCATATTTCTAACATACAGCTGATTTAAGGTATCTTATACGTCCTTTTTTTGCGTCATTGATCTAGTGGTTAGCATGTTCGATTACAGACATGAGGTCCTGGGTTCGAGTCCCAATGAGGTCGGGCCAGTTAAAAATCAATATTGAGTTTTCTATTAAGAATCTCTCAGTATTTGCTCGAAGTTGGGAAGTTGGCTGTGTGTCCCATCCCCGTGCCTCGGAGAGCACGTTAAGCTGTCGGTCCTGCGCCTGTCTCTCTCCGGTCGTGTCGGATTCCCGTCACATCGGACTATGAGAGTGAAGGAATAGAGAGTGCATACTTGTGTACTATGCCTGCCAATCCGCAGTGGAGGAGCGTGGTGGGTCTATGTTCTAAAAATCCTCGCTCCTCGGAGTGAGGAGGCCTGTGCACTGGGACTTTAATGGGCTGCTACTTACTTACTTTTTACTTACCCCAGCCTGAATGGGTCAGGATTGTGGTACTCAGCGCAAGAGGAGGCCGCGCAATACTCACTAAAACCCAACGGAACCCTCTTCATGCGTAAGTGAGACACCAGAGGTTCAGCTTGCGCATTCCGAAGATTCATGTAGGTGGGAGCAGGTGCGCAAACAAGCGCTGTCTAGTATCCCACCTCCTTCGGAGGTCAGAGGAAGCATCTACTGCATTCTCTCTATCTCACTCGTGGGCCTCCTTTACCAAGATAACAGTCTCGCAGAAGACGGCCACTTTCGCCCAACATCTCTCACTTGACAGGAGCAGGACTGACAATGCTCTCAGGCGAGTGTTCTCCGCCGATTCTACCGTGATGCACCACACTTGTGGGTAGCAGGCGACTCCTCTCGGCCAAATTGGTGCGGGAACTTTTCTGGAAAGCCATTGCTCTAGGTGAAGACGGATCGCCTCTAAAATGGCCACGCCCGCTACTGGGGTCCTGAGGTCCTCCTTCGGTCGGGTTGGACCTTGATCCTCCGGACCACCTATTCTGAAAAGAATCCATAACAAACGCAATCCGGTTACCTTCTATATCATTGTCATTAAAGGTCTCTTTCAGGAGAGAGATGGATCTTCTTTTCGCTGTAAGAGCAATAAATATTAAGAATTTTAGGTAGAATGTTATGAAATTAAAAGATTGATAGTATTTCTAAGCGTATATTGTAGAACCCGTGAGAATCCCGATGGTTTTGAAACGCTTTATGCATCTGCCGAGTTATAGTTATTTGCGAACGGTTCTGATGTCGTGCAGTTAAGAGGGTGTTGGAAGTTAATTCAACTACGGGTCAATTTATATCATTACCGACTTGTGACCTCATTCTTGACCCGATTACTTCATTCATGACGATAGCATGGGTTTTTTATCTATTAAATATGTGGGAATATAGTTATTAGTAATATCAAATTACGATAATCGAAGTCAAGCCGTTTGGAAGCTTCAATGAAATACACTGTTCCCTGTTTGTTCACGATAAACTCAAAAACTACTGAACTGATATTCATGTGGTTTTCACTAATAGATAGAGTAATTTTTAAGGAAGCTTCTAGTATATAATTTGTCAAGATTTTGTGTAAATTGATTGAATTATAACCAAAAGAGTGGTATGTGTCGGAAAAGTTAAAAAAGGATTTACTAAGAGATACATTTATGGGAAAGGTTTAGTAAGTTGTAGTTTATTAGCATCCCACTACTGGGATTGACTTCTACACTCATTGGGCATCCTCCTCCTCTATCGTAGATGGTATATGGTATATAAAAGAATCGCGCAAGCGTCGAAAATTTGAGGCATGTGCATTAAATGACGCATTGTTTTAATCGAAAGGTAACTGTCACTTTCGTCATTCATAATAGCGCCAAAAGTACGAACTTTCGATACAGGTACGATAAAAAGAATATTTTGATTTTCCAGGCAACAAAATGAACATATAAAAGTCTAATAATTCCAAAGATTTATGGAGTTTTTCGCTTAATCGATATACAAAGTTTACATTATAGATTAATGGAAAATAAACGCGCTCATAAATAAAGTAATTATCATTATACATTATAAATTATTTCGTTAATCGTTCATCTTAAAGTTTCAGGGCTAATAGCGACCTTTGAAATTGCAAATCACCATAAAACATCTATTGGCCGATTGCTTGAGGCAACAAGTGGTTAAGTGAACTGTCGATGAAGCGTTAAAGCTCTATTTCATCATCCTTACACATTATAAAACAATATCCTCCTGTCACTCTCTTTATTTGCGATAAACTCAAAAACTACTAAACCGATTTTCATAAAATTTCCACTAATAGATAGAATGATTCAAAAGAAAGGTTTACATGTATAATTTATCAAGCTTCTGTGCAAATTGTTTAAAATATAAAGATACTTGTCGGAAAAGCCAAGCCATCTCGGAGCTTTCATCGAAAACACTACTCCTGGTTCATTTGAGATAAACTCGAAAACAACTGAATAGATTTTTGTTTATTTTCATTTAATATATAGAATAATTCATAAGAAAGGTTTAAATATATAATTTGTCTAGGTTCTGTGTAAGTCATTTGAAATATAATGACAATTGTGAGAAGTATTTAAAAAGGTCAAGCTATCTGAAATCTTTCATAGAAAACATTATTCCTTGTTTGTTTACAATAAACTTAAAACATCTGAATAGATTTTTGTGTAATTTAATTATTATATACAGTGACTGTCGAATTTGAAGACGAGTACATTTACCTGGGACACAGGATCCTCTGCCGAATCCAACACGGATGAGCAGCATTCGGAAAATTACAAGACATCTTTTCATCCACAATTCCTCATTGCCTGAAGGCTAAGGTCTTCAAACAGTGCGTGTTGCCAGCGATTACATATGGTTCCCAGACATGGCCTCTGACTATGGGGCTCGTAAGAACACTCAGAATCACTCAGCGTGCAATGGAGAGGGCTATGCTCGGGGTTTCCCTACGTACTAAAGTCACGGACGTAGCCTACCGAATTGCAAAGCTTGAAATGGCAATGGGCGGAGCACATAGTTCGCAGAACCGATGGACGTGGCGGCCTCACCCCGGAAAACGCAGCGTCGGCAGACCTCCTACCAGGTGGACCGATGGCATCTCATCATGCTCTCCGAGGCACGGGGGTGGATCACACCGCCAACTTCCCAACTTCGGGTAAATAATGAGAAAATCTTAATAGAAAACTCAATATTGATATTTGAATTGGCCCGACCCGGGACTCGAAACCCAGGACCTCATGTCTGTAGTCGAACATGCTAACCACTAGACCACTGAGACAGTTACTTATTACGTCAATTATAATTGTATATTAATAGGTCAACTTGGTAAACACGTTCCTGCTGAACAACAGTTCGTATCGCGATACATAAATCCTCATCTGGTGACAAGTAGACGGTTGAGCGTTGGAGTGAAGAATCTGGTGGCATTTTCATTTACCCTGAACCGGAAAATCTTCGCAAGAGTGAGCTGCCGAAGCTCACCATAAAATCATACAGTTTAACTATTAGCAAACATAAAAATCATAACATTTTGTGAGCCCCTTCGTAAGCTCACTCTTGCGATGACTTGCCGGTTCAGGATAAATGAAAATGCCACCAGATTCTTCACTCCAACGCTCCGCCGTCTACTTGTCACCAGGCGAGTATTTAATTACGAACTGTTGTTTTTTACAGGAATATGGTTCGCCGAAATTGGCTATCTATTGTACGATATTTGCTACTGACAAACGTGCACTATTGTGACAAGCAAATGACGGTGGTTGTTAATTTATTGGATAAAAAATAGATCCTATGATTGGCGTTTTATTTCTCACCAATCACAGGGATTACATTAATTACACAAACAACTTTATTTTTAGAAATGACAAATATGTGTATACGCTATAGCTACAAACATTATATACATACTTATAAATATCGATAGACTCTAAGTTAAAACAAGATATACTATACAAACGAACGATGTTTAACAATATCATTTAACCTATTATTTATAAATTAAAAGGAAAAGTTGATTTACAAATTAAAGGAAAAAGTCGCGAACACATTTGGTAGGCTATGATGAATATTTAAGAGCAATCGACGCAAAGACGTCCGTGCGGGATGGGGCAGGCGACGGTTATTGCCAAAAAAAACGCGGCCAATAATCTAATGGTTATTCTTCCAAAATAGGGATTTGTGAAAGCTAATTATTATGCTAACATATTTGGTAAGGTACATACAAGGCTTTATAATCGTCTTTCCGCGTGTAAAATATTTATTGTTAACTAAAATGGATTCAGGCAAGTCATATTTAAATATTTGCTTATAAATACATTCTAATTAGATATATTTTTAAAGTCTACAAATGCATTTATGGTAACTGATTTATATTAGCATTTATAGGCAGATATATTTATGTGAGTGGTAAAGTAACTAGAAGCTTATTAATGTCCCACTGCTGGGACTGACCTCCTTATTCATAAAGTAGAGGGTTCTATAAGGATTAATACTGTTTTCGTTTATGTAGCGCACCAATATCTCAATTGTACTTTATCATTTTTTTAATAAAGTGGATATTGTAAGTTATCCTTAAGAGATAGATATATGTTAATGTGGACTTTTTTGTAGATCAATTAAAAAGGAATTATCCTACTAAATATTGTTTTTCATATATCTAAGTGATGAGCCAGCGCTTTCGATAAAAGCTTCCAGGTGGGTTGATTTTCTCCGACACTTCCAACAATTACAGTTATATTTCAATCAATTAATACAAAACAAAGACAAATTATATACAAAAATCTTCTTTATGAATCACTCTATCTATAAGTGAAAACTGCATGAAAATCGCTTTAATAGATTTGAGTTTATCGTGAACAGAATGATGTGGCAAAGGAGCATTTTCGATGAAATCCCATACATTTTAATTTTATCCGACACTTGAATGAATTTACGCAAAACCATGACACATAATACACATAAATCTTCCTAATTAATTAGTCTATCTATAAGTGAAAGTTGCACGAAAATTTGTTTAGCAGTTTTCAACTTTATTGGGAACAAACAAAAAACAGGGTTTTTTATGAAAGCTCCCGAACGGATTCACTTTTTTCCGACACTTCCAACAGATATCGTTATATTTTAACCGATCTATACAAAACCTATTTATGTATGCAAATAAATTTCTCTCTTTCTTAATTTATTCGTGAAATTTGACATATTAATTATGTATTAAGAAGAAACAGCATTTTCGATTAAAACTCCCAGGCAGCCTGACTTTTTTCGGATACTCCTAACATTTATCGTTATTATTCAATAATTTTTAAAAGAAACCCTAGACGAATTATATACATAAACCTTGCCAAAGAATGACTTTATCAATTGATGAAACATGTAGAAAAATCTATTTAGTGGTTTTTGAACAAACGTTCAAAGTTGAATACCTTCTGTTGACCCGCCCTTGTTCGTCGTGTCGCGTGATTAATGTCACCTTCGATTGAAATGTATGTCTGTACGCATCGGGTGTACCCTGACCTCAGACTTTGCTATTTTATTTATTAATTGCATGGTCACTTGTGATGATAAGTGTTAATACGTTGGTGACGACGGACTGTATATTTAAAGGTTAGAGAGAGAACGATGAGAAAGGTTATAAAAATAAAATATAGATATAAGTCATTATCTAGTTTTTATTCTTACTTTATAGTCGTTATATATTTAAACCCGTTTAGAAGTTAGACAGTTAGAGTTTAAACAGGCAAATATATGCGGTGGACTTTGTTTATTCATATGTAAGAAAAGAGTAAAGTTTACGATGAGAGCTCCCAAGCTTTTCCTTTTCGACACTCAACAATTATTGGTGTATTTCAACTGATTTATTTCTTTCTCCTGGACAACTTATATCCATAAGCCTTCCTCTACAATCATTCTATTTATTTGTACAAACTACTACAACTGTTTCTTATCGAATTTATATAAAACAGACATAACTTTGGAAATGGTTTTGTAATATATAAGGAAAACCAGATTATTCGATGAAAGCTCTCATACAGCCAAACTTTTTCTGACACTTCTAACAATCATTGTTATATATATTTAATCATCCTGATAATCCACTCTATCGATTGGTGAAAACCACATGAAAATCCATGTAGTAATTTTTGAGTTTGTCACGAACAAACAAAGAACAGAGTATTTGATGAAAGCTCCCTAGCGACTTGAGTTTTTTTCGACACTTCCAATAGATATCGTTATATTTTAACCAATTTGCACAAAACCTTGACAAATTATATACAAAAATCTTATCAACTATTTTATCTGTTTCATAAACTTTGATTTATAACATATAAGAAAGGAGTAGCGTTTTCGATGAAAGCTCCCCAATTGCTTGATTTATTAAGACATTTTCAACAGTTATCATTATATTGCCAAATCATATAACTTAATTTTCCTTATAAATGACTCTATCTATTGCATAAAGTAACGTGAAAATTGATTCGACAGTTTTCTAGTTCGATGCAATCAAATACGGAACAAAGTTTTCGATGAAAGCTCTCAGACGGCTTGACTTTTTCCAACACTTCCAAAATTCGCTATTTCAAATAAAATCTTGACATATTATATACAAATACCTTCCTCATAAATCACTCTATACATTAAAGAAAACTACACGAAAATCTATTTCGTAGATTTCAAGTTTATTGGGCACATACAAGGTACAGTGTTTTTGATAAGAGCTCCCCGAGGGCTTGACTTTTTCCGACACTTCCATCAATTATCATTGTATTTCATCCTTGACAAGTTAAAAGAGTAAACTTAAACTTTTTTATGTACCAGTCTATCTACTGGTGAAAACCAACAGTGTTTGATTTATGATATGTGAGAAAGGCGCATTGTTTTCGATGAGAGTTCCCTGAGGGCCAGACTTTATTCGACACTTCCAACACTTATCACTATAATTCAACCAATTTACACAAAACTTTGACACATTATATACCTGAACCAA
This sequence comes from Elymnias hypermnestra, assembly GCA_015832385.1. Classification (NCBI taxonomy): domain Eukaryota; kingdom Metazoa; phylum Arthropoda; class Insecta; order Lepidoptera; family Nymphalidae; genus Elymnias; species Elymnias hypermnestra. Next base: position 3,248,478 of record JACTOM010000908.1, read on the forward strand.
CCTTATAAATCACTCTATCTATTGAGGAAAACTGCATGAAAATCCATTCAGTAGATTTTGAGTTATAAACCTTGACAATTTATGTAGCTATAATTTCCTGATAAATCACTAAGAGTGATATGTAAGAAAGGAGCAACGTTTTGGATGAAAGCTCCCCGAGAGCTTGACATTATCCGACACTTCTATCAGTTATCATTATATTTCCAGCAATTTACACAAAACCTTCACAAATTATATAAACAATGCTTTATTATAAATTACTCTACAGATTGAAGAAAATTACATGAAAATCTATTCAGTACTCGATATCAATGAAAGCTTCCCAATGATTTATTGCAACACATTTAACAGTTATCATTATAATACCATATTGACAAATTATATACGAAAACCTTCCTTATAAATTACTCTATCTATTGCATAAAACAGATGAAAAATTATTCAGTAATTTTCTAGTGAAAGCTGCCATACGGTTTGACTTACTTCGACAATTACTACATACGATATATTTTCACTAATTTAAATCAAACCTTGACAAATTATATACAAATACCTTCCTAATAAATGACTATATCCATTAAAGAAAATTACACGAAAATCCATTTATTAGATTTCGAGTTAATCACGAACAAACAAGGAGCAGCGTTTTCGATGAAAGCTCTCGGACAGCTTTATTCTTTCCGAGACTGGAATATTTAAACCAATTAATACAAAACCTTGACAAATTATATACTAAAACCTTCCTTATTTATTGATGAATACCAACAGACTTTGTTTTATAATATGAAAGGATATAACAACCTTTAAAGGATATTTCTACCAAATATGTAACTTTAAGGCTGAACGCAATATGACTACGGTTGTTCCAGTAACACTTGACCTAACATCTGCCTTTCGCTGTTTGCATAATCTCATGCAATAAGTATGGTAATGAGCTAAGACAAGTAAGGATAATTCAGTAATACTGATTGCACTTGATTGATTGGCCATTTACAATTTTAATTTGAACCATTTAAATTGTTTATTGTGAAATTTAATGCAACGCATCTTGGATTTCGAACGTTGTATTTATTGCATTCACGTTTTTGTTCGTAACAATTTATTAATGTCGGTAACAACAGTAGATATATAAAAACATATAAAAAATGCTTTAACATACAATCGAAATTAATTTTACAGCACTTTTTAAAAGCCAAATATAGTCGTTTCTAATATGAAGAAAAAAGTAGCAACAAAAAAAATCCCCCCCCTCCCCCCTGAGCCGACTGGTCCTCGTGGGGGGGAAAACAGGACCCTAAAGCTTAAATATAGCAAACGTACAATTTTGACATTTTTTTACAATACATTTAACGCTTAAAATAAGGCCATGACAGATTACGTCTATTTACATAAATATAAAATTAACAGAGTACAGCTAACTTAAATAATAAGACAAACAAGTTTTTGTGTATTTGTGTATGTGTGTGTGTGCGTGTGTGTGTGCGTGTGTATGTGTGTGTGTGCGCGTGTATGTGTGTGTGTGTGCATGTGTATGTGTGTGTGAATGAATGAGAGAGAGAGAGTGCGTGTATGCATCCGTAACCATGTGTGTGTATTTAAAGTAAGTAACAGCCTATCATCGAGTGGTGAGGAAAGAGCTGTGATCAACGTTATCTACGTAAGGGGTGAGTGGTTGTCTGATTCAAGCATTGAAGTCTCTCTATGAGGGTTCCAGTGCCGGTGTCAGAATAAACGGAGCGTACACGGAGTGGTTTCCTGTCGAAAGAGGTGTTCGACAGGGATGTGTTGCGTCACCATGGCTGTTCAACCTATTCATGGATAAATGTTTGACAGATTTAAAAGAATGTATGTATGGGTTAAGAATGAATGAATTACTCATCAAATGTTTACTCTACGCTGATGATCAAGTAATACTTGCGTCATCCGCTAACGAGCTTCAGGAGATGCTAAATATTATGAATGAAGCTTTGAAAGGGAAAGGAATGAAAGTGAATGTAAACAAAACGAAAGTTATGCTTTTTGAACGAGATGAATCTATGATGAATGGCAATATTTTGATAGATGGGGAACAAGTGGAAGAGGTGAAAGAATTTGTATACTTGGGATCTAAATTTACAAAAGATGGAACATGTGAAAGTGATATCGAAAGGAGAGTGAATGCAGGGAATATGGTAAATGGTGCTCTGCATGCTTTTATGAATAGCCAGATGGTGTCTCAAAGGGCTAGACTGGCAGTGCATGCTGGAGTGTTGGTGCCAACACTTATGTATGGTAGTGAAAGTTGGGTATGGCAGAAGAATCACAAAAGTAAAATAAATGCGGTAGAGATGAGAGCGTTGAGAAGCATGAGTGGATTAAAACTGAGTGACAGAGTGAGAAATAGTGTGATAAGAGAACGTTGTGGTATAAAAGAAGACGTAGTGACTAAAATTGAAAAAGGTATGCTTAGATGGTTTGGGCATGTAGAGAGAATGAATGAAAGGAGACTGACAAAAAGGATTTATGAGTCAAGAGTGAATGCGAAAGTTGGAAGGGGAAGACCGAGGCGAACGTTCCTGGACCAAATCCAGGACATTTTAAATAACGGCCAGGTCAAGAGTACTCTAAACCGACGAACTTGTATGAAAGGTTTAATGAGAATGAAAGAAGCGAAGGAGATATGCAAGGATCGTGGCAAGTGGAAGAATGTTGTCTCTGCCTACCCCTATGGGAATGAGGCATGATGCTATGTAACAGCCTATTAACGTCCCACTGCTGAGCACAGGCCTCCTCGGTCCGAGGAACGAGGATTTTTAGAGCATAGATCCACCACGCTGCTCCAGTGTGACTGGAATCCGACACGATCGGAGATAGATCAGGCGCAGGACCGACGACTTAACGTGCTCTCGGAGGCTCGGGGGTGGATCACGCCGCCAACTACACAACACAGGGCAAATATTGAGAAAATCTTAATAGGAAACTCAATATGGGTTTTTTGAATTGGCCCGACCCAGGACTTGAACCCAGGACCTCATGTCTGTAGTCGAACATGTTAACCACGAGATCAATGAGGCAATTTTATATACTAACTTTATTGAATTGAAATTCCTTATAAGCGTTTTGCTTCCACCATTCGACATACAGTGACTCTATCTAATAAACTCTATCGCGTGTCGCATTACAAAGAATGCGGAATGGGGTAAAGTAAAAGGCTCTCAATCACGGTTTGTATCAACAGTTCAATAAAAATGTTGTATTTGAATAATGTCTTGGAGTTTTTCGATTCCAAAGTCTATAACGGACAGTATAATGTGTTTTATATATATTGGATAAAGACAGACAGTCTAATAAATTAAATACATAATGAATTACCTTTTTATTGGTAATAAAACGTGAATCACGACACTCAAATGCCTAGACTTTGATAAATAAGTGAATGCTCTGCTACTTCTATGCGATCGATGTAATTTTATATCAGTTTTATATGTAAATATAAATTTTAATATCTGTTTATTAATATAATAAAATTATACTAAATGCACACGGATGTTTACACAACACATCTATCTATCTATTTATATAGATAGATAAATCCAACTTGAGACTTTTGATAGGTTACATTTTAAACTTTCCATAGTATAAAATGAAGACGTTTCCGCTGTTTGTTCGCATATATCTTGTAAACTATTTAACAGATTTTAATACGGTTTTCATCAGTAGATAGAGTGATTAAAGAGAAATGTTTGAATGTATAATACATATTTATTATAGTAGAAAAAATTCAAAAATTTCAATTATTCGTAATGTGATGTAACAAACACATTTTAGTGAGTTTAAATAGCAAATACTAGCTAAACCTTACGAGATAGATCAAATTAATATACAAAGAAATTGCATATCATAAAAAGATCTATAAAATTCAGCAATAGTATATATCTATCTCTAAAAGATAACCCATAGTCACCATTTTTATCTTTTACATATTACAAAAAAATATATAATATTTGCAAAGCTATTTTATACGATAAAGTTATTTCATAATTGAATTTAATACTTTAAATATATTGTATATTTAATGTAGATCAAAACTGCTTTTAACAGTATTTCATTAAAATGGATGCTTTTGAAGATATCAGAGATTTTAAAAGCGGCGACACAATAATTGATCTCGCCGTAATTTAACACATTTAAGTGTAGGCAATTGTCAGTTAATTTATGTTTATTTGAAAGATTGGAGGTGTTAAAGTAATATTACATCCAATAAGGCTTTACGTAATACATCCGCATAACTTTACATAAAACAAAGATGACTATAACATAGTATAAATAGAATCCTTACAAGAAATTGACTTGTATCTCCCCAGTGAGAGCAATCTGACCTTAACATTTCAACATTTAAGTACCGGCTTCGAATTAGGTCACGATTCTTCGATATATTCAAGATATTTCCCTTTTTTGATATAATCCTTTTAATAAACTAGCTGTACAAAGTGTATCTCGCGTACTTGCAAATCCCGCGTGAAAATGGGGAAATCTACATCTGAAAATGCGTGAAAATTTATTACAAAAAGTCACTAATTACGCAAATAAAAGCCATGTTCTTCTTACACCAACGTTAATTCCCAAGAATGTATTAGCTATCTATATTCAGCAACAATAGCTGACAAACGTTAGTGTTATAGCGAGTAAGCGCGTTGGGGGCGTGTCTTTATTATGCGACGATATGTTTTGTCTTTGTCTATTTAACTATCCTGTGTTTATATCTTTTCCTTTTTTTATATTGTATGTAATATCTTATATATAGTTATAAACAAAAAATATTTTTATATATTATATTTAAGTTTTTTTTTAAGTTTGTTTTATATATTATAGTATATTTATTTTAGTCTGCTTCTTAACATAATAAGGTTGTCTGGATGAGATTGCTGGTAGCAATAAGACCGCCTTTGCACGCTATAATTATAGTAATAAGTATCTTAGTTAATATGTCTTTTTACTTTTATCTTGTGTGCAATAAAGTGTTTTCTCTCTCTCTCTTTTTATTTATATAAATGTAAATTATTTATAATTAATAGGAAATGTCTTATATAAATCTAATATGATTCAATTACGAAATTATTTATCAAAAACTATATATCGAATGATCAAAAGTGGAGAATGGATCGTATTTAGATTAGATTCTTAAAGTGACGTAGACATTCACTAATAATGGTTGTCTGTAGATACTTTAATGTAAAAAGAAATCAATAAAAAATTAAGTGTGGTTGTGTTCTGGACACGAAGGTTTATTTTACGCGAATAGGTCTCGTAACAGGTAATAGTTTCTATAATTTACGTTAATCGATAGATTGTGATGAGATTTGATGATTGGAACTTGTCGTAGCTTCACCGAATCGAAAGTTATACTAAATGGAATCGTGATACGCAGTAGGATGACCTTCAAAATTGCGGGGCTTCCCCCTCCGCGTGCGATGTGTTACAAACCTTAAATAGCGTAATAAATTCTTTGACTTTTTACCTATCCATTGATGAAATTGAATTTTAGATGGCACTGATACATATTTAGCTACAACACCAAACTGTATCCCTCGATTTTGTTATCATTTGTGTTTTTTTAAATCGAAAACCTTCTTAAAAATATATAAAGTTTAAGTATTTAATAGTTTTCAAGACTTAAGCAAATAATTTACGACATAACCCGGATTGTAACTTCGTGAAAACGTTTAAATCCTTTCAAGTATTAAATATTAGTGCTCGTTAAATACACGATTTCAATTACGTACTCAATATTTAGTGTTTTAATGATCATTGGTATATACCTTTCGTCATTGACACTCGTTATAATGAGACCGGTATTTGGATCGTCTCAATTATACCTTCGAAGGCTGGTTGTAGATGATTATAAGGTATCTAATATATCTAGATTATTCAAACGATTATTATTGGTTATTCCATAAATTGGTTGAGATTATCACGTAAGGAGAAAGCGTTACGCTTCCACCGTTCGATATTCAATCACTCTATCTCTTACACTATTATGGAGATCGTTTGAATTGGCAGTAATCGTCACGTAAGCAAAAATACATACATAGCATCACGCTTCATTCCCTTCGGGGTAGGCAGAGACAACATCCTTCCACTTGCCACTATCCTTGCATATCTCCTTCGCTTCTTTCATTCTCATTAAACCTTTCATACAAGTTCGTCGGTTTAGAGTACTCTTGACCTGGCCGTTATTTAAAATGTCCTGGATTTGGTCCAGGAACGTTCGCCTTGGTCTTCCCCTTCCAACTTTCGCATTCACTCTTGACTCATAAATCCTTTTTGTCAGTCTCCTTTCATTCATTCTCTCTACATGCCCAAACCATCTAAGCATACCTTTCTCAATTTTAGTCACTACGTCTTCTTTTATACCACAACGTTCTCTTATCACACTATTTCTTACTCTGTCACTCAGTTTTAATCCACTCATGCTTCTCAACGCTCTCATCTCTACCGCATTTATTTTACTTTTGTGATTCTTCTGCCATACCCAACTTTCACTACCATACATAAGTGTTGGCACCAACACTCCAGCATGCACTGCCAGTCTAGCCCTTTGAGACACCATCTGGCTATTCATAAAAGCATGCAGAGCACCATTTACCATATTCCCTGCATTCACTCTCCTTTCGATATCACTTTCACATGTTCCATCTTTTGTAAATTTAGATCCCAAGTATACAAATTCTTTCACCTCTTCCACTTGTTCCCCATCTATCAAAATATTGCCATTCATCATAGATTCATCTCGTTCAAAAAGCATAACTTTCGTTTTGTTTACATTCACTTTCATTCCTTTCCCTTTCAAAGCTTCATTCATAATATTTAGCATCTCCTGTAGCTCGTTAGCGGATGACGCAAGTATTACTTGATCATCAGCGTAGAGTAAACATTTGATGAGTAATTCATTCATTCTTAACCCATACATACTTTCTTTTAAATCTGTCAAACATTTATCCATGAATAGGTTGAACAGCCATGGTGACGCAACACATCCCTGTCGAACACCTCTTTCGACAGGAAACCACTCTGTGTACGCTCCGTTTATTCTGATACAAGCACTTGAACCCTCATAGAAAGACTTCAATGCTTGAATCAGACTACCGCTCACACCATGCGTAGATAACGTTGACCACAGCTCATTCCTCACCACTCGATCATAGGCCTTTTCTAAATCTGCGAAAGCAAAAATGTTTTATCTTTTTTTACTATTAGACTTTCCCAGAGGATTGGTCGATATTGTAATGTAAATATTATTTACATGCCCCTACAATTCGTTGTACAGCACCTCTATTTAACATACAATAACTATTACTTTTTATAAAACTTGTCTAGGTAATGAATATATGTTTTCATTTAATAAAAAATATTATGCCTGTACAAAGCGATATACAGTAATTATATATCATACAATATTAAATAAATCGTTCAATTTATGTAACATAAGTTAGTAGATATCGTCACGTAAGGGTAAAGCGTTACGCCTCCATCATTCAATATTTAGAGAATCTATCTCTTACACTATTATGCAGATCCTTTGAATTAGTGGTCATCGTCACTCAAAAGCGTTGGGGGGCCTCTATTTAACGTACAATACCTATTACTTTTTATAAAACTTGTCTAGGTAATTAATAAACATTTTCATTTAATAAAAAGACATAATGCCAATGCGATATACACTAAATTCCATATCCTACAATATTAAACAGTTCGTTCAATTCATATTCGCAGGTTGGATGAAGAGGAGGCAGGTCTCGGGAACAATTTGCGATGCCACTAAACTAAAGGGGAAAATTTATAAGACCATCGTAAGACCTGTCATCCTGTATGGATCACAGTGCTGGGCCACCTACGGGGAGAACGAAAGGAAATTCCATGCAGCGGATATGCGAATGTTGAGATGGATGTGTGGAGTGACATAATTAGATAAGATTAAGAATGAGTATATCAGAGGAAGTGTGAAAGTAGCACCAGTGACCGAGAAGTTAAGGTGTGAAAGGCTATCCTGGTATGGACACGTAATGAGAAGGGAGGATAGCCATGTATGTATGCAAGAGGGAGAGGGCGACCAAAAAAAAGTGTGGATGAACTGTGTGAAAGAGGATATGTGTATAAATGGTGTGAATGTAGAAATGACAGCGGATCGAGTGAAGTGGTGAAAGAAAACACATTGTGCCGACCTCACCTAATGGGATAAGGGCAAGAAAAACAACAACGTTCAATTCGTATAACATAATTTAGTAGATATCATCACGTAACTGCCTCATTAGTCTAGTGGTTAGCATGTTCGACTACAGACATGAGGTACTGGGTTCGAGTCCCGGGTCGGGCTAATTCAAAAATTAATATTGAGGATTTTATTAAGATTTTCTCAATATTTGCCCGGAGTTGGGAAGTTGGCAGTGTGATGCCTCAGAGAGGACATTAAGCCGTCGGTCCTGCGCCTGAATTATCTCCGGTCGTGTCGGATTTCCGTCATACCGGACTATGAGAGTGAAGGAATAGAGATTGCACTTGTGTACAATCCGCAGTGGAGCAGCATGGTGGATCTCGGAGTGAGAAGACCTGTGCCCAGTATTGGGACGTTAATGGGCTGCTACATCACCGAAGGGTTAAGCGTTACGCCTCAATCATTCGATATTCAGTGAATCTATCTCTTATACTATATAGAAATGAGCTATGCCTCTACAATTTAACTTATAGTGACTCTATCCCATTAAATATTAAAGAGATCGTTCAAATTATACCATATAAATTTGTAGAGATCGTCACGTAAGGAAAAAGCATTACCCCTCCATCATTTGATATTCAGTGACTCTGTCTTTTAAATAAATCAATTAAATTTATATTAATCGTTACGTTGCAAAAGATTCTTTACTCGAAAATAACGGAGAGCCCGTTACTAGTGCAAGTTTACATCGTGAAAGATACATATATAATGACTTTCAAGAGTGAATAGTAAAGGAAATCTCTCAGTAACTTTTTAATCAGATCCCGTGGGAATTTGCGGAAACACGTCCTTAGTTAGAGTACATGGAGGGTGTTAAATAAAGTCAAAGTCAAAATAACTTTATTCAATATTGTTTAAATGAAACTGGTGGTAACATTAAAGAACGACTTTCAATCTAAAGGTACGAAAGTTCCTTCATGCTCTGATCTGAGAAAAGCCCACAACAAACTCAGTCGGGTGAATGTTTTTTCTTTATCATCATCAATACAATATATATTTTTAATTTATTCAATATCTATATACATGTCGGATAATAAGAGAGAAGGAGCATAAAGGATAGAGTGGTAGGGTTCTCCGCCGACATCGTCATTAGTGGCATCCATAATTCCATCTCCATGCTGTGGGCTTTGGTGGATAATGTTGGTGCAATCAAACATATTATTAATTAACTCAGATTATAATGTCCATTCACTTTATGTTCCCGATAGCTAAGAATGCCACAGTTTTAAAAGTCGACCACACCGGCGGGTGGTCACTCAAAAACTAGAGAGACTTGTCTTCCAAGTTCCTTCAAATTACAGAATGATTTCTCAATTAGCATTCTTTTAATGAAAGATTTAAATTTACTCAGAGACATCTTTGTAACTTCTTCTGGGAGCTTATTATAGGAACGTATACAGTTACCCTTAAATGATTTCTCAATTTTATGTAGCCTAATTAGAATTTACTGTTATTTTATTTCTATTTCTTAAATTATGTGAGGTGCATTCATTTCTTTTCGTAAAAGAGTCAATATTTTTATGGACGTACAAGTTTTCTAATGTATATACCCAGTGAACTGTCATTATTTTCACTGCTCTGAATAGTTTTCTTAGCGACCCTCTGGGACTCATATTATAAATGGCACGAACAGCTCTTTTCTGCAGTACAGATATTGCATCAATCTCAACAGCAAATCCTTGAAAATTCCCCTTTTCGCATTAAAAAGTAGCTTACATCCTTTTTAAAGCTCTAGACTGTCTGTGTAGCTAATTTTGTTAAAATTGATCCAATAGTTTTAACGTAAAAGCGGGACAGACAGATAGAGTTACTTTTGCATTTATAATATTAGTAAAAAATTGTTATTTTACACCCTCGAGGGTACAACTTTTACAAACTTTGAGCACACAAGATTAGTTTAAATTTTCCAGCTCTAAAATTGTCGATACTGTCATCCTTTACAGCCTTTTTTTCACATTAAAAAGTAGGCTATGTCCTTCTTTAGGGTTTAGACTATCTGTGTAGCAAATTTCATTAAAATCGGTTAAGTGGTTTTGGCGTAAATCGTGACAATACCCCTCCCACCATCTCTATCATTACGAGCTATAAGATATGTCTAATTTATTGAAAAATAATCGAGTTTTTATTCAAATTAAATATTAACAACCTAAACTAAAAGCGGATGCTGTTTTTATTACACAGTAATGTTTATTACATAAAGAACACACTTTTTTACATCCAATTAAAATAGGCAAAGGCATCCGTAGATACATCTCGGACAAGTTTTTTTTACCTATAATCAATTAGCCGGCCTACAATTATGGAGTTGTATTAGAAGACATAAATAATACATGAAACCTTTTATGGGTATGACACGGCATAGTTTGCGACGTGTATTATATATGATGCACAGCCCAGTAACACAAAATCGTAAGATAGTTGTGTGTCATCACTTTTTCTTTCTATTTTACGCTGGTAAATGCCTTTACGAACCCCGATGAATGACTTTTTCCAATCAGGAGTGTGGAACTCACAGATTACAGAATATCCACTAAAACCCAGCGGATCCCTCCTCATCTATGAATGAGATCACTAGAGGTTCCCTAGCTGCTTAGGACCTACGTTTCAATAGAGTGAAGCATGAAGTGCATACGTGCGACTTCTGCCATCAAGCCTTCTCCAACGGCCAGGGAGATTCTCCTTCAGCGAGATGACGCTCTCGCAAAAGAAGGCAACCGCACTCCACCCAACTTTACTGGCGAGCATTATCCCAATTATGTTCTCCAGTAAAAGATCTCCTCTAACCAGCAACAATAAGGTATGCCGCTGGGGTGCCCACGCTGAACACACGGCCAGGGTATGGTGCGCCGTATCTACAGAAGCACCACAATCATGACAGGCGGGCATTTTCAACGGCCGACGAACTGGTGCAAGTAGTTGCCGAAGCAACCATGGCCGGTGAGCACCTGCCAATTGTCCAGGTGAGGACGAATCGCCTCCACTGTAACTTTACCCGCAGTTGGAGACCCAAGATCTTTCCTGCATTTTTCAATCAGAGCTCTGTCGGCGAAAGCCCTGATCCTATGGACCTGGTCGTAGTATGAGTCAATGCCGCTGGAAGCCCTTGTAGCTACCCTGCACTGATAGTGTCAACACTGAGCTCTGAAATGTTGGAAGTTATTAAGTAATATAGTGGTAACACTTACAAATATTAAAAACATTGTGCAATATTATGAAAAGTTATGTAATACGAGGTAGTTTTAACGAACGGAACCATTTTGTAAAGATAGTCTTTCGATCTGCTTTTTAGAGTAATTTTTTGAAAGAGAATTAGTGTTAAATTGTATAGTGAAATGATTATTGGTTGCAAGTTGTGTATATTTAAAAAATGGAGAGAATAAAGTGAGTTGTTCTTTAACACTTGTTTCGTTCGTTAAATAAAAATTTTAACAAAAAAAAGAACCGCCTTTAAAACAGACTTACAAATATATTAATATGCTCTAAAAAGTAAGAAATAATTGCGTATTCTTTTATAGTGTTCTTCGTATTCTTATATTCGAGTCGGTGTCAGCCAAGATGTTCGCGAACCCCTCGTGTTTAGAGCATATTAATATATTCGTAAGTTTGTTTTAAAGGCGGTTCTTTTTTTGTTAAAATTTTTATTTATTTTTTGATTTTTAGTGAAACTGAAGTAAACGTGCAATGCAGCAACAAACGTAAGCTCATTGTTATTTGATTACAGATACTTATATTTTCTGCCTTAAACCGCACCCTTACTGTAAGCCGTTGAGGAGATCCCTTGATCTTCATATTTAACTACGACTAGCACTTGACCATACCGACGTTACGGTAGGCAACTCAAATATCTGGATAGCCTATAGAATATTCTGTCGAATGCCATTCATTTGCTCTTAAGAATTGAAGAGTTCCGTCACTTTGTCATGGAATCCATCATCAGAACCTAACCAAACTATCACAAAACAATCCTTCAAGTATATCCTTTCCATTCGTCGCGCACCTGCTTACGCAAATTTAACACTTATCCGGTTTTCTCATGGATGCCATCATCAGAACTGGTTAAAAAAAAAATGGGACCCTATGACGAGCACCACCTTTCATTTAAAAAAAAATCATCAAGATCGGTCCACCCAGTCGGGAGATATGAGACGAATTGATAACCTCCTCCTTTTTTTGAAGTCGGTTAAAAATAAAAAGAACTTTACATTTTATTCCAGTTTATAAATACCTTAAACTAACTACGTTCAATAATATGTCCTTATTGTTTTACAAATTTTTCTTTTATTATGTTAAAAAAAATACAGATCACCTATGATGTATCCTCGGCTTTATTCAAATAGGAATGTCCAAGGATCTCCTCGATACAGTAATTATCATAGCATTATATTTACGAGTCAGCCTCAATTGTAACTGTCCTAATGGAAAGTCGTAATGAAAGGTCAGGAGGCAATGGATTCCAGTACATTTCCCAAGAGTATTACATGTAGCGGCATCTTCTCATAATGGGGCAATTTGTCAATGTACTAAATGATCCATACTTAGAGACTTTGTGCACAATAAATCAGAGATATTATGTGTGGGATTTCATCATTGATTATTGCACATATTAGCAAGAATTGTCCCTACAGCGTGAGAAGTGTGATAGAAGTTCACATAAAGGTAACATTAGGCGCAGGACTGCTCTCTGAAGTGTTAACCTTAAGTTCTTCTTATGGCATTGAAGGGTAGTTAACATTGCCTTGTATTTTCGCAAAGGTCTCCCCCTATTTTTGCGATCCCAGACTTTTCTCTGCCATGTCCTGCAACGTCTCCATTTCATTGCCTTGCGTTTTCGCAAATATCTCCCCTAAAATACAACAATTTTTGCGGTCCCAGGCTTTTCTTCGCCATGTCCTGCAGCGTCTCCTTTTCATTGTCATGCATTTTTGCACATGTCTCCCCTAGAGTAAACAAATGTTTGCAGTCCCAGACTTTTCTACACCATGTCCTGCAACGTCTCCATTTCATTGCCTTGCGTTTTCGCAAATGTCTCCCCTAAAATACACCAATTTTTGCGGTCCAAGGCTTTTCTCCGTCTTTTCCTGGAGCATCGCCCTTACGTTGCCATACATTTTTGCTAATGTCTTCCCTAAAATACACCAACTTTTGCGGTCGCAGGGTTTTCTCCGCCATGTCCTTCAGCGTCCCCATTTCATCGCCTTGCATTTTCGCAAAGGTCTCCCCTAGAATACACCAATTTTATTGGTCCCAGGCTTTTCTCTGCCATGTCCTTCAGCGTCCCCATTTCATTGCCTTGCATTTTCGCAAAGGTCTCCCCTAGAATACACCAATTTCATTGGTCCCTGGCTTTTCTCCGCCATGTCTTGCAGCGTCCCCATTTCGTTGCCTTGCGTTCTCGCAAAGGTCTCCCCTAGAATACACCAATTTCATTGGTCCCAGGCTTTTCTCCGCCATGTCGTGCAGCGTCTTCATTTGATTATCTTGAGTTTTCGTAAATATTTCCCCTAGAATACACGAATTTTTGCGGACCCAAGCTTTTCTCCGCCGTGTCCTACGGCGTCCACATTACGTTATCTTGCGTTTTCGTAAATGTCTCCCCTAGAATGGTCCAATTTTTGCAGTCGCAGGCTTTTCTCCGCCATGTCATGCAGCGTCCCATTTATAGAATTTGCGTCCACTCCTTCTCTTGCCTTCCTTAAGATACCCCACGGTATCAGTACCCCAATTTTTCTTATTCTTCTTCACTACATGGCTCATGTATTTCCATTGATATCTTTTAATAAAACAAGCTACTAGGGCTAGTTCTTTTACATATTTTAAAGCGTCCCTCTTCTTCTTTCCCTATTTACAAACTAGTTCTCTGAAAATTATGTTGGCACGTCTCTAGTTTTTAAAACCCTGCTTAGTCAAAGACCAGGACAGGGACCCGTTGCGCTACTGTGAATGTGACTTGTCATGCCCATACATTCTTAAGCGTTAGCAAACTTCGAAAGTGACGTTGTGTAAGGGCCCATGTCAGGCAGCCATCAGTCATAAATGCCAGAATACAGGAGTTATTTATTTTAAGCAGTAAAAAAAAGGCAAAAATTTCATAAAAATTTTCAAGCTATTTCGGAAGATTTCAATAACAAAAACTGTGACTCGATGTTTTTATGTATTAGATTTAATAAGGGGGCAGAAGGGCGGTGGCCAGCCACTGCTAATTCCTCTAACCAGTCCAGAATCAGACCGATGGTAACAGATCTACCACTGGTGATGAAAGTTGATTCCACAGATTAGAAGCCGGCACGAAACCCAGCAGGTTTCTTTTTTGAATGAAGTATTTTAGATTTCAATGTGTAATATTTTGCTTCTGTGTGCAACTAGAATCAAGCCCAAACATTTGTATTGCTTAAATCATTTGCAACATTACAATTTGCCAAAGAATGTTTTCGACATATTTCTTAAAATTCTGTGGAGACAAATCCAAAACTTATGGAGATATCTCATTAAAAATGCGTATACTCAACCTGACAAATGCTCAAACCTTTTTCACCCTAAAATATGACATTACAAGTGTTTAGTTTTCAGTGTTTTTTATTACACAACCTGATTTTTTATTATAATTGCGAAAAGATTGTGCCCTTTAAGCAAATGTTTCATACATGACATGATTCCATCAATTAGTGTAATTGAGTTGAAGTCATACAACCTTTGTCCATTAAAAACCAGAGCGAAAGGCATCGGATCATCGCACAACTATTTGATGCGTATAAACATTTAAGGCTCTCTACATACTGTCTTATGAAACCATATGGAATGCTACTTCTACGTTAAGATCGGCAAATAAGTCTTGAATACGTATTTCATCAGGTCCGGTGTTAGTCAGGGAAGTACACTTGGTCCTACACAATTTCTGATCTTGATAAATGATTTACCAAAAGTAGCAAAAACATCAAGGTGTCTATTATTTGCACATGATTGAAAAATATACAATAAGGTTGAAAATTCTAAGGAAATTGAGTGCATACGAATAAATATAGATGCAGTAACAGAGTGGGCAGACCTAAATAAATTATCATTCAATGAGGATAAATGTAAAGTTATGACATATTCAAGATCCAAAACACCTATAGTAAATAATTACACAATAAAGGGACAAACGAAGGGGTTCAAACAAACGATTAAATCATTTATAAAGAATGTTTTACTATTAATTTATCTCATTTATATATAATATATGTAATTATAATAAACCTATCTTACGGTTTGGCGAAAGCTGTTAGTGTACTATGTATTGTTTTATAAATAAATAAATATTCAAGAACCTGGATTTTGGTCTCTTGCTTTGCTAACAGATGCATTTAGGAAATAGCATCTTCTAATTCTAAGTCTTTAATGGTGGGAGGCTTCGGTCATGACTTGTTACCATCCTACCAGCAAAGAAGTATTGCCAAACAAGAGATTTGGGTTCCGGTACGATGCTATGCAGAAATCATAAGACGTAATTTGCCTCTTACCAGATTACTGTTCCCTCTTAGACTGTATCATCAGCTATGATCACAGTCTAGCGCTAATATGTCAGTAATAAAAAGAACACAAATTCTAAATATTCAGTAAAACTGATCCATCCAAAATGAAAGGGAGAGTCCACTGCATTCTGCCTTTTTCACTCGTGGGCCTCATTTACATTATTCGGGAAACGAAATAGAGATAACATGAATACCACAAGTTTCCATTTTAAAACATATCATACACAGACTCAAACTATGTCAATAAAAAAAGAATAATAAAATTCAGTGTAATTAAGTATTTCGCCGATCAACGCCACCAGGAGGTGACGCTGAGATCCCCAGGCCGCACAATCTGCCACAGTGTGATGCGCTGAATCGATAGGTGCACCACACTGATGACAAGCGGGTGACTCCTCCCCGCCAATTTGGTGCAGGGGTGCTGGTCCTAACGACTTCCAACCTCCAACCCCATTATTCATTAACAAATGCGCTGTGTCTTTATCTCTACCAGTCTGTCTAATTTTTTACAAATCACTCGACACTGGGTGTTTTCCAAATATATATCTTCAAAAATATAAACGTTTAGAATCTCCAACCAATTATTCGCACTAATTTATTATTAATTTAAGTATTTTTCTTTACATTTGTTTTTTGTTCTGTGCATGTGATTTTGTCGGTGATCCAATTATATAGAAACAAATGGTTTTAAATGGTTTTGTTTCTTTTTGAGAGCTTTCGCTTCGTGCTGTACGTAGACGGTTAATGTTTTGCAAAAATTATGTAAAACAGAATTGTTCCCCTTTAAAAGTTCTAAAAAAACGTCAAAAGTAGTATATATCTACCTTTTATGGTTGGCTCACTATAACCTATTTTATGCCAACCAAATTTGTTCTAATGCCGCCGCGACTAACAGGTAGACTTTTTGCAAATGTCTTACGCGTGTGAAAGCCCTTATTATAGTTATAAGCCAGTGTTTAAGGTAACTCATCTAATTGTGGACGGATACCGCGAATGGTCAATAATATAGATGCTTTGCATTTTGTTTTGTACATGCCCTATTTCTGTCGACCCGCTGTGTAAATGTCAAGGACTTATATGTAATTTTTGTGGTAAGCCTGCGGTTATTAAACATTCTGATACTGTTGTACATCCGTATTGTATGTGGTAGGTTATCTATACAAATAAATTATTTAGAATGTCTGTTTGTGATTTCAAATAAACTCTCAATGCATATGAAAGTACAGAGTGGGGCAAAAGTGCCGTTACAATTTTGATTGCCTACAGCTTTGATCAAAGAAAAGAAAAGATATCCTTTCGTGATAAGCTGACGTATTAGTGTCTTTAAGATCATCATTCAGGACTTATTAACATAAATTTTTAATGTAAAAAAAGTCGTCGTCGTCGCTTTAATCGATGGACGTACACTGCTGGACATAGGTCTCACGTAATGACGTCCACAAGCCCGATCTTGCGTTGCCTGGCTCCAGCAGCTACCGGCGACCCTCTTTATATCATCAGTCCACTCTGTGGGGGGTCTGCCTACACTGTGCCGTCTGGTGCGGGGTCGCCACTCCAACACCTTCGGCCCCCATCGTCCATCGGTCCTTCAGACTATGTGCTCCACCCACTGCCACTTCAGGTTCGCAATTCATACGACTATGTTAGTCACTTTGGTTCTACTACGGATCTCTTCATTTCTGATTCGATCACGTAGAGAAACTCCAAGCATAGCCCTCTCCATCGCACGCTGAGTGACTTTGAGCTACCGCATGAGGCCTGTAGTCAGCGACCACGTCTCAGAACCGTAGATTCAGGTGGATAAAAAAAGTGCGTGCGTACAAACTACACATGTTAGAAGTGAAACTTCTTTGTTAGGCAGTTAGATATTCTTCACAAATCGCACCCTTACTGTAAGCCGTTGTGGAGTTCCATTGATCACCATATTTTTGACTACGACAATCACTTTTACCATATCAACGTTACGGTAAGTGACTCCAGTATCCAGATAGACTATAAAAGATTCTGCTGAGTATCGTTAATTTGCTCCTAAGAATTGAGTTCCATTACTTTGTCATAGAACCCACAATCAATACCTAACCAAACTATCATCAAACAACTCTTGAAGTATATCCGTTCCAATAAAAAACGAATTATTGAAATGATTTAGTGTGATCTTGAGTTATTCGTCCATTTGTCGCGCACATGCTTAATAATAATTTAAGACCTATACGGTTTTCTCATGGATGCCATCATCAGAACTGGACTAAAAAAATGGGACCCTACAATAATCACTACCTTTTTTATGAAAAAGTCATCCAAATCGGTTCACCCAGTCGGAAGGTATGAGGTAACAAACATTTACTCAGTACAGATTTTACCCTCATGCGCCTATAGAAGTTTCACTTCAAAAATCCCATAAGAAAAAGTCTGGTGCTGTTGAATCCGGAGATCTGGCTAGTTTCATTAGATGTAAAGACCAAATAAACTTTTTATGAAAACCAAACCTACTTATCTTTTCCTTGACCAAAATTATCAGCAATGAAATTAAATTGTTTTGTTTATGTCTTTACTGATCTTGACAGAACTTTCATTGGCAGATAGCTGATCATACAGAGAGTAATTCAGAGATGTTTTAGGACCAGTATTATGGACCAGATTGGTGGTGCAATGGCCTGTGGTACTTGCTTGCATTTCCTGAGTCTGGACTGGTGGATTCGGTTACCTTACCAGCAAATACGTAAGCCGAACAAGAGATTTGTGTTCCAGTAAGATGCTGTGTTGAAACCGTAAGAGTTGAATTGCCTCTTACCAGATTAGAGCCCTTCAATGTTAGACTGCAAAAATAGCAGTTGTCACAGTCAATTGCTAATCTGTCAGCGATAAAAAATACACAAAACCCGACCCATGGATTTCATTTGTGGGAATCTGCTAGGAAGGAGATTTCGTTATATCCAGTAAAACCCTGGGGAATCTTCTTCATCCATGAGTGAGAAAGCACAGGGTCAAACTGATTCGTACTGATTCGTACTGAGGAGTCGTGGAGACGGGAGCAGTTTTCTCAGCTAGCTTCTCACCTACTGCGGTAGAGGGCCAATCGCTAACCTTTCAGCAATATATTCATTTTTAATGATATTATGTAAAATACGCGTATGCATATACATATTAGAAAACTTGTTGAACGTACACAAAAACATTGACTCTTTTAATAAAAAGAGTGAATGTATATCATATAACTTACGAAACAAAAACAAACTTGTTGTAAATTCTAGTAGGCTGCATAAAATTAACAACTCATTTAAGGGTAACTGTATACGTTTCTATAATAAACTCCCACAAGACGTTTTAGAAATGTCAATTAATAAATTCAAAGTCTTTGTTAAAAGAAAGTTGATAGAAAAATCGTATTATAAGTTGCAAGAGTACTTAGACGATAGAAACGCGTGGGAGTGAACGAACTGCTCTAATTTGAATTGAAATATATTAAACTAACATGATATTGTAATGATGATGATAAAAAAAAAAACAGAATACCCGACTGAGTTTGTTGTGGGCTCTTCTCGGATCGGGGCGCGAAGGAACCCTCGTAACTTTAGATTTTAAGTCGTTCTGGAGTATCATCATCAGACGTACATTAGAATTAGAGTGTGGAAAAGAAAAGAAAAAACAAAAATTTGACGATTCAAAAGTGCTGTAATATGTCTACTTGAATAAAGATATTTTGATTTGATTTGATTTGAAAATCATTCAACTCTATCGCATTTATTGCATGAAAATCCGCAATGAATCAGAATGGTGGGTATAAGCGCAAAAATAAAACAATGTTCAAGTTCGAATCACGTCTGTGCCCAATTGGCACACATAAAAGTCATTTAACAAAGAAGAATATATTTTTTATTGGGATTAAATGCTTGCAATGCCAATAGGGATTACAATTATCCAACAGGCAAGATTCCCAACTTTCCATTTAAAGTATTTCTTTAATGTAATTCATCAGCAGTCGTGAAATATGTGGAAAAACATATTTTTAACGATTCAAAGGATCAGTGAAGACCTTATTTAATCACTGGAAAATGTATTTACACACCAAACCCAACTCAAAGATGGAAGAGATCCCGCAATACCCACTTAAACTCAGCAAAACCTTCTTCATCAATGATCAAGGCAGCAGTTTAACTCCCTCCCTTGTATTACGGACGAGTCCACCTGAGGATTCATGAAAACGGAGGGAATAGCACTAACATTGCGCGATAAAAGCCAACTTGAACTTGAATTTGATTACAGTTAAACACTAACCTGTTAACAATAAAATATAGATACAATTTTCATGTAAAAGTAAGTAAGCAAGTAGCAGCCCATTAACGTCCCACTGCTGGGCACAGGCCTTCTCACACCGAGGAGCGAGGGTTTTTAGAGTATAAACCCACCACTCTGCTCCACTGCGGATTGGCAGGCATAGTACACAAGTGCACTCTCTATTCCTTCACTCTCATAGTCCGATGTGACGGGAATCCGACGTGACCGGAGAGAGATCAGGCGCAGGACCGACGGCTTAACGTGCTATCCGAGGCACGGGGGTGGATCACACCGCCAACTTCCCAACTTCGGGCAAATATTGAGAAAATATTAATAGAAAACTCAATATTGATATTTGAATTGGCCCGACCCGGGACTCGAACCCAGGACCTCATATCTTTAGTCGAACATACTAACCACTAGACCAATAAGGCAGTCCAATTTTCATGTATTACCTTTAAATTGGTGGGTTTATGCTCTAAAAACCCTTTCTTTTATAGGTGAGGAGTGCTCAGCAGTTGGTATTTAGTGTGCTGCAACTTACTTTACTTTACACCTCCTCCTCCGTGGGTTTTGTCTGTTTATTCACGTTAAACTCAAGCGTAGCTTTCTGCTGTTTTTACTTATAGATGGATTACTTCTTCAAGAAGGTTTAGGTATATAATTTGTAATATTTGATTTTGTCATAGTAAAATTATAGCAGCACTAACAAAAGGCTAACTGACTTAGTATTTAGTAATATGTTAGGTCAAACATCGTTCACGAAAAGGTCAGAGCAGGTTTCGGTTCAATATGATTTTAACTGTAGTGATTATCAAGTCATGCCCATATTAAAATTGATTTAAATGTTTCGCACATCAGCTAACAGTAATCCAGCAGCTTTTGATTTATTGAGTGTATCGTTTCTTAATATATAAACGCTATTGAGAGCAGACATGACCGCACTCAAGCTTTATTATAAGGCTGTCTACAAACTAAACGTTTTTACCTACAATTTCTTCAGACTTTATGAAGTGAAACTTCATATGCCACGCTGAGAAAAAGTTTTCGTTACATTTTGCGATGGTTTATTGTTGTATCTTAAAAGCTCTATCTTCCAAAGTCATTTTAAACACATATAATTTCATCTAAACTATTTTTAAAGTACACACATATTTAATACAATATATTATACACTACATTACTTCAGAACACTATATTTATTATTTACAACCGTTTAATTATTTATACATACATACATACATAGCATCACGCCTCATTCCCATAGGAGTAGGCAGAGACAACATCCTTCCACTTGCCACGATCCTTGCATATCTCCTTCGCTTCTTTCAATCTCATTAAATCTTTCATACAAGTTCGTCGGTTTAGAGTACTCTTGACCTGGCCGTTATTTAAAATGTCCTGGATTTGGTCCAGGAACGTTCGCCTCGGTCTTCCCCTTCCAACTTTCGCATTCACTCTTGACTCATAAATCCTTTTTGTCAGTCTCCTTTCA
>JACTOM010000908.1:3273005-3316404 GCA_015832385.1 Elymnias hypermnestra
TAAGAGAGAACGGAGAAGCATAAAGCACAGGGGCGTAGGGTTCTCCGCCGACATCGTCATTAATGGGATCCATTATTTAATTTCTTATTCTGTGGGCGTTCGTGGGTAACGTTGGTGCAATCAAACACTTTATTAATTAACTCGGATTATAATGTTCAATCACTTAATGTTCCCGATATAAATTTACACAAACTCATTAACACTAAAAGCTAGGAACACGAGAGTTTCAATAGTCGACCACTCCGGCCGACCGCCACTCGAGAACTGCCGAGAGACGCGCCACACAGCCACTTACTGACTCTGCCCCCACGCCGATACACAGATGGCGCCAGCGTTCCACAGACGATTACACACGGACCAGCGATCCAAAGACTCTTGCACTCCAACATATATATACGAGTAGATAAGAATATACAAATGTCCTTAAACATGTTTAAAGGTTTTTTAATAAATGAAAGTCAATTAATATCGTCTTAACCACAAAGTGACAACTAATGCGCTTTATACCTGCCGTTTAAATATTTCTAACATATAGTGGAAGATTATTCAAGAAAAACTTACCAGGTAAAAGATATTTTGTCTGTTGCAGTTGTACACATGTATCATATCGGAATCCAAAGTTTTGCTTGTTTGACATCACTAAATCATCCCAACAGAACAGACACAAACAGATTAACAAAATAAATCTCCTAAACTTGTCAGAAGCCCATTGTACCATCGTAGATAAATAGAAAAACTATATTGCACATAGACAATTGAAAATACAAAAACTTATATTAAGACTTATAAAATAAAAAGATTAACTTATATGCAAGACTGCCTCCTTGGTTTAGTGGTTAGCATGTTCTACTACAGACAAGGTTTGAGTCCCGGGTGAGACCAAATCCGCAAATCAATATTGAGTTTTCTATTAAGGTTTTCTCTTATTTGCCCAAAGTTGGGAAGTTGGTGGTGGTTATCTACCCCCTTGCCTCGGAGAGCACGTTAAGCCGTTGGTCCAGCGCTCGATCTATCTCCGTTCGTGTCGCATTCCCGTCACATCCGAGTATGAGAGTAAAGAAATAGAGAGTGTACCATGCCTGCTAATTTGCAGTGGAGCAGCATGGTGGGCTTATGCTCTAAAAACCTTCTTTGCTAGAAGTGAGGAGGCCTTTGCCAAGTGAGACGTTATTGGGTTGCTGCTTACTTTTATGTGCAATTGTGCCAGGCAAGCCTTGTCGAAATTAAAAACTAGTAAAGATATATACAGGTAGTGCTAAAATAAACTAAAATTTACATTTATCCTTTGTAGATAAAATTCAGAAAAACAATCGCACCATACCACAGAAGTCATACGATATAAATAAACTATACACGTATTATATATTCGTACGTGTACTATATATTTGTTTAATTTATAGTGTATAACATATGCACTACTACATAAAAAATGCTACACACTGTCGTGGCGCTAATCACGTGTTTACATACATAGCATCACGCCTCATTCCCTTCGGGGTAGCCAGAGACATCCTTCCACTTGCGACGCTCCTTGCATATCTCCTTCGCTTCTTTCAATCTCATTCAACCTTTCATACAAGTTCGTCGGTTTAGAGTACTTTTGACCTGGCCGTTACTCAAAATGTCCTGGATTTGGTCCAGGAACGTTCGCCTTGGTCTTCCCCTTCCAACTTTCACATTCACTCTTGACTCATAAATCCTTTTTGTCAGTCTCCGTTCATTCATTCTCTCTACATGCCCAAACCATCTAAGCATACCTTTTTCAATTTTAGTCATCTTTTAAATTAAAACCACAACGTTCTCTTATCACACTATTTCTTACTCTGTCACTCAGTTTTAATCCACTCATGCTTCTCAACGCTCTCATCTCTACCACATTTATTTTTCTTTTGTGTTTCTTCTGCCACACCCAACTTTCACTACCATACATAAGTGTTGGCACCAACACTCCAGCATGCACTGCCAGTCTAGCCCTTTGAGACACCATCTGGCTATTCATAAAGGCGTGCAGAGCACCATTTACCATATTCCCTGCATTTACTCTCCTTTCAATATCACTTTCACATGTTCCATCTTTCGTAAATTTAGATCCCAAGTTTACAAATTCTTTCACTTCTTTCACTTGTTTCCCATCTATCGAAATAGTGCCATTCATCATAGATTCATCTGTTTCAAAAAGCAAAATTTCGTTTTGCTTTTATTCACTTTCATTTCTTCTCCTTTCAAAGATCCATTCATAATATTTACCATCTCTTTAAATCTGTCAAACATTTATCCATGAATAGGTTGAACAGCCATGGTGACGCAACACATTCCTGTCGAACACCTCTTTCGACAGGAAACCACTCCGTGTACGCTCCGTTTATTCTGACACAAGCACTAGAACCCTCATAGAGAGACTTCAATGCTTGAATCAGATTACCTCTCACCCCATACGTAGATAACGTTGACCACAGCCCATTCCTCACCACTCGATCATAGGCCTTTTCTAAATCTACGAAAGCGCAATAAACTTTTTGGTTGCGTCACGTGTTTTATCCGTAAAAAAATTACTCTCATGCGCCTAAAGAAGTTTCACATCAAAAAGGCAAAGAAAACACCATTTTACCAATCGACTTTAAGTAATATAAAAAAATGTAAACTCATAATAAACGCCCGTACTTGAAAGCCCTTTTTAAAATAATTTAGCAATAGCCGATAGCCAGTCCATCCCACGCACTGGAATGCGTGCATTAGTATAAGCAATCTCGTTGAAATACTCACATGGTTATTATGATGTACGTCTGTCAATCTGAAGATGTATCGATATTTTTATATCACATATTGCAAATAAGGACTGCCTCATTGGTCTAGTGGTTAGCATGTTCGACTACAGACATGAGGTCCTGGGTTCGAGTCCCGGGTCGGGCCAATTCAAAAATCGATATTGAGTTTTCTAATAAGGTTTTCTCAATATTTACCCGAAGTTGGGAAGTTGGCGGTGTGATNGAGTGGTCTACTGTATGCGTGGGTTTTAATAAACACAGCCTTATATATTCCATTGTATTTCATAACAAAACAAATTGAGCAACTGGAAATTAATTGACGAAATTGGGTAACAAAACAAACAACAATTCAATTTATAAACAAAACTCATTAATTAATAACTTAACTATATACAGAGATCAAATATTAAATATGCTTCATTTACAGGTGAGGAATTGTTTAATTTTAGTGAAGATTATCAGGAAGGTAATACATTTTCCACATTAAAGGTGGCTGATGAAATTCTTTAAAATAATAATAATATAATAGAAGACATTGTTCAAAGGTCAATAGTTAGGCAGGAATCATCCATTACCAAAGAAGAAAGACATGAGGAACAATAAGACGATATAGAGGTCAAGAAAACACAAACTGGTTATGTCAACAATATTGAAAAATTGGTTATGCTATAAGTTAATCTTCTGTTTAAACGATTCAATGAAGGGGTAAAATGGAAAGCTCATTGAATAAATAATACAATTTTTGAAATCAAATATCATATTTTTTCTAATAAAATGTTCATAAACCAGACAGTAACCGCTAGTTAGAGACAAAGTCGCCTTTTGCCTAAATAAATGTACAGATTTTCTCTATTGTATACAATAATAAATATAAATTTTAACAAAAAAAGAACCGCCTTCAAAACAGACTTATACATATTTTAATATGCTCTAAAGGTAAGAAATAATTGCGTATTCTTATATAGTGTTCTTCGTATTCTTATATTCGGAGTCGGTGTCAGCCAAGGAAGATGCTCCCCGGGTGTCCACTTGGCAGCTCTCGCGTTTTTCCCTCCTATAGCTATATATATAGGCACCTTGGCTGACACCGACTCCAAATATAACAATAAGAAGAACACTATAAAAGAATACGCAATTATTTCTTACGTTTTAGATTTGGAAATTGTTTTGAAGGCGGTTCTTTTTTTGTAAAAATTTATATTTATTTTTTGATTTTAAGTGAATCTGAAATAAACTAACAAATTTGTTTCAATATAAGTACATCTAAAACGCGTTTCTCATGAGATAACACCGTTTAAATGAAACAACTTTACAAAGTTAAATTTACATTAATATCGCCACACCCGGAATCGAACCCGAAACCCTTATACCACCGCTTCACACATAATTCACATTTCAAATATTGCAATGCAACAACAAACGTAAGGTCATTGGCATTTGATTACAGACAGTTATAGATTTTGTCAAAAATCACACTCTTACTGTAAGCCGTTGAGGAGTTCCATTGATCTTCATATTTAACTACGACTAGCACTTGATCATGCCGAAGTTACGGTAGGCAACTCTAATATCTGGATAGCTTGTAGAAGATTCTGCCGAGTATCGTTGATTTGCTCCTAAGAATTAAAGAGTTCCGTCACTTTGTCATGGATTCCATTATCAGAACCTTACCAAACTATCACAAAACAACCCTCGAAGTACATCCTTTCTAATAAAAAAGAATCATCGAAATCGGTTGGCGTGATCTTGAGTTATTCGTCCATTTGTCGCGCACACGCTTATGCAAATTTAAGACTTATCCGGTTTTTTCATGGATTCCATCATAAGAACTGGTTTAAAAAAAATGGGACCCTATAACGAGCACCACGTTTCATTCAAAAAAAATCATCAAGACTGGTCCACCCAGTCGGGAGATATGAGGTAACAAACAAAAAAAAAATACAGACGAATTGATAACCTCCTCCTTTTTTTGAAGTCGGTTAAAAAGTGTCCATTCACTCTCTTTAAAAATAATACTGTAAAAACATTTTTGTCATAACAATCTTCCAACCATGATACATAAATCTTACCATACTGTAAGAAGTATGTGACAACGTAATAATATATTAACACATTACAAAGAAAACATTAATTTAGAAGAGAAAAGAAGAAAAGCTCAATTCAATAATATAGTAGTTGTAAGTTTAAACAGGAGATGGTAAATGAGTGAAGCTTTGAAAGTGAATCTAAACAAAACGAAAGTTATGCTTTTTGAAAGAGATGAATGGCAATATTTTGATAGATGGGGAACAAGTGGAAGAGGTGAAAGAATTTGTATACTTGGGATTTAAATTTACAAAAGATGAAACTTGGAAAGTGATATTCAAAGGAGAGTGAATGCAGGGAATATGGTAAATGGTGCCTTGCGCGCCTTTATGAATAGCCAGATGTTGTCTCCAAGGGCCAGACTGGCTGTGCATGCAGAAGTGTTGGTGCCAACACTTATGTATGGTCGTGAAAGTTGGGTATGGCAGAAGAATCACAAAAGTAAAATAAATGCGGTAGAGATGAGAGCGTTGAGAAGCATGAGTGGATTAAAACTGAGTGACAGAGTGAGAAATAGTGTGATAAGAGAACGTTGTGGTATAAAAGAAGACGTAGTGACTAAAATTGAGAAAGGTATGCTTAGATGGTTTGGGCATGTAGAGAGAATGAATGAAAGGAGACTGACAAAAAGGATTTATGAGTCAAGAGTGAATGCGAAAGTTGGAAGGGGAAGACCAAGGCGAACGTTCCTGGACCAAATCCAGGACATTTTAAATAACGGCCAGGTCAAGAGTACTCTAAACCGACGAACTTGTATGAAAGGTTTAATGAAAATGAAAGAAGCAAAAGAGATATGCAAGGATCGTGGCAAGTGGAAGGATGTTGTCTCTGCCTAGCCCTATGGGAATGTGAGTACGTATGTATGTTTAAAATCTAAAAATAAGGTAGTGCAACTCCGCAAAACGGAAGATTGATATGTGAATTAACTAAAGCATTTAATACTGTTGACCATGAGCAATATTAAGCTAAATAGTTTGGCTATTAAACATACGGTGATCAATTTTATGACCGTGTGAAATGGCCAAAATATTATTAAGGCAACAGATTCACCTACGACTACGGGTGTATTACAAGGTTCAATTACTGGTCATTAACTTTATTTAATATATGTTAGTAATAATTTCATCAGAAGCTACATTTCGCGAGACAGCATTACATGTACATGAAAGTAATTTGAAACTAATATTTATTTGCATTACATAAAGCCTTCATTCTAATAATTAAATTGTATTAATAACATATCAATGCTGTCACTTGTATTAAGTACATTCTTATGTGGTTAAATATTTAAAGGAGGTGTAATTTTTTTGTAATAACGGCAAATCTTTTGTAAGACATAGATACAGGAGATAGGTATTAATATAGGATTCATATTGTTTGTCTCCTACCACTAGCACCAGAACTATTGCATCGTATTTCTCGTTCCTAATACACAGAATTGGATCTCAGGATCTTCTACAAGGGAATATACATGTACGTATATGTTTCTTATTATATTTCGTCTAAGTTGACATTGCGCCTTCGTCGGATATACAATTTGTTAAGTTATTCCACTTTTTAGTGGTACTAAAATCTCACTCTCTCTCTCTCGTTCTCTCTGAAGATTTTCTAATGAAGTAAGGTATCCCTGGGAACTTAATTCTGGAAAATATTTTCCGTTGACATGACATGACATGACAAATGATATGCAATGTTATATGTTTTATTAATGAAATTTAGGATATTCCTAACCTAACTTAAAGAACCTCAGCACTCAAACGAGCTCAACTCAACCCATCATCATTCAAGGTAGCTTGTCTAGGACATCTTGATTGAGAATCCCTATCTGAGTACCCAAGGTTGATCCTAGAGGACAGGATGTCTGGATAAAGAGCACCTAGTAGACCGAAGCATCAATGGATAAACAATATATGGTAGTGGATTGGT
Organism: Elymnias hypermnestra; assembly: GCA_015832385.1. Taxonomy (NCBI): domain Eukaryota; kingdom Metazoa; phylum Arthropoda; class Insecta; order Lepidoptera; family Nymphalidae; genus Elymnias; species Elymnias hypermnestra. Next base: position 3,279,782 of record JACTOM010000908.1, read on the forward strand.
CATAATTAAAACCAGACATATGAGAGGCTTAGAAGTAGGCATTCGATGATGATGACTAAACCATAACTTCATTTCTAAATTCGCGTTCATATCTAAATTGTAAAAGTAAACTCCTTAAAGCAGTAACTTATTATTAAAATATCATTATTGAATGCAATACTTCTTGACAAGAGAAAGGTGGGAGCCTAAACACTTTGCTCCATTGCGAGACGGTAAGCTTGAGAAATTCCAAAGCTTTGTCAAATTAATTACATATTAAAATAAAGATTTCTTCACTAAACTTATAAAGAACAACGTTTCTGCCCTCGATTTGAATCGTTAGCAAAAAATTCACGTGTCAAAAGATTAGGTTACCACAGCTTTTAGTTAAATCAGATATCTTAACAATCTAAGAAAAATGAATGTCTGTTACAAAACTTAACGAGGAAGTAAACCGTTGATAAAGCGACTTATTTCTTTTAAAAACATGATAAACGTGTCAAGGGAAACCTAAACAATTTGTTCTAGATGTTCACATCAAGCAGTAAGTGAAGTCGTGAGAGCTCGGAGCCGATACCAAAATTAATATAACGCAAGCCCCTTTTGTGTGAAATTATCTGCCGCGCTGATGATCTGTATTGTGTAACGTGAGACTGATTGAAGGGGCATTATTCATACGGTATAACACAGTAATACGACTATCCTTATTTATTTATTTTATTGCACACCATCTTTTTCACGTCGACGTCATTACGTGAGACCTACGTCCAGCGGTTGAAGCGACGACGACGATGACGACACCACCTTTCCACGCTAGTAATAGATTANTCTTAATAGAAAACTCAATATCGATTTTGAATTGGCCCGACCCGGGACTCGAACCCAGGACCTCATGCCTGCAGTCGAATATGCTAACCACTAGACCAATGAGGCAGTAATACGACTACCCTTATTTATTTATTTTATTGCACACCATCCTTTTCACGTCGACGTCATTACGTGAGACCTACGTCCAGCGGTTGAAGCGACGACGACGATGACGACACCACCTTTCCACGCTAGTAATAGATTAATGCCCTAAGCGCACCGAATAAAACTTTTTCACGGCGGGTCCAGAGAGTAATAGCGATTGGAACGATAAGGGGGTAGCATACAGTATTCTGGACGGCATCAACTCTGATGGCCCCTTTGGAAGTTGAAGGCGGAAGTTTTCGCAGCTTCTTACTAGTGCAGAGTAGCTGCGAGGGCCAGAGGGGAAACACCTGATGCCGATGAGATCGGGAGGGTCGAGGTTATTGCTGACAGAGCCTTGACCCAAGCGAGAAAGGAAGACATCGGGTCTCGAGTAACCTGTGGAGCCATAATAACAGCACTGCGTCCTGACTTGGAATAATGGTTAAGTAGACGATACGGAGTGCTTTCCCACCGTTTGGTGCAGATGCTAACCGGCCATGACAGCATTGGTAAATACCTGCACTGAATCATTGGCTGTAAGCCATCAGCCACGAGTGCGGTGTTCCTGTGGACACAGCGCACCACACAGTGGCCGAATATCCTGCTTGGGGTCCTCAGGTCCACCATCAAGTATTATAGGTACAATGCTTCTCAACGAGCGGGTTTGAAATGCTGTTGCCACCTTCTGAAAAACTATCATATCGTTAAAGGAGGCACCGCAAAGAGAAAGGCCCTTTGCAGCTGAAGTACAGTACCCCCGAAGGAGGGGAATAGGAAATAGGAGATGGAGGTTTATCCAACTTCTCCCGCTGTAATGTACTTTTGAGCCGGCTTCGTTCGGACGGATCAAAGTGGAATGCCACAACGAACCTCTGGTCCTTCCATTCGTTCGTTCGACGACGGTTCTGCCGGGTTTTAATGGGTATTCTCACACTCCCGTCTGTCTTCCAGGTGGGGTGCGTAAATGGATTTCCCAGCGACAAAAGAAAACACTAGCAACAGTAAAACTTATATTAGGTATACAACTTCCTCTAATCGGAAAGGCACTTCAAGTAGAAGAAGAAGACAAAAGGCAGTCTTATCACTTTATAGCGATCTGTTTATTCTTCATCCTCTTTACTTTGGTCGCTTAGTTCTTGGTACCGTCTATCTGTTTGGGTTTTGGTTTCTGGAAGGGTCCATGTTTCGACGGCGTTTCCATTTTACGAGCATAACCTTTGTAGTTTTTGGGATGTTCTGTTCCATATGTTTTAACTTCATCTATGCAGCCTCCTTGATTTAAGATAGGGGCTCCGAGGCATAAATATAATTTTACGTTATCACAGTTTTCTATTGTGGTTATTTCTGAAATGTGACGATCAGAGATGCAAAATCTTTATATGTATTTGTACTATACATTTTAGGTATCATCTACCTTTTTGTCGGATGCTTTACAGAGCTCTCTATTTATCGATAAAGCCTCCTTTTTGTGCCCTATGAACAATTAATTGTATATATTTCTTGTATTATTTGTGATGTACAATAAAGTGTACACCCTACTCTCACCCCCACTCTATCTCTCTTTCCCTCACACACACTCTCTCTCTGCCAAAGTTAAGTGTATTTAATTATTTCGTTTAAGACGCTTTTGTCGCAAGTCTGCGAAATCCAAAGCACGCGCTTCACCTGAAGCTAAACCTTCCTAATAAGTTTTACTTATAACAGTTAATATAGACGAGTAACTGGTGACTTTAACGAGGTCTAAAACAATAATTACTCAGATAACTTCACCAAGTAGGTTAAAAGATGTACGAAACTAGATTATTGTTAACTAAGATTTCTTTTTTGTTGCAATTTTTTCTCCTGATTTGAGATAAAATTATCTAAATTGCAATTGTTAAATAGCTTTTCATTTGATTGTAGATAAACTTAGATAAACAAATGAATACAAGTCTGTTTGTGGTTGCGTTATAAAGATCTTATAAATCCATTTGTCGTAATTGTTACTTATGCAAACACATGCGTTCTATATAATTTTCTATAAGGTTTTGATTAAGTTTTTTTTTGTTATTATATACGAGTATTATAGTAGTGAAATAAATATAAATTTTAACAAAAAAAGAACCGCCTTCAAAACAAACTTATAAATACATTAATATGTTCTAAAAAGTAAGAAATAATTGCGTATTATTTTGTAGTGTTCTTCGTATTGTTATATTCGGAGTCGGTGTCAGCCAAGGAAGCCTGCTCCCGCCTATTTGTAGGTACCTGGACTGACACCGACTCCAAATATAAGAATACGAAGAACACTATAAAAGAATACGCAATTATTTCTCACTTTTTAGAGCATATTATTATATTTGTAAATTATTTTGAAGGCGGTTCTTTTTTTGTTAAAATTTATATTTATTTTTTGATTTTAAGTGAATCTGAAGTAAACTAATAAATTTGTCTCAATATATGTATCTTATGTGATCTTCATATTTAACTACGACTAGCACTTGATCATACCGACGTTACGGTAGGCAACTCAAATATCTGGATAGCTTGTAGAAGATTCTGACGAGTATTTGCTCCTAATTTTGATTTGCTCCTAAGAATTGAAGAGTTCCGTCACTTTGTCATGGATTCCATCATCAGAACCTTGCCAAACTATCACAAAACAACCCTCGAAGTACATCCTTTCTAATAAAAAAGAATCATCGATTTTGTGATTTGTGGTTGGCTTGATCTTGAGTTATTCGTCCTATTTATCGCGGACATGCTTATTCAAATTTAAGACTTATCTGGTTTTCTCATGGATGCCATCATCAGAACTGGTTTAATAAAAATGGAACCCTATGACGAGCACCACCTTTCATTTAAAAAAGAATCATCAAAATCGGTCCACCAGTCGGGAGATATGAGGTAACAAACATTAAAAAAAATACAGACGAATTGATAAACTCCTCCTTTTTTGAAGTCGGTTAATAAATTAAAGGAATAAAAATAGCATCAACTATTGACTTTCTCTGCAATCAATCGTTACTGAAATTGATGATGATCCATTTTTATTCAAAGTTCGATAGGTCAGCGAGAAATGGTCTCATCGAGACCAAAAAAAATTTAATAGAAGATAAATGGACAACCTTTCTAATCCAAAAAATTTGGAGTTCGTAAAAGAATTAAAGCAAAGTTTTTTTTATGATTGGTCAAGTGTTTAGCATGTTCGACTACAGACATGAGGTCCTGGGCTCGAGACAAGGGTCGGGCCAATTCGAAATGGATATTGAGTTTTCTATTAAGATTTTCTCAATATTTGGCGGTGTACTCCACCCCCATGCCTCGGAGAGAACGTTAAGACGTCGGTCCTGTGCCTGATCTCTTTCCCCGGTCGTGTCGGATTGCCGTCACGTCGGATTACGCCACGCCTGCCAATCCGTAGTGGAGCAGCGTGGTGCGTCTATGCCCTAAAAACCCTCTCTCATATGAGTTAGGAGGCATGTGGGACGTTAATGGGCTGCTACTTACTTTTTCATGATATTTAATTATTTTTTCTACAGACACTGCTGATAATAAACATATATTTCCTAAAGGTCTTATGATTGCTTCTTCAGAAGAGTCACGAGTTCGAATCCATGTACCCTTATGTATTATTCTGAATAATTCGTGTTTATAATACATCATTTTCAGTGAAACCAATATCGAACCTTTTCATGAATGCTCCGTTCATATTTGTCACAGCGTGGTGTTATTTAGCCTATAGTCTTCCTTGATAAATGGGCTATCCAAAACTAAAAGAATATTTCAATTCAAACCAGAAAATCCTGTTATTTAGCTATCCAACCCAACCAAGTATTCTGCTCTATAATATTAGTATTGGCTATCCCAGTTTTGAAACGTTTTTCTATGAAGCTCCGCTTCTATTATATTTAACGTGATATTATATAGCTTATTGCTCTAGTGGTTAGCATGTTCGACTACAGACATGAGGTCCTGGGTTCGAGACCCAGGTCGTGCCAATTCAAAAATCAATATTGGGTTTTCTATTAAGATTTTCTCAATATTTGCCTGAAGTTGGGAAGTTGGCGGTGTGATCCACCCCCGTGCCTCGGAGAGCACTTTATGCCGTCGGTCCTGCGCCCGATCTCTCTCGGGCTGTGTCAGATTACCGTCACATCGAACTATGAGAGTGAAGGAATAGAGAGTGCACTTGTGCAAAAGCGTGGTGGGTCTATGCTCTAAAAATCCTCTCTCTTCGGAGTGAGAAGACCTGTGCCCAGCAGTGGGACGTCAATGGGCTGCTACTTACTTTTACTTACTTATATAGCTTATCGTCATTCTAAATAAATGGGCTATCCTAAAATAAAGAAATTTTTCGATTCGGACAAGTGGTTCTTGAGAATAGAGCTTTCAAACAGACTAACTCTTCTGATTCATAAGTATAGGTTTTAGACTCCGATCATATCGATCGTAGCGTGATGTTTTACAACAAATAGTCTTTCTCGATAGATATACTATACAATAGTAAGAGAATTATCTAATTCTAAGCAGTAGTTGCTGAGATACACGCGATCAACTAATCAAAGTCTTTAGCTTCATACGTACAGGTTTTACCAGTTTTTGCAGTAAGTAAGTAAGTAAGTAGCAGCCCAATAACGTCCCACTGCTGGGTACAGGCCTTCTCACTCCTAGGAGCGAGGGTTAGAGCAAAGACCCACCACGCTGCTCCGCTGCGGATTGGCAGGCATAGTACACAAGTGCACTCTCTATTCCTTCACTCTCATAGTCCGTGATGTGATGGGAATCCGACACGACCGAGAGAGATCAGGCGCAGGACCGACAGCTTAACGTGCTCTCCGAGGCACGGGGGTGGATCACACCGCCAACTTCCCAACTTGGTAAATATTGAGAAAATCTTAATAGAAAACTCTACATCGATTTCGAATTGGCCCGACCTGGGACTCGAACCCAAGACCTCATGTCTGTAGTCGAACATGATAACCACTAGACCAATGAGGCAGTTAAGTTAACGCAGTTAAGTTTTTGGAGTATTTCGCGTTAATTCTCCGATCCTATTGGATGCAGCGTGATGTTTTATACCAAACAGTCTTTCTTGATAAATGAGCTATCCAACATTAAAAGTATTTCCTAATTTGGGCCAGTAGTTGCTGAGATATGTACATTCAACTAACTAAATTCTTTTGCTCCGCATTGATAGTAACGAGATCTTATAAAGCTTTTAATATGCCTCGATAAACGGAATAATGTATACTAAAAGATTTTTTCTAATTGAACCAGTAGTTCCGGAGATTAGCGTATCCAAACAAAGTGCTTGACTTTATAATAGATTCAAGAACTCATCTTCAGACCGAGATCAGAGGTCAAGAACCGAAATCATTACATTCCTTTTACCTAACAATAGAATTACAACACAATGAAGTTAATTTTATTAAACGACCTTGATATTTTTGGACAATGATTTAGTGTACACTCGCAACAGTTACTATGTAATTTGATACAGTTAACTTTATTATTGATAACTTTGTGGGTTAACTTACGTAAGTTGAGATAAACTGGTGTTTGATAACTTTTAATCAAGCTACGATATTTCCTTCGTGGCGACATTAGCTTAATAAGTTAAGTAACATAAAAAGATTTCCTGGCGAGTAATTGAGTTCTAACAATTCCTCCAAATTGCTACAGGATCAGGAGATACAAGGGATACACCTAAGGGCACTGCTAGTTGAATACTATGACTCAAGTTCGACGTATATCTTTCAGGAATTAAGGACTGCCATGAGGGAAAGTTCCTCTAGGAATATGTTAAGACCTGGTTGTCTCAGATGTTCCCCTGTAACTCATGTACCATCAGCATCCTCTTGAGTTGAGGTTAGTTTAGTGCCGTTCAGATTTACGATAACTCCTAGGATATAATTTTAAATTATGGTGTATTGTCAAGATAATGTAGATGAAATTAAGGTAACTCACGTATTTGAGTCGATAATGATCAATACTGTATCCTATAATATAACTTCTTAAGCTCGCCTTATGAAACAAAAGCTTTAAAGCTTTTACGTAAAGAAACCTACACATGTAATTTTATCTAAAACGAAACATTTATCCAGTCTTCCAGGGTTCTTCATTACCAAGACTTGTGGGGCACGTGCCACGAGTGCCTCATTACCCAAGCTGATTCCAGGTCAACCCAAGTGTAGGTCAAATTCGGGTAATGCCGTCGCATCATCAAAGTCATCATCTTTCACTACCTCTAGTGATGGTGACAGCAGGAGCTCACGAGGTAGATGACATCCAGTTTGCCGCTCCCAATTCCGTGGAGATGTATGTCTGCATGGCGAAAGATGTTCCTGGCCAACTGCCAGAGGAATACCTCCACGGAAGATCTTTTGGTATAACGGTGAATGGCGTCGTTTCTGACGTACTTCGAAGTTCCTGTTATCAGGCGTAGGCATTTATTCTGCTGGGTTTGCAGCTTTTTTATCTAGTACCCTGAGTAGAAGCACCAGGTAGGATCCGCTTACGTCAGTCTGGAGCAGACGTAGATTTCGTAGATTTTTCCAATCCAAGGTTCTGCTTAGTAGACTGAAGATGGGGTCACGAAAGGGCCTCAAAGCAATGCCTCCTTGCCCGAGTAACTTTTGCGAGACATCCATTCGATATCTGGTAATTTGTTTCACCCGTTTACAGACGGACTGGATCCTACTGGCAACGCTTGCGGGTCTGGAGATGGTGACGGCAGGATCACACGAGGTAGCAGGATCACCCAGTTTGTCGCTCTCGAGTGCTGGCTTGCAATTCCGTAGACATGTATGTCTGCATTGCGGAAATGCTCCTTACCAACTGCCTGAGGAACACCTCTACGATAGACCTTTAGAATGACGTCGTTTCTGACGTATTTCGAAGCTCCTATTATTAACGCTTACTCTGCTGGGTCTTCAGCCTCTTCCTGTGGTACCCTGAGCAGACGGAGTACTAGGCAGCATCCGCATGCATCAGCCTGGGCATATTTTTACTTTTAAATTTATGATCAAGACTTAATATCACCAAAATGCTATCTCATAGTTGTTGTATGTAATTATATCGTTAAAGTGCGGACAAAACATGACTTTAAAGTCATTACTTTAATGATATTTTAGGTGCAAATATTCAAATCATTTTCGCGATTAATGGCCGTTCGTTATGAATAATATGTTCAAATTAACTGACATAATTTAACTGAATTTGATTCACTCGTTATTTCGAAGTCAAGCTTTGGCCTTCGTATAACAAATTTAAATGAAATTTACTATAACATTTGCTAATGTTGTATTAAGGAAACAAGATGCAGGTGAAACAGCTGATGCGAGCCTTGGGTGACTTGGGTTCACTTGTATTTGTACAAACAGAATTTCAATACAATTAGGCCGGTATAATATGATGATAATATGATGACTGCCTCTTTGGTCTAGTGGTTAGCATGTTTGACTACAGACATGAGGTCCTGGGTTCGAGTCCCGGGTCGGGCCAGTTCGAAATCGATATTGAGTTTTCTATTAAGATTTTCTCAATATTTGCCCGAAGTTGGGAAGTTGGCGGTGTGATTCACCCCCGTGCCTCGGAGAGCACGTTAAGCCGTCGGTCCTGCGCCTGATCTCTCTCTCCGGTCGTGTCGGATTGCCGTCATGTCGGACTATGAGAGTGAAGGAATAGAGAGTGCACTTGTGTACTATGCCTGCCAATCCGCAGTGGAGCAGCGTGGTGGGTCTATGCTCTAAAAAAACCCTTTCTTACATGAGCGAGTAGGCCTGTGCCCAGCAGTGGGACGTTAATGGGCTGCTACTTACTTACCTAATATGATGATACGTAGGAATAATCTGTCAATCTGGACTTGAGCAGCGTGATGATTCTATGAATCAAATCATTATCTTATCCCCATGAAGATACAAGAGATTTTATGAAGATCTCGCGACTTTACGTGATATACTGAGGGAAGCTGCAATATATAACCCGATCTCCTGCAAACATTGAGATATCGAATGAAGTTTTTCCAGCTGAGCCCTCTGGCATCCCACTACTGGGTAAAAGTGACCCCACTTAAAGAAGAGAGGGTTATTAAAAATTTAAAGAAATTACCAGAATCTTCAAATTTTGGTATCGAAACTAGGTCAATGTTGTGCGATGGTCTGAATCATATTCTAATGAATATACGCTGGAGTGCGGGGTGAGGCAAGGGAGGTTGACTTCAACGAAGCTCTTCAACGTATATGTCGGAGGGCAGGTGACTGTGGAACGCTGGCGCCAACTATCGGTGTAGGACAAAGTCAATGTTGGCAGTCCGGCGGGAGTCTCTCGGTAGTTGTCGAGTGGCGCTCGACCGGAGCGGTCTACGGTTGGAACTGTCGCGTTCCTAGCTATTATAATTAATGAGTTTGTGTAAATTAATATCGAGAACATTAAGTGATTGAACATTATAATCCGAGTTAATTAACAAAGTCTTTGATTGCACCAACTAAACACTCCTTCTGTCTTATTCTCCGACATATATATTAATGCATTGATCGAGGAATTCAGCACCAACCGCGTCGGATGTCATATTGACGGCGTGTACCTCAATAATATTAGTTATTCTGATGACATGGTGCTGCTGAGTGCGACTGTCTGTGGCTAATCGAAGCTTTTAAGCATTTGCGAAAGCTCTGCAAGCCATGTATTGAAATACAACGTCAAAAAAGCGAATGCATGGTCTTTCTGGTCAAAAAATACCACCTGTCAAGCTTTACGGAACACCTCTACACAGAGTGCCTCGTTTTAAATATTTTGGCCACATGGTATCCTATGACCTGAAAGATGATGCAGACATAGAAAGAGAGCGCAGGGCATTGTCTGTCAAAGCGAATATGATCGCGCGCAGGTTTGGTCGTTGTACTATACCAATAAAGATCACTCTTTTCAGAGCTTATTGTACATCTTTGTACATGAGCAGCCTCTGGATCGACTACACACGGAAGCAGTACAATGCCCTCCGTGTGCAGTATAATAATGTTGTTGTATGTTCGCTGGAGCGGGTGTAGACTGTTTCTACACTACTATCCGCAAACGGTGTGCATCCCTGGTGCACAGGGTTCGGGGTAGCACTAACGGTATGCTGAAAGAATTTGCTGGCAGACTTGATTGCCAGTACTTGAACTATTGCTGTATGGTTCATGTACGGGCAAATCAAGGCTGTCACTAGTTAGGAAAATTACTTTTAAGTAGGTTAGTGTATTATCATTAGGCTAAGATTATTGTAACTAACATATATAATCCTTGTGGTTGAAATAAAAATTCACGCAAATATATACATATTTATATCATATAGATAAATAAATAATAAATACTTATAAGTATAAAGCAATATGTATTCATACATAAACATAAAAAAACAATTACATATATGTTAAAACGGACGGAGGATACACCCTGGCAGAAAGACCATACGGCCGAGGGTCAGGGCTACAGGCTGAGAAACCACCGGACTATCCTAGCCGAGTCTAGCAACACCGCCTTCTGCATTTTTGCTGCGAGCGAACCGTCAAGGAATCCCAACCATCTCAGATGGTGAGCGAGACTGACTGGAATCAAACCGTTGGCAGATATAACGATTGGGATGGTTTCAGTGGACCCCACCCCCCACATGGCGGTAATCTCGTGGGCCAGATCCAGGTAATTGCGCTTTTTCTCCGTCTCAGCTCGCACGAGATTCTCGTCATACGGGATCGTAAAATCTACCAAAAACACCCGAGACTGTGTCCGATCCATTATCACGATGTCACGCTTGTTGGCCAGTATAGTCCTATCCGTGATAATGGACTAGTCCCAATAGAGTTCGACGGCGCCACATTCGAGTACTGGCACCAGGATGTACTTGTAATAAGCCAACCTCTCATCCACGAGGCCGTATTTCAGGGCTAGTTCCTGGTAGAGAATTTTGAAAACATTATAAGTCGTCGTCGTCGCTTCAACCGATGGAAGTCCACTGCTGGACATAGGTCTTACGTATGACGTCCACAAGGCCCGATCGTGCGCCGCCTGGCTCCAGCGGCTACCGGCGACCCTCTTTATGTCGTCGGTCCACCTTGTACAATGCGCCGTCCGGTGTGGGGTCGCCACTCCAGCACCTTCGGCCCCCAACGTTCTTCGGTCCTTCGGACTATGTGCCCCGCGCATTGCCACTTCAGGTTCTTGATTCGCAGGACAATGTCGGTGACTCTGGTTCTACTACGGATCTCTTCATTTCTGACTCGATCACGTAGAGAAACTCCGAGCATAGCCCTCTCCGTCACACGCTGAGCGACTCTGAGCTTCCGCTGTAAATTGATATCGGGAAAATTAAGTTATTGAACATTATAATCCGAGTTAATTAATAAGTGTTTGATTGCACCAACATTACCCACAAACGCCCACAGTATAAGAAATTAAATTATGGATCCCATTAATGATGATGTCGGGGGAAAACTACGCCTCTATGCTTTATGTTTCCTTCCTCTCTTATTCTCCGACATATATATTCCAAAATTACTTCAATTTTGCGTTTCTGTGTCCAAAATTGATATGAAAGGGTGCAAAATTACAATGTAAATGTTATTTCAACATAGCAAAGACGCAGTTTATACTCTCCGATAAGTGCACACTATATTTTAGCAGGATAAGTCCGATATACCACGATGTGTTGCAAAATCCGCATACATTCACGACGCTGGATTGCTCTAATGAAACGTGTCGAATTGTCACAGTCGCCGCTAAGATTCCTCATAAATAATGCTTAGACAAAGCAACGCTCATTTAAAACATGAATATCATCGTAAATTGCTTGAAAATGACAAAATTGTACACCAGTAACATAAGGGTAATTCACAAGTGGAAGTTTAAGCTTTGTCAAAAATTTAAATGACTAGGAATAAAAGTTTAACTTCTCCATTAAAGTATTCTGTTACATTTTAACAGATTAGATCAAAAGTCGGCAGCTTTTTCTTATAGAGACGCCAAAAATGTTATGAGCATATTGCTGCGGACTATAAATGTTATGAGGATATTATTAAGGGCTTTAAATATTGTAAGTATATAACTGTGGGCTTCAAATGTTATGAGGATATTACTGCGGGCTGCAAATGTTATGAGGATATTGGTGCGGGCTGCAATTGATATAAAGATACTGCTGAGGGCTACAAATTTTATGAGGACATCGCTGTGGGCCACAAATGTTATAAGTATATTACTGCGGGCTGCAAATGTTGTGAGAATATTGGTGTAGTCTATAAATGTAATGAGGATATAATTATGGCCTACAAATTATATGAAGATATTATTACGGGCTACAAATGTTATGAGAATATTAATGCGGGCGGTATTTATTACAAGGATATTGGTGTGATCTAAAAACGTTATGAGGATATAACTGTGGGCTACAAATGTTATGAGAATGTTAGGACTATAAATGTTATGAGGATATTATTACGAGCTATAAATGTTATGAGAATATTAATAAGAGATTGATATGAGGATACTGCTGAGGGCTACAAATGTTATGAAGATACTGCTGCGGGCTACAAATATTATGAGGATATTACTGTGGGCTACAAATGTTATGAGGAGATTACTGCGGGCTACAAATGCTATGAGGGTATTTCAGCGGGCTACAAATGTTATAAGTATATTACTGCGGTCTACAAATGTTATGAGAATGTTGTTGTGGTCTATAAATTTTATGAGGATATTATTACGGACTACAAATTTTATGAGGATATTATTACGGGCTATAAAAGTTATGAGAATATTAGTACAGGCTACAAAAGTTATGAGGATATTATTGCGGGCTGCAAATGTTATGAAGGTACTGCTGCGGGCTGCAAATTTTATGTGGATATAACTGCGGGCTATAAATGTTATGACGATATTGGTGCTGTCTACAAATGTATTATATTTATACTAACAGTAAAAAAAGTCAAGTATAAACCCTAATTTTGTAAGACATTGTTCCAATAAGGCAGTTGCACTATTGATATGTTTTTTAAGCATCATGTAATACGTTTATGATGTTAAAGAAATGATGACCTGGGTAGATTGATGGGTTGATATAATAATCAAAATTACAAAAAAGTTAGCTTGTCTAAATCAAATTGTCTATAATCAGGGGCTGTCGATGTGTACGAGCTTTAAGCTTCCATCACAGAGTGTTGACAACGTTGACACCAAAGTGACAGGCATTTTCATAGATTGGCTATTTGATTTATACTGTTTGGAAGCTGTCCAATGTTTATAGTACATTTATAAAACACAGTTGTGTTCATAACAACAATTATAACTTAATAGATGGTCCAAAAAGTCGTCGGAAATTTATTTGATGCTTATGTAACTTTGTCACTCCTCGCGCCGTCGGACTGCTGTTCCTCCGCTATTTAAATCCCTAATATCTTGTAAGATATCCACTTTAATAAAACATTGTTAAGGGCAGTTATGACCTACATTAAATATGCAACACATGTAATGTATTTAATCGGATAGGGAATAATACTGTATTGGATAAAATAGCTTAGTAAGTGACATAATTTTTTTGTAATATGTAAAAAATAAAATTGGTTAATACGGGTTATCTTTAAGAGATAAATATATAACACTCTGGACTTTTTTACAAGTCTTATTAAGATATATAATTTAATAGTACATTAATTTGATATATCTCTTAGGGTTTAGACAGCGTTTGCGATTTAAGCGTACAAAAATATGTTTCTTAAGACATTACATTATTAATCTTTGAATTTATCGTATTTTCTAAACTATTATATCTATGTATTATATATATTAAACTTCCTCATGAACGAATCTATCAATTGCTGAAAATTTCTTTAAAATACGTTAAATAATTTAAAAGATCTAAGCTAAAAGACACCGGAAGCGATTTCATTACGTTACTAATACTATATTTGTAACAATACTGTTTCATATACATTTAACTAATTAATTAATATCTTATCTTATAGGTATGTAAAATCCTTTTTTTTATATAGAAGTCATACTGTTAATATTTTTACCCAACGAATATGAAAAAACATTGAAACTAATCTGCATTACTCTATACATAAGAGAAAGAGGTGGAACAAATTTGGTAAGCATAAAAAAGGTTATAGCGAGCTAACCTTAATAGATAGACATACACTCTAGTGGACTTTTCTTTAGAACTTTTAAAGGAGAACAATTCCGTTTTACATAATTTTTGCGAAACTTTAACCGTTTACGCAGCACACGCAGTGAAAGTACTCAAAAGGAAAAACAACTTATTTTGAAACATTCCTTATTGGTGCACTACTCTTATTAGTCTAAGCATAATAATATATAGCTTATAGACTACCTTGATAAATGGGCTATTTAAAATTGAAAGAGTTTTTCAAATTGGACCAATAATTCCTGAGATTATGGCGTTCAAAAAAAAAAAACAAACTGTTAAGCTTTACATTACATTTTTAATTCATTCCAGTAATTGTCGCTACAATTTTCTTTGTTTGACATTTTTAAATTAATTATATCTTTTGAAAGTAACGTCCGATTTTATTCATTTAAAAAGTACTTTACAGGTATTGAGACGGTCTTTAATAAAATATATAATAATAGGATAAGATTAATTACATAGGTACGAATAATATGGTATGATTATTGTGCGCACTTTGATTAACTTTTACAATGTAAAAAGTAGTTATAGTGGCATATCTAGAGTTATTGGACATATGATATATAAGATTTTTCTGTAGATATTTATACGTTCTATAATATTGTAGAACATTTTTTGTTCTAATATCAATAGTTTCCTCAAGGCACATAGACAGATTTTATGTGACAAACTTTTTCACACCTTGGTTTACATTAATGCATTTTTAGTAGAGATCCCTAATTTTTTTGAGAAAGTAATAAAGCCTTTATGGTTCAGTGAAAATGCAGCTTTCTAATGGTGTAAAAAAATTTGAAATCGTTTCAGTAGTTTTTGTGCGAAAACGTTACAAACATACATAAATGGAGAAACACAAATGTTTCCTTTTTATACTATTAAATTTAGATAAATTTAGATAATAATCTATTCCTATACAAGAATACAGATAAATTTAGTATATATAAATGCCATCTGTATAAGGTAAGTGAATACTTTCCGTACATTCTCTACGTGTAAGGTTGTACAAGATCCATTCAACTTACATCGATCTTTGATTTACTAATATTTCTAACATCTGGTAGATGGAGCCTCTTTATAGCATTCAGCTAATATTATAAGAAAAAGAAAGACAAGCTTGTAATGCCATATTTTATAGTGAAGAAGGTTCAGAAATCAATTGTCGCATATTTAATAACATACCGCAATCAGTTTTGTATTTACCTTCACGTAACTTTAAGAAATATATCAAAAACATCCTTTAACAAAAGGTGTATTACAATGTTGAAGGTTATTGAAGCGATAAAAATGTTTGAAGTTACATACATTGTAACATACAAAGCTATATTTAAAGGAGTAACCGCTGAGTTTCTTGCTGGTTTCTACTCTGCAGGTTCAACTTTCCGAATCGTTGGTAGATTTGTTAGATCCTTCTTTGTTTTTGTCATTCCGCATGCCTTTTTTGTAAATTGAAATAAGCCTAAGTTTCTCGTTATAAGACTGCTTCATTGGTCTAGTGGTTAGCATGTTCGACTACAGACATGAGGTCCTGGGTTCGAGTCCCGGGTCGGGCCAGTTCGAAATCGATATTGGGTTTCTATTAACATTTTCTCAATATTTGCCCGAAGTTGAGAAGTTGGCGGTGTAATTCACCCCCGTGCCTCGGAGAGCACGTTAAGCCGTCGGTCCTGCGCCTGATCTCTCTCTCCGGTCGTGTCGGATTGCCGTCATGACGGACTATGAGAGTGAAGAAATAGAGAGTGCACTTGTGTACTATGTCTGCCAATCCGCAGTGGAGCAGCGTGGTGGGTCTATGCTCTAAAAACCCTCTCTCACATGAGCGAGGAGGCCTGTGCCCATCAGTGGGACGTCAATGGGCTGCTACTTACCTTACCTTACCTTCTCGTTATAATATCATCTATCTACAAGTGAAAGTCTCTTCAAATTCGAAACCGAGATCGAGGAGAGACAAGCTAAGCTGTTTTCTTAGATTGACATTTTAAAATTCGTTATATCTTATGAATGCGATATCTGATTTTAATAATTTAAGAATTATTTTACAGATATTGAAACGGTCTTTAATGAAATATAATTTAATAAGATAAAGATTAATACAGAGGTGTGAATAATATGTTTGATTATTGTCGGCACTTTTATTAACCTTTAAAATATAAAAGTAGTTATAGTGACATAACTAAAGTTTATGGGCATATATTATTTTGGATATTTTTGTAGATATTAATACGTTCTATAATATTGTAGAACATATTTTTGATCTATCATCAATAGATACCGCAACGCACGGGATGACAGATTTTATGTCACCAATTTTTTTACGCCTTGGGTTACGTTAACGTATTTTTCTTAGGGATCCCTATTTCTTTGAGAAAGTTATATAACCTATGTTATACAGTGAAAATGCAGCTTTCTAATGGTGAAAAAATTTTTGAAATCGCTCCAGTAGTTTTTGTTAGAAAACGTTTCAAAAGTTGTTAGAACTTGGAAATTTAATAAAACTGCTTATCAGTAATAATAACCAGTGTTAGGATCATATTGCTGTCGTTGTCTTGGACCAGGAAAACCTTCTCCAATTATATTTTCTGTAGCTTTTTGAATACCTTCTTTAAAAACAGTTCCTTCAGTACTCGAAGGGTTAGGTATCCTAAATTTTCCTTCACCCAAAGGTAATGTAGACTCTGAAGTATATATGCTTTTAGGTGTAGATACTGAGTCATCAAAATTTAACTTAAATTGAGGATTTTCAGAAGAATGACTTGCTAATGGAGATCTTGATGTTTCAGTGTCGACTGTAGAAGAATACGAAGGTACTGTATGTGGTAAGGATTGTATATCATCAGAATTATAACGATTTTTACCATTATTTTGGGTTGTGCCCAAACGAGAAAGAATTTCCATTGGTGCTATCGTTGAAGATATATAAAATTGATTAGAATCAATAAGAGGCTCCTCGTTATTTCCATTTATGTATGCTTCATTGCCAGAAGGATTAAGATGGTTGCTACCCTGTAACGCTTTGTTATAATTTGGATAAGCAACATTTGAAGAAATGGGCCCATTGTCATTTATAAATCTTTCCTTTTCTTCAATATTGTTTTTAGGTAACTGGTTATCACCATTTTCCGGATATCGGTAATCAAATTTCTCACTCGAATCTAATAATCCTTCATTTTGTGTCACATAAGGTGTTAAAAAGGGTTTTGCTGTTACTTTGCCTAAATTATTTTCTTTGGGATTTTGATTTTCAAAAGGTTGTGTCTTCGTATCAATAAATCTATTTTCAGGGGATATATATTGATAACCTACATTCTCTCGTCCATTTTGTGCTTCTTTATTGTAATATTTACCTAATATTTTGAGATTAGTATCAATTTCTTTTGAAGGTAAATCAGCACCATTTATAAACCTATCATTTTCCGGATAAGCTTTTTGATAATTCCTGTATCCATACTTTTCTTCATCGTAAGAACCTGAAATAATATTTTTACCAAATTAGTCTAGTGTATTATTTGCGACGAATTAAATCAATAATATAATGTTGTACCAACCATCATCATAAGTTCCCGCTTCCTTCTCTTTTGCAGCTTGCTCTATAACTTTTAAAATTGCTTCCGGTATAGGTGGTGGTGTTGGTAAATGTGCACCTTCAGGTATAAAGCCATTTTCATCTGCTGTGTAAGAGACATGATACATATTTCCATCATCTCCTAAGTATGAATATGATCCTTTAGCTCTAACACCATTAATAGCAGTCCCTCTTTCATCTCCATGAATTCCATTAGAAGTATCAAAATTATAAGAAAAATCATTATCGGGCGTTAGAATTTGTTCATAATTAATAATTACAGCATCTCTATCTCTCTGTGCCTGAATCCTTTCTGTTGGATTATCATATAAGTTATTATCAACAATAGGAGATTTCTCACTTGTGCTAGCATAAGAATGTTGGGAAATCATTGGGAATTGATTTTTGTAGGCCGAGATGTCTTCCTTTAAATTATTGGGATAATTTTGGATTAAATTTGAGTTCATGGAAAGAAAACTATTTGATTGAATATTATGATTTAACCGAGCCTCATTATAATCTGGTTGTTCATATTCATGCCCTGAAATTTTTCCATTATAAACTGGTGCTAAGGTACTGGAAGATAAAAATTCAGTGCTATAGGTATTATCCCCCGAATGTGGTGGTAAATATGCTTTTGAATTTTTATAAAATGCTTCACTTGAATATTGGTTATTATTTTGTGGGTATTGCATACCATCTGTTGGTGACAAAGTAGAAGAAGAAATGTTTTCTACAATTGAAGATTTTGATGGAATTTCTGATTCAAAAACCGTTACAGGCTTTAGTGTTGAGAACCTAGAAGATATAGGAAATGGAGATGTTTGCTTAAAATCCAATAAGGTTGATGGGGTGATAGAATTGAAAATATTATCATTATTATTTATTTGGGGCTGGGGCTTGGCTGTAGATATATCATCAAAAATTTCGTCTATTTCATTAGGGCCAACTCTATCTATTCCTATAACAAGTTCTGTTATATTTGTAGGCTCTTCAGAACTAGACGCTAATGAAGCACTAGGAAACTCAAAAGGGATATTTATTTCTTCAGGTCTACCACCAGAATCTATAGATCCAGGCGGAGGTAAATAAGTTCGGTCTAACTTCTCTGCCAATGCTAGACCTATGTTGAAGAGAATCTGTAATAAAACAAAATTTTAAAGATTATTATGTCTTAATTTTGACTAACTTGTGTCAGTTCGTCAAGATGTTTATTCCTTTTAATCTTTTAAACGGTTTGTCCATTTTTGGCAGGATTTTCGCTTAAAGATAGCTTCAGATATTCCCTACAATATCAGTAGGGAATATCTGAAGCTTTTTATCCCAAAGCTTATTAGGGGAACAGGACATATTCTCGGAAAACTTTTAAACGCATTGAGACAGATCGTTCACTAACTAATCGTTCACTTTCTATACCGAGTTGTTTTCCCCAAAAGAGGAATTCCAGATGTTTAAATAGTTAAACTAGTATTACATACCCAAAGAGTATTCATCTTTGCAGATCCTTCTACGACAGTCACTGTATATGTTATGTGCTTTCCTTTATCACACATAATCTATTTATACTGTCCTTTAAAATTACATTAATCGTCGATGATTTTTATTCGTGACAGATGGACAACGGCGTGACGAGCTTTAATTGTTGCTATCACGTCCAAAAGACGTATATGATATTTTGAATATTTACACATATGCTGTAACATATGTCCGTATGTTTCTTGAAGAAAAAATAAATCTGATATTTACATACAATAAACCTTTTATTGATAAAGAGTTTGTTTAGTTGAAGGAAGTAATTTCAGGAAGTACTGATTTGAATTAAAAGAAAGAAAGAAAGAAAATAACTTTATTCGATGCATCGGCGCAATTATATGATATAAACATCTGTGAAAAACATGCATTGAATAATTGCACTGCATTGAAACCACAACTAATGGTTTAAATGCTGTACAACCCCCACCCAGCCCCGAAAAGGCAGAACAGCTCGGTATTGCTGTGTGCCAGAAACCTGACAAGGGGCACCGATTTTCAGCTGCAGCCCTATAGCCTTATAGCCCTATAATTGAAGAAATCTTTAAATGTTCAGTGGGACATTTATCGAGGAAGGCTATAGACTATATAAAATTACTTCAAGACTAATAAAATATGCTGCAAAAACTGCGAAAATCTGTACTAGTGTTATAAAATTGAAGAGTTTGTATAAAGACGATAATCTCAGGAAATATTGCTTAGAATTGATATAATCATTTAGTGTTGGATAGTACATTTATTGAAGAAGGGTATAAGCTTTATGCCATTACTTTGTGACCAATAAAAAATGCTGCAAAAACTGGGAAAATCTGTACTAGTATTATAAAACTGAAGAGTTTTAATAAACACGATAATCTCAGGAAATACTGGTTTGAATAGAAGAAATCATTGTTGGATACCTCACATATTGAAGAAGGCCATAAGCTTTATAACTACTTAACGAGCAATAAAAAATGCTGCAAAAACAATCTCACAAAAACTGACTCGAAATGAAGAAATCTTTAAATATTGGATAACCAATTAATAAAAGTCTAAAGACTATATAACACCAGGTTATGACCATCACGAGCAAAGCGCCAATGAAAAATTTTGCAAAACAGGGAATATTTATTGCTTTTGAGAACTTATAGAGGACAGTTATTTATTGATTATTGAATTGTAAAAAGTTGGTAAAATAGTCCGGAATAGTTTTGCGGTTTCACCAATCTTTTGTGGTGATAAAACTTATTCTTTATCTCTTTTATGTGATGCAGACAAAAATGCATAGTTCAGCTATTTTGCATCATCATTACCGTATACATCATTGCTGAAGATTATGTCTGCTCTGATATGTCTCAACAGCTTGATAGACGAGCGTCCTCCATCTTCGGCTTCTTTTAGGTCTGTTGGAACCACAAGTCTCGTTATACTCTTTATTTGGTACCACCAATGGGTAGGTAAGTGGCTACTTAGTTTAATCCCTCCAAACTTTTTTATCACAATCAGTTTCTTCAGGTTATCTCACTGTCTTTGGGCGATATGACCCAAATAGTGGAGTACTCGTTCGTGGGTAGCCTTGTTGTGCTGTTAAATTCTGTGAGGATGAATCTATTCTATAGGATATTCGTAGCATTCTCTTTCAACGTCTTAAAAGCCTCTACCAGTGAGCTTCCCAGTTGGACCATTATTCAGAAACTAAATCTCCTTTTGGTGTCATTTTTGTCTTTCCAAATACTGGTTAACTTACTCATTGGTTATTTCTAAAGCACATTTCGTCTGTTATTTAAACTATAACACTCTTCATAATAATACAGTTTTTTCAAATGGTAAAGCATTAATTAAATTAGTTTTTTATACAGCGTCATCTATTGAAAGCTCACATAAAAGTTTTAAAGCTTTCTCTCTATGGGCCAGGCTGCGGCGGCACGGTCGGTGCTTTTTACCTCAATTCTTCCAATAAAAGCCAAACTAAAGGTCTACGGCGCCTACATCCGCTCCAGACTGACGTATGCGGCTTCAGCCTGGTACTCTTTCTGCTCAGTACCAGAGGAATAGGCTGCAGATCCAGCAAAACAAGTTCCTACGTATGATAGTAGGAGCTCCGAGATATGTCAGAAATGACGACATCCACGGTGACACCAGGACGCCCACCGTGTAGGTATTTGGCGAGGAATATGTTCTGCTACGCGGACTACTCCCCATACACATACCTCCACGGCATTGCCAGCCAGCACCCAAGAGCAGCAAACACTGGGCTTCATCTGCCTTGTGAGCTTCTGCTGTCAACGCCTCCTGACATAGGCGTTGATGACGGCGAAGGCGACACAATGACAGTGGTGATACCCGGACTGGACAACTTACGGATGACCTGGATGGACCCGCTAGCGTAGCCGGCTGGAACCAGCCCGTATCACTGCGGGCAAAATAGATTATCGGGGGAGCAAGATGTTTGGGTAAGGAGGCAGGGCCTCGAAGCCCGCAGAAGAACCCAGGACTTCTCTCTATGAAATGAGTTTAAGAATTTCGTGCTGGATGGCCTAGGTTTTGACTTTTATCTATATTATTTGTTTATATTAGCAATAACGTTTGTTCTATATATACATCGGAATAACGTCCATGATAAGTTTGTAAATAATTCGAAGCAATGACAGGTTAAGTCACAGTAAAAGTGTAGTCTTTAAAGCTAAAAAAATTATTAAAACATCACAAAAGCGACCAGTACCTTTATTAATATTTAGTCACGTTGCAACTGACTATCAAACAACGTGACAGTCTTGATCTCTTGAACTCCAAGGGGGCGGGCCTACTGGCGGTAATATTGGGGAATTAATACATAATAGTTAATTGAATAGTAAATTTGCACGTGACAAATGCAAACCGTGATGGCCTTGTGGGTTAATGTCTCGATTTTATAAACTATAAATGGGAATCAAATCCATTTGATAACATCAATTGAATTTTACCTTCTATTCTTACAAAATGTATATACTTTTCAACTGACTCTTATTTTATTATTCATTCCTATTATTAGTTCACACTCTCCTCACACAAATGAATAATATTGGAGTGTGTTTTATTTCAGATTAATATATTCTTAATAAATGAAGTGAAACTGCTTTCCCAACGATTTTTATGGTAATTGGAATCAAAATTTTATTAATAATTTCTATTTGTATTCATTCTCGACACTATTAATATTTTAACGACTGTTAAATTCATTATTCCTAACATATCTTCCTTTCCCTCGTTCTTAGTCTCGGAAATATAAAGTTTTAGATTAATATAAATATAAACAAGATTTAAAAATTAGTTTGCAAAAGAAGTTTCACTTCTGACATGTTTACTTTGTACGCACGTACTTTTTTATGATTTTGTCTGTTTGTTGCGGCTAATATCTGAAACTTGGGGAATGATTTTAATAGGACTTCCATTGGTGCAATGGTGCAACTACTCTCTTTGCTAGCAGATGTCCCGGGTTCAATCCAGGGTACGTTGAATTTAGAAAATAGCACCCTACTGGCAAAGAGATTTGTGTTTCAGTACGATGCTGTGTGGACACCATAAGAGGTAAATAGCTTCTTTCCAAATTAACGTTTCCATCTTAGACTGTATCATGACTTACCATCAGATGTGATCAGAAAAAACGACATACCGCGAGAAACAGGTAGCTAAACAAACTAACTCGTAAATCAAGTGTTAATTTTTTTTAACTAGTCCAATACAAGTATATCAATCAATCAAAATCAAAATATCTTTATTCAAGTAGGCATATTACAGCACTTTTGAATCGTCACATTATATTTTTTTTCCACACTGATTCTAATATACGTCTGATGATGGTTCTCAAAATCGGCTTAAAATCTAAAGTTACGAGGGTTCCTTCGCCCTCCGGTCCGAGAAGAACCCACAACAAACTCAGTCGGGTATTTTTTTTTTACTATCATCATTACAATAACATATTAGTTTACTATATTTTAATTAAAATTAGAGCAATTTGTTCACTCCCAAGCGTTTCTATCGTCTAGGTAATCTTGCAACTTATAATACGATTTTTCTATCAACTTTCTTTTAACAAAGACTTTGAATTTATTAATTGACATCTATAGAACGTCTTGTGGGAGTTTATTATAGAAACGTATACAGTTACCCTTCAATGAGTTGTTAATCTTATGTAGCCTACTAGAATTTACAACAAGTTTGTTTTGGTTTCGTAAGTGATGTACATTCACTCTTTTTATTAAGAGTCAATGTTTTTATGTACATAATAATTAAATAATTTAATGTATAAAAAGTTATACTTGATATTAATACAGAGTTTTCGAATTAATTAATCGATTTTGTTTATTTTGTATAGTACCATCTATTGCTAACCCTATCAGAAACAAAGTATAGAAAAATTACAATAAAAATTTTTGAAACATCTTAATTTCCGCTCACATCATAAAGTAGATATGTATTAAAATTATTCCCAACTTCGTGTCGTTCATAATCTATTATCTCTTGAAAGAAGGAGATCACTTTTAGACATGCTGTTTCTGTATGGATGCTGCCATGGTCAATATGACAGCATCGAATTAACATCTAACATTCTCCGGTTTCACACACCTAAACTTAGAACGCGCCAAACACCCCTCTTTTTTACTTCACATTGTCAAACAAATTATGCAAATAATTCCATAATTTGCCGAAAATAATGGAAATTTATTATATTTTTATTATGAAAATGTGAATGTAAACAAAACGAGAGTTATGCTTTTTGTAAGAGATGAATTTATGGTGAATGGCAATATTTTGATAGATGGAGAACAAGTGGAAGAGGTGAAAGGATTTGTATACTTGGGATCTGAATTTACAAAAGATGGAACATGTGAAAGTGATATTGAAAGGAGATTAAATGCAGGGAATATGGTAAATGGTGCTCTGCACGCCTTTATAAATACCCAGGTGGTGTCTCAAAGGGCCAGACTGGCTGTGCATGCAGGAGTGTTGGTGCCAACACTTATGTATGGTAGTGAAAGTTGGGTATGGCAGTAGAAGCACAAAAGTAGAGAAGTATGAATGGATTGTAACTGAGTGACAGAGTAACAAATAGTGTGATAAGACAACGTTGTGGTACAAAGGAGATGTAGTGACTAAAATTGAGAAAGATATTAGATGGTTTGGAAATGTAGAGATAATGAATGAAAGTAGACTGACTAAAAGGATTTATGAATCAGGAGTTAACTGGAAGCTTGGAAGGAGAAGACCAAGGCGAATAAGGGCCAGATCAAGAGTACTCTAAACCGACGAACTCGTATGAAAGGTTTAATGAGAATGAAAGAAGCGAAGGAGATATGCAAGGATTATGGCAAGTGGAAGGACGTGGTCTCTACCTACGCCTATCGCAATGAGGCATGATGAAAGCTTTTATTATACTAACTAGCAACGGCAGTGAAAAGTGTACTTGGTGACACCTAATTTCTTAAATTGATATTTTTAAATTCGTTATATCTTTTGAATGGGAAGTCCGATTTTAAAATTTTAAAAAGTATTTTACATGTATTGAAACGTTCTTTAATAAAATATCATTTAATAGGAAAAGCATTAATACAGATGTATGAATAATATGGTTTGATTATTGTCGCACTTTTATTGCCTTTTAAAGTGTAATAAAATGGTTATGTTGGCATAACTACAGTAGTTAGACATATAGTATTTTAGACTTTTTAGTAGATATTAATACGTTCTATAATATTATCAAACAATTTTTTGTTCTATCATCAATAGTTTCCATACCGCAGGCGATGACAGATTTTTTGTGACAAATTTTTTCACACTTTGGGTTACATTAATGCATTTTTATCAGGGATCCCTATTTTTTCTGAGAAAGTGATATGGCCTATATCACTCAGTGAAAATACTGCTTTTTAATGGTGAAATAATTTTCAAAATCAGTCCAGTAGTTTTTGTGTGAAAACGTTACAAAACATACATACATAGATATATGCTGTTTGTTCTAGTTGAAATCTTAATTACATTTAACTACAGTAATTTGTAACAGAGTTTCATAATCTATTCCATAGAGTTTAAGATTTTTTTTGTTTGTTTGGACACCCAAACCTCAAAAACTAATAGTCGGAATTGAAAAATTCTTCTGTTATTGCATAGTCCATTTATCGAGAAAGACTATAGGCAATATAACAACACGTTATGACAAATAAAAGCTGAGTATCAATGAAAAATTTAATAAAATCGGGGAAAATTTATTCATTTTGAGAGCTTCTGTTGCGCACGCTGCGTAAACGGTTAAAGTAACGCAAAAATCATGTATCACAGAATAATACCTCTTTAAATGTTCTAATTAAAAGTCTCAAACAGTATATGTCTATCTTTTAAATTGCACTCATTATAACCCTTTTTATCATAATCAAAATTGTAAGTCTGGCTAATAGCTAATTTATGGAAATGTTTCGCTTATTTTATACTAAAATGTAATCCAATCGTATTAATAATGACATATTGAGCCACAGCAACGCGTGACCGAGTTTTCTATTTACATAATACGCCTATAAAATATAGTAATATGACATAATTACTATAATTTTATGTTAATATAACCTAATAGATATGACATCTTTAATTTTGTGGCCGTTAAAACTTATATAAACTGGTAAAAGTTTGACAGATTCGCGATTCTATGAAAATTTACGACTACCTACATGAATAAATATAACTCGTAATAAAAAATGACTCCATGCGTCAACTCACAATGAAATAGCGTCGTGGGTTTAAGCTTCTAACTCTTTATATTATGATACAATCTCGAAAAGAAACCTACATTGATAGCTTTTGCAACTTATTGCCCATATTCTACTTTATTTCATATAGATTTGTATAAGTTACTTTCGTTTATTTTTATTAATCTCTACAAAGACTTAAATTAGATTTTATTAGTTAGTGACAGAAAATTGTATCATAAATAAAAAATAAATGCGCGGATAAATAAAGGCAACCTCGCTGGACGCTTACTCGTTCCTTACCGTACGTTTGTCAGTTACTCAGCGCTTAGATTCTGTTGGGAAGGTAATAAAGGTCAATATAAAATGAAAGACGTAAAATTAATAAATAACTTGTATATTAACTAGAAGAATTTGTAAAACAGTTATAGTTTAACAATCTAATACTGATAACCACTTTTGGTACTGTAAATGGGCTGTCTACTTTTACTACCAAATACAAGGCTACCATCTTTAGATGTACGATCTTCTAAGACCTTATTCAATGGTGGAAGATATGATTTAGTGACAGTCCTCGGTGTTACTTCTTGGACCAAAGTATTAACAACAGGTGCTAAATTCTTCTGTCCTACAAGTAGTAAAGGATTTCTGTATCCTGGACTTCTGTATCCAGACGTTAGACCTGATAGAAGAGCTGGATTGTTGATAACAACTGTGTCTTGATCACTCACAACTTGACTAACAGTGGGTACGTTAAAACGGCTGTCAATTACATTTATTATACCAAGTTCTTGTCTGTTATCTCCTCCTCCATATTTCCTTTCATCGTAAGATCCTGTAAGAGATATAGCATTAGTTTCACAATTGAAATTGAATATGAGTACTACTTTTGGATATAAATTATCAAATATACAAACACCTGTCGTACCATATACGTATTTAGTAAAGTTTAAGAAATTGTAATAAGAGAAACTCAAACTATTCCTTTGCTTCAATTCACAAACATCTATTAAAATATCTAGTTACGTTTCCTATTTTTACATTTTAGTATTACACATACGGTTGGAGCTTTTTATAGAAATGACATAATGGATGATAATAGTTACAGGAACTGTTAGTGATTCCATTAAAATATCAGCATCAAATGACAAAAATAATAAAGTTAGAAATGATATTATGAGTAAGGAGAGTTAATGAAACTCATAATGTTTCTATTCATTAATTCCCATCAAAATTGCAACATCAAATGATATAATTAATGAAGTTAAACATGACATAATAGGTAAAGATGGTTAAAGAAACTTCTAGTTTATGTATTCATTCGTTTCCATTAAAGTAGCAGCACCAAATGAGGTAATAAAGTTAGAAATGACATAATAGATGAAAAAAGTTAAAGAAACGCTTAAAGTTTGTATTCATTCGTTCCCATTAAAATTTCAGCATCAAATGAAAAAATTAATAAAGTTAGAAATGACAAATTGAGTAAAGAGAGTTAATGAAACTCTCAGTGTTTTTATTCATTAATTCCCATCAAAATTGCAACATCTAATGATATAATTGATAAAGGTAAACGTGACATAACAGCGAAAGACGGTTAAAGAAACTTCTAGTTTATGTATTCATTCGTTCACATTAAAATAGCAGCATCAAATGATATAATTAATAAAGTGAGAAATGATATAATTAGTATAGTTGAAGAAACTCTTAGTATTTCTAATACTAACATTACTATGTTATAATTTATCATGATCTACTAGATCCAGTGCGTCTTTGTGGACCATTAAGATATTACCTATACGATCGAAATTACTCATTCCTATATATATTTTGGACTTAAATATTAGCTGTGTATATAAAATTACGGTCAAAATCCTTTCGAAGAATAGCTGGAACAAATTGTCACACAGATTTCTCTCATATAGACATAAAAGTGTATTTAAAATCCGAATAACTTTAATAAAAATATTACCATCATCATAAATTCCGGCAGCTTCATCACGCGCGTTCTGTTCTAATGACTTCAAAATCTCCTCAGGAATTGGAGGTGGTGTAGGAAGATGATCTCCTTGGGGTTGAAAACCATTTTCATCAGCGGTATATCTATTACAGACAAAAAGAATAATAACTTTTTTATAGAAGCTACAAAAAAACTACCTCGTGAACAGCTTCTTGGACTACACGTAACGTAGCTTTTAAAATAATTATTGACTGCAAATCTATAATTGTATTCATACCTGATGCTATATTGATGTCCATCATCACCAATGTAGGAATAACCTCCCTGAGCCACAACACCATTAGTAGCTACTCCATTTTCTTCACCATATATTCCATTTTCCGTTTCGTAGGCGTAAGCATAACTGTCTCCATCATTTTTATAATCTAAGCGTAGAATTGCAGCATTTCTCTCTAAAACTGCTTGTGGACGTTCTTGTCTTTGTTCAATAACTTGGTAATATGGCCCTGGATAGCTTACTTCTTTATATTCCACTGGGTTAGCGTTTTGAACGAAAATATTTCCTCGGCTTCCAATGAGAACTTCGTTTATTGGGTGACTGCTACTATCTATAGATTTAACTATTGTTCCTTGTATAGGATCATCATCAGTTATAAGTTTTGTAACCACAGGCCTTGGAGTGACGTCATCTGGGAGGATGGTAACAGCTATCTGTTTTTGTATATCTGCTGGATCACTTACTATAATAGATCCAGAAGTAGGTGTTTGGAGTATGGCATCAGATCCACCCGATGTTTGGGCATTTGGAGGTAGATATATCCTATCCAGCTTTTCTCCATATGAGAAAGCTGTTATAGTTAATACCAATAGCTGAAATTAACAATTTGGATTAAGAAGGAAAATTATTGTTTTGGTTAATGATATTCTAATTAAATACGTTGTTATGTATCGAATTAACTTTAGACGCTTTTGAATTGCATAAGTATTGGTTATATAAAAGTAATTTGAATATAAAAATATAGAATTTTTTTACCAATTTCATTCTCCCAAATTAGAAGCTACCGAATGGATGCTTATTGATTGAATGATGTAACTAAATATCGTGTTTCTTATTTATACTGAATCCTGCACATTATATTGATCTACATTATTAATATGGCGTTCTTTATCTAAAAAGTCGTGGCTCTACATTGCTTCATCATTACAGCGAGCGAAGATGGACGCACCTAATTGTTTTGGACGGTTTTATATAATAGATTTCATTTTTCTTTACTGCTGACAACTTTGATGACTTGATGGTAAGTCTACTTGTTAGTAAGGTATCTGGAATGGTGGAATACTTCAGCTGTAGCTAGTTATCCGACCAAAAAGACTGTCAAACAAAACTTTGCATTTTGATACGATGCTATGTAGAAAGTGTAAGAGATTAATCACCTCTAACTAGGTTAGCTTGCTTCTACTTTAGACTGTATCATCACCCACAATCAGAAAAGATTAGAGAGATTCGGATAAGCCTGCCACCAGTCAAGACCCAAGCAAGTTATAAAATGGATTTTTCTGAATATTTTCTGCTAAGAATTGGATCCAAAATCTCTGCTAATAAAGAGGGAACTCTCACTATTGGCCCCGTTAAGTCGTCTCCAATAAAAACCTAGATTTACATTCATTCTTTCCTATTGAAAAAATGGCTTCATCTGAACTGTTGGCCTGTTTATCGTAGTGTAAGGTATAATATCTCTAGCACAGATCCACATTCCCCCATTACATAGAATGAATGAGTCTGATTTTCTCTTTCTTTTCTTTTTCTTCAGTGCCTCTCCATTACTGGAGGTTGGCTGTCGCAAATCGTGCTCGTGCCCGACCACTCCCTGATGTTCCAAAGCAATGATTTTTTCATTCTGCCAACCTTCCTCTTACCCTGGATCTTACCCATTATAAGCTGGAGGAGGTTGTAGCAATTATAGCGTATAACGTTCGGGAGCTTACCATCTTGCTAAAGGCTTCTCACATTCCATGTTCCTATTTTTAATGTTGAGCTGCGCCTAGAGATTCAAGAATGCCAGGAACTCGGGGCCGTGATTTTATTCGACTCTTTCATGTTTGCTGACTACAAGGGCAAATAGAACGCAGTGGTTTCTTGCTGCCTTCTGTCTCAGATATTTTAAGGATTGTTGCCTCCCAAGGTCACTTTACCCTCTTCTGATCTGATTGGTGGTTCAGATTATACCGTCACTGGTCGGTCGTCAGAACCTCGTCGTTGTCTAACATGGACTTCCACGACACGATGTTAATCTACCCTAACCTCCTTTCTGCACTGCATCAACACATACTATGGGGCGAGTTAACGTCATCAGGTAACAACATTGGGAACGGCTACCACCTCTATACATTTAAATCTGCAAATTCATACTTCGCTATTGTATAAAACAGTTCACTTTCGCTTCAATTCATCTACATACATGTAAATACACTCCGCAATAAAGTTTACGACCTTGCTGGTGATTTGAAGCTCGTTTAAAGTAACCTTTATATTAAAAATACAGTTAATTACGACATTACTTAATAAAAGCTATCGTAGTTCACGTCCCACTGCTGGGTAAAGGCCTCCTTATTTATAGAAGAGAGGGTTTTTAAAGCATAGACCTCGCTGCTTCACTGCGAATTATCAGGCTTCACTTGTTCGAAAAGGGCATGATTTTCTGGTGATGAGATACGTGGATTCTCGTTTATAGATCTGGGCAGGCATCCTTAAGTTTCTTTTAAAAAATTAAAGGAACTTGTTTGATTTTTCTTGGAAAATATCGTGAGAAGCAGCGTGGTGGGTCAATGCTGTATAAAACCACTGCTCTAACCAATAAATACGGAGGAAATGTTGCTGTATTTGTTGTTTTTATGCAAATTCTTTCTGTTCTCATGATCAGTTTTGGATTTGCAGGTATAATCACTTATCATAAAGTGAGATTACAGTCTGTCCAACCTGTCAGCAACAAAAGAACCTTGACATACGAACGGGTCAAGATTTCCGACCCCTTATTGTGTTATAGACAATAGGATAGCTATTAGTGTTCACTTCCTACGCAATTTCTAGCAAAATTTCATCAATAATAACCGTATTTGTATAAACAAACCATTATGCAAAGCAGTGTATCGTAACAAAAAAACATACATTTAATAAAGAGCATATAATACAGAATGGTGTACGTTGCATCAAAATCGTTTGCACAATCTTGTTATATTTATCTCTTTTGCTTATAATTACACCTAGCAAATGTGACAAAAACGCGGGTGCAATGCCATACTTTCGTCCCGTGGTGCGTATACAATTTTTCATCAGACTGTGATCGAAACTTCAATAAAAATGTAAATAATAAAGTTTAAAATAACATTAAATAAAGTTAGATATTGAATCATCTACATGCTTCGTTTACGTAACTAAGCAACGAGTTGTTTACTTATTTATTTATTACAACTTTTAAACAGAAACTGCCCATGTCAACAACTAGTTGACTTGATACGACAATTCTGTCTCAACTCGGGCAATCTGAAATATAAGCATCTATTTCTTATTAAGTCATAATTTGTATTATATATTTTGCTTCTCGGAAACTGTTGTAACAAAATACTAGATAATAACACCAGATAATAGAAAAACAAAAGTAAATCGGTTACAAAGAGACCGTTACCAACTGTGAGTGTATCAAATCAAATTAAATATATTTATAGTCACGTCGAAGGTTGTTAAGTTTTTTGTGGCATTTTATAAACTGTTTATTAGTGATTCATTTTGTTTCTAATTGTTTAAGTGATGTTGATAACAATGAAAACCGTTAATGTAAGTAAGGTTATATCACAATACATCGTAAGAAGAATTAAGTGAAGAAGTAAAACAATTGAATTAAGTTTTGATGACGTAGCAAAACAAATTGCCTAATATTTTGACATATAAAACAAGCGCGCGCGCGTCGTAAATTTGAGATACTGCTCCGTCGGGGGTACTATGCTTCACCTGCATTCTATGTGCCGTGCCTCCTTTTGCAAAATGATAGTTTCGCAGAAGGTTGCACCAGCATTCCAGGCCCGCTCGTTGACAAGCATTGCACCTATAATACTTGCCAGTGTGACTCCTGGGTTCTTCTCAAATTGAGTTGAAGGTTTCGGGCCTCGAGGCAGTGCCTCCTTACCCGGGCATCTTCCTCGGACATCAATTTGATCCCTGGTATTTTGTTTCACAATCATACGGGCTGGTTCCCGCTGGCTATGCTAGCGGGTCCATCCAGGTCAATTAATTCAATGGTCAAATCTGGGGTTTACCACTGATATTGCGTCGTCTTTGCCGTCATCATCGCCTACATTAGGAGGCGGTGACAGCAAAAGCTCACGAGGCAAAGGACGCCCAGTGTTTGCTGCTCTTAGATGCTGGCTGGCAATCCCGTGAAAGTGTATGTGTGGGGAGTTGTCCGCTTGGCGGAACATACTCCTCGCCAAGTTCCGGACGAACACCTCCACGGTAGGCGTCCTGGCGTCACGGTGGATGACGTCATTTCTGACGTACCTCGGAGCTCCTACAATGATACGTAGGCACTTGTTCTGCTGGATCTGAAGTCTACTCTTCTGGTACCCTGCGCAGAAAGAGTACCAGGCAGAAGCCGCATATGTCAGTCTGGAGCGGACGTAGGCTCCGTAGACCTTCAGTTTGGCTTTTATATGCCAGTGTGAGGCACGCACCGATCTGCGACTTCAGAAAATGACGTTGAAGTCCCCAAGCAGGATATTTGGCCACCGTGTGGTGCGCTGTGACCACAGGAGCATCACACTCGTTGCAAGTGGCCGACGGCTCACAGCCAACGTTTTGGTGCAGGTGTTTTCCAATGTAGCCATGACCGTTTAGCACCTGCACCAAACGGTAGGAAAGCACTTGTCGTCTACCCAGCCATTGCTCCAAGTGAGGGCGGATTGCCGCCATTATGGACCCACCGGCTTCTGGGGACTCGAGGTCCTCTTTCTGTTTGGATCAAGGCTCTGTCAGCAATAACCTTGACCCTTCTGACCTCGTCGGCATTAAGTGCTTCCTCTCTGGCCCTCGTAGCTACTCTGCATTGGTAAGACGCTGCGAGAACTTCCCCCTTCAACTCCCAAGGGGGATCGCCTGCCAAAAGAACACGGCTTGCTTAAACCATTAGGATAACCTAATATTAAAGGAAAACTATAAAATGAAAAAGAAGTAACTAATGTAATGAAAAATAAAAAACTAAACTAATATACTACTGAGGCAATATCTAAATGGAATACCATTTTTTCCCAATACTTTGGAGTTTTATTCGAGAAGTATTGATCTTATGAAAAAATTGATAAGGATCAAAGTTGTAGGATATTTAATTGCGCACAATTTTGTATATAACCATTTTTCACGTAAAGTTGAAAATAAGTGAGTTATTGAGTAAACAAATAATCATCCTTAAATCCGAGATGTCGGATGACGCCACAGGTTGCAGATACGGATAACCGAAAGTTAAGCGACGGTGATCCTCCCGATGATTCTCGAAACAAAATTGCTGTTTACATATTAATGCATAAAAATTTGTAGACGATAAACATTCAAAACTTCAACAATTTGAAGTATAAACTTATGTAATACTATATGATACAGTTTTATTAATATATTACATTTTAAGTGAGCAATTAAACGGTTATTCACGCCAACACGTGACATAGAAACATGTTTTAGAAGTATATATAAGTCTCGTATATACTTACGATTACAAAAAGTGGTAGTTTATAAAAAAAATCATGAATTACTTGATAAGATGGCGTTGGTCAAGGAGGACCTGGCGCTGGTGGGCATAGTTGGCGCAATGCTTATCACTGAGCTAGTTTGAAGGGCTGTCATCTTGCAGAAAGAGGCAGTAGAGAAGTAAAGGGAGAGTGCTGTCAAAACTCCATTCACAGGCGCAGTTTTGCAAGTCTATTATTATCTGGCCCAAAGCATACGGATGAAGAAGGTGACGCTGGCTTTTAGTGGGTTTTCTGGAGTAGCCATACAGTCCAACACTTCCGAATGGAGCTTTGTTTCATTTAAAAAATGTTACCTGCGAAAGGGACTGGAAGGCAGTGGCTTCTTTCTGTGAATCTGTTATTTTACTGAAAGAGACAGAGAGATATTTTAAACGCACCTCTTCTCCGGTGCAAGAGACAGGGAAATAGAAGGCATATATTAGCTTTTCTCCTGCCTCCTTCCCAAGTTTCCCTGCGGGAATCTTCCAGAGCTCCAGCGTAGATTGCGTCTACCGATCCTCTAGTCCTCCACTAAAGGATGTGGAGCGCAAAGCTGGGTTTTAAAGGGTATTCACACTCCCGGTTTGAAGTTTGCTACATCTGACGAATTGGAGTAGAAGGCTTCCTTCTGCGACACTGTTTTTTCACTGCAGGGGTCACATGAGGGGTAATGGGGCGTTGTGGGTGCTCTTTTTCTCCGTTTAGGAGGTAGGAAGCGCAGATTTGGTCTTCTTTTGACGCCTTCCCAAGTTTCCTAGCGGGAATCGTCTGGAGTACCTGGGTAAATTGTTTCTACTGATCCACGAAATGGTACCCCACGAAAGGATGATGAGGATATCACTGAGTTTTACTGGTTATTACATTAGGGTGCTTAAAGGCATTTTCCAGCGTGAAAGAAAAAGATATAGGATGCTCCTTCACTTCACTTATGCCCTTTTTCCTTCGACGATGGGACAAAACTTCTCTTACCATATTAACGTACTTCCATCAGAACAATAAGTAAAAAAGTAATTAAGTAGCAGCCCATTAACGTCACACTGCTGGGCACAGGCCTCCTCCCTCATATGAGAGAGGGTTTTTAGAGCATAGACCCACCACGCTGCTCCACTACGGATTGGCAGGCATAGTACACAAGTGCACCCTCTATTCCTTCACTCTCAGAGTCCGGCTCAGGACCGACGGCTTAACGTGCTCTCCGAGGCACGGGGGTGGATCACCCCGCCAACTTCCCAACTTCAGGAAAATATTGAAAAAATCGTACCAGAAAACTCAATATTGGTTTTTGAATTGGTCCGACCCAGGACTCAAACCCAGGATCTCATGTCTGTGGCCGAATATGCTAACCACAAGACCAATGAGGTAGTCTATCTGTATATCTATATAACTATCAGAACAATAGTGGATATAAATTGTTATCCTTGCATAAAATAACAAAACTTTAATTAGCGTATAATTACCATACTATAAAAGCTCTAAGCCATTCTTTTTAATACTTAAAAACTTTGGAATATACATTTTTATAGAAAACAAATTTAAATAAACAGGACAACTAAGTAGTAAGTAAGTAGCAGCCCATTAACGTCCCACTGCTGGGCACAGGCCTCCTCCCTCATGACCCACCAGGCTGCTCCACTACGGATTGGCAGGCATAGTACACAAGTGCACTCTCTATTCCTTCACTCTCATAGTCCGATGTGACGGGAATCCGACACGACCGGAGAGAGATCAGGCGCAGGACCGACGGCTTAACGTGCTCTCCGAGGCACGGGGGTGGATCACACCGCCAACTTCCCAACTTCG
This sequence comes from Elymnias hypermnestra, assembly GCA_015832385.1. Classification (NCBI taxonomy): domain Eukaryota; kingdom Metazoa; phylum Arthropoda; class Insecta; order Lepidoptera; family Nymphalidae; genus Elymnias; species Elymnias hypermnestra. Next base: position 3,315,184 of record JACTOM010000908.1, read on the forward strand.
GGCAAATATTGAGAAAATCTTAATAGAAAACTCAATATCGATTTCGAATTGGTCCGACCCGGGACTCGAACCCAGGACCTCATGTCTGTAGTCGAACATGCTAACCACTACACCAATGAGGCAGAACAGGACAACTATTCATTGCTAATTAAAACCTTATAATTACTGTACCACTTTCGGATATAAACGGCTTATTTATAAAAATTTTAACGACAAAAACGTGTTAATACACAGTGTTATTTAAATACCATTTTTTCAATAATTAAAACTATAATTATCTGCTGTTAATTGTAAATTCTTAGTGTTAATAAGTATAAAATTATTTGACTGTTATCTCCTCGCATATTCTTTTTTTCTTAAAATACTTATGATCTTTAGTTAGAGGCAGAGATTTTTTATACTAGCGGCCCGTCCCGGCTTCGCACGGGTAGACATAAATAGGTACAGATATTAAAGTTATAAGCATGATAATTAAAACGACCATAAATTGACAAATATTATGAAGAAGTGTGATTCCTAATACTAAAACTAAGTAGCTCTGAAAAGAACTTTTAAGTGAACCATAAAAATGTGTTAAAAAATCTCCAAATATTGAATGTCGCTTGCGGCACCTATTATTTTAATTTCATGATATCTTTTGAATGGAATATCCGATTTCAATAATTCAAAAAGTAATCATCAGCTATTGAGACAGTCTTCAATATTAAATTATTTATTTGGATAAAAATTTATAAACGGTATGGATAACACGGTCTGATTTTGATCGGCATTTCTATCAATATGTTAAATGTAAAAAAGTAGTTATAGTAACCTAACTAAAATAGTTAGACATATAGTGTTGGGAAGTTTTTTGTAGATATTGAAATATTCTATAATATTGTCGAACATTTTTTTGTCCTATCATTAATACTCTTCACAGCGTAAGCGATGAAAGACGTTTTATGGCTAATTTTTTACACCTTCGGTTGGTTTTAATAGGAATTTCTAAAGATTTCTATAGTAATCTAGTACTAAATATAGCCTATGTTACTCAGTGATAATGTAGCTTTCTAATGAAAAAAGAATTATTAAAATCGGTTCAGTACTTTTTGAGATTATTCATTACATACAAAAACACAAATCTTTCCTCTTTATAATATTAGTGTAGATATAGAGGAGTACTAATGTTTTTGTTTAATTTTGTATGAAAAAACACATTAAATCAATAAAAATACATATTAT
>JACTOM010000908.1:3316654-3329522 GCA_015832385.1 Elymnias hypermnestra
CATTTTAAATAAGGGCCAGGTCAAGAGTACTCTAAACCGACGAACTTGTATGAAAGGTTTAATGAGAATGAAAGAAGCGAAGGAGATATGCAAGGATCGTGGCAAGTGGAAGGATGTTGTCTCTGCCTACCCCTATGGGAATGAGGCGTGATGTTATGTATGTATTTATTTATTTTATGGCCTTACAAGTTTGTTTCTCTTATACCTTTTAAATAGAAAGAAAGAAAGAAAGCTTTATTCAGAGCTCTGTGAATTAAATACACTTAAAACAATTAACAATAAAAGAAATTACTGCACAACTTTGTTTAATGGCCGTGCAAACCCCACATAGCCCCGAAAAGGCAAAACAGCTCGGCTTGTGCCATGTGCCACAAATATGACATGGCACCGATTTTCAGCTGCAGCCTCATCAACCCGGACAAAGTATCATACTCGTTATTAATTTTTTATAATATTAATACAAAGCCTTAATATAAAATCTTAACTACTATCACAAAAACAAAACGAAAATAGAATAAAACAGAACAAAAATAGGTCTTTTGTTTAAATAAATAAAAAAGATTACTACTATTACAGTAGATATATCAATACTAGATATATTTCGTTATTATGATTTATTTTACGCGACGTTGTTTCTTTCTATGGCAACTCTTGGGCGTTTTGTTATTAAGTGTAATATATTATACTTGATGAGGATGTGTATCATTTGGTTCAAAAATGAAAGGAAAGAGCATCTGTCTAAATCTGGAACAATGTATATCCAGAACACGAGACGATGTTCTAGAGATTGACGAAGGTTCTGAACGGACATGAATGCTTTGGAAAGTTCCTGTACCGAATTGGCCGGGGGAGTTACCCGTTTGCCATCAGAGTAAGGCAACTATAGCTTGGGGACCTCAGTATCACCTTCTGCTGGCGCTGGCCGGCGACGACCTCTTGTTGGTGAGTATCATAGGTGTGATGCTCTCCAATAAGAGAATGTGGACAGGAGTGGGTTTTTCTGCGTAACCTTAGTTTGGTTTAAGGAGGCCCACGACTGAAATAGGAAGAATGCAGTAGATGTTCCCCTTTTCCGTCGAAGGAGGTGGGGTACTAAGTGGCGCATGATTTAGTAACTCCTCCCACCTGAATAATGCAAAAGTTGTACACCTGGTGCCTAATTGCGAGGCTTCCTACCTCACCGAGCCCCACACTCGTGACCCATGGGTCAGGGTTGGTGCTTAAAAGCAGTTCCCAGCAAAAAAAAAACACTTTTAATATCAATTATATACAAATACAATATGATATGTACGACTGTCTCTTTGGTTTATCGGTTAGCATGTTTGACTACAGACATGAAGTCCTGGATTTGAGTTCCAGGTCGGGCCAATTCAAAAATCGATATATAGTTTTCTATTAAGATTTTCACCCCTGTGCCTTAGAGAGCACGTTAAGCCGTCAGTTCTGCGCCTGATCTCTCTCCGGTCGTGTCGGATTGTCATCACGTCGCCAATCCGCAGTGGAGCAGCATGCTCTAAAACCCTCTCTCATATGAATCTGGAGGCCTGTGCCCAGCACTGGGACGTTAATAGGCTGCTACTTACCTTATTACAATATAATATTGATAATGTATGTAGATTAAAGAATATTTATTCACTCCTACGTCTTTTTATCGTCTAAATAAAAAAGTACTAATGTTTTTTTTTTCAAAAAGGTATTCACTTAATTGATTGACGACTGGTCTTCTTTTGACAGACGTCTTCTGGTAGTCAAGGATATATTACTGACATACGTACGTACGTTAATGCTTTCGTAGCTGAAAAACTCCTGCAAAAGTAGCGATGACTCGCTACTCCAACAGAGGAAGACTAGACTTATAATAAAGTGCGCTTCCGTAAAATAATCTTACATTTCTATATATTATAACGTAATATCGGAACTATACCAATGGGGCTTTTATTTGCATATCACTGACATACTCTTTCTTTTTAAATGTCGGTTAAACCCATATTTACAATTCAAATCCAATCGAATCATAAATTTAACACTCAATTAGTATTTTTGCCGCTTTTAAATCGTCACATTTTAACCGACTTCAAAAAAAGGAGGAGGTTATCAATTTTAAACCAGTTCCGATGATGGCATCCATGACAAAACCGGATAAGTCTTAAATTTGAATAAGCATGTTCGCGACAAATGGACGAATAACTCTAGATCACGCCAACCGATTTCAATGATTCTTTTTTTATTAGAAAGAATATATCTCAATGGTTGTTTTGTGATAGTTTGGTTAGATTCTGATGTTGGCATCCATGACAAAGTGACGGAACTCTTCAATTCTTAGGAGCAAATCAACAATACCCGGCAGAATCTTCTAGAAGCTATCCAGATATTTGAGTTGCCTACCGTAACTTCGGTATGGTCAAGTGCTAGTCGTAGTTAAATATGAAGATCAATGGAACTCCTCAACGGCTTACAGTAAGAGTGTAATTTTTGGCAAAATCTATAACTGTCTGTAATCAAATGCCAATGACCTTACGTTTGTTGCTGCATTGCAATATTTGAAAGGTGAATTATGTGTGAAGCGGTGGTATAATGTTACGGGTTCGATCCCGGGTGTGGCGATATTAATGTAAATTTAACTTTGTAAAGTTGTTTCATTTAAACGGTGTTATCTTATGAGAAACGCGCTCTAGGTGTACTTATATTGAGACAAATTTATTAGTTTACTTCAGATTCACTAAAAATCAAAAAATAAATATAAATTTTAACAAAAAAAGAACCGCCTTCAAAACAAACTTACAAATATATTAATATGTTCTAAAAAGTAAGACATAATTGCGTATTCTTTTATAGTGTTCTTCGTATTCTTATATTTGGAGTCGGTGTCTATTATTTCTTCATATTATATTGTCAATATACGACAGATTATAAAAGAATATCCATAGCGCTCCTTTCTTAGAGAACTCCACTAAAATGATATTCCGGTATGCTTTTTTATGATATTCATTACAGTTATATTTGAAATTAATACTTACTAGTTGTAAATATGGTACGTTCTATAAAATTGTTGAATATTTTACTGTTCTACCTTCAATAGTTTCCGCAGCGATAACAGATTTGTTGCGACAAATTTTTTCACACCTTGGGTTACATTAATGCAATTTTATTAGTATCCTTATTTATTTTTGAGAAAGTAATATAGCCTATATCGCTCACTGAAAATGCAGCTTTCTAATGGTGGAAAAAAATTTAAAATCCGTCCAGTAGTTTTTGCGTGAAAACGTTACAAACATACATACGAAAACACAAATATTTCCTCTTTATAATATTGGTTTATATGGACGTAGAATAGTAGTATAAACTATAAATTCTATTAATACTTACAAATATGTATCCAACTTTATATATAGATACGTATTAAGGTTTAAACTATAACAATAATATTATATTTTTATTACAAAGGCGATCTTACAATCTAAATGTAGCCTTGACTTCTGAACCAATGTTATCCATTGATATTCTTTTGTTTAAGAAATTATATATTGTAGATTTATTCTTTGTTTTTTTGATTATGAGTAAATATATATCTCCCTTACCTATGGTTAAGTATAGACTGAGTAGAGATCTAAAAGAGACTTAAATATAGTCACAAGTACGTTTCTCGTTAGGCGAAAGTTTATCTCTACTGTGCTATAAGTTTAACTTTAAAAACTTTTCTAATAATCCAGAAATATTAGCTAAATTTTGGCTTTAATCTCAAAATGAGAGATAGCCAGCTATGAAATTGTAAATACCTTAATTAAATGAATTTGATATGTCAAGGTCAAAAGTAAAAACCATAGCTTATTGCGTATTTTTTCCAATATCTCGTTTCCTATGGGTTTTATGCTATTTATGTTTATAACAAATATTGTAAAGGATTAAATTGTTTACAACTTTTATTAAAACATTTTCTTTATATGTTTAACTATTTTCGAGATATAGCGCAAAATGTGCGCAGCGTTTAACTATTTAGAGATCATTCAAGGTCAACCTGCATTCCTGATTAAAACATGCCTTATCAACTTTTCACAGTCCAGGAATATTACTTAAATTAGATTATTGATCTATCTCGAAATTAGAGATAGACAGCTAAGAACTTGTATGAACCTTACTTTAGACACCCTTTGACATGTCAAGGTCAATAGAGAAAAATCTACTTTTTATACATTTATTGCAAATATCTCATTTCCTATAGGTATTGCGTTATTTATATTTATTACAAATATTGTAGAAAATTAAATTGTCTACAACTTTTGTTTGGACATTTTTTTAATATCTTGAACCATTTTCGACATAGAGCGCAAAATGTGCGCTGTGTAACTATTTAGATTATCATTCAAGGTCAACCGACAATCCCGATAAATTATTGATGAATACATCCTTAATCGGACGATTCGGACGAAAATCCTCAGTGCCTGGAGACCAGTGATGACCTACGCTTCTGTGACGTAGTCGCTGACTATGGGCCTCATTCGGAAGCTCAAAGTCACACAGATCCGTAGTAGAACCATAGTCACCGACATAGCTCTACGAATCGCGAACCTGAAGTGGCAATGGGTGGGGCACATAGTCCGAAGGACAGATAGACGTTAGGGGGCCGAAGGTGCTGGAGTGGCGGCCTCGTACCGGAAAACGCAGCGTTGGCAGACCCCCCACCAGGTGGACCGATGACATCAGGCGGGTTACTGCCAGCCGCTGGATTAAGAGAGACCTGGTGGACGTCCATCGGTTGAAGCGACGACGACGACATCCTTAATAATATTATAACTGTGAAAGTAACTCTGCTTTTCTGCTTTTATGATAAAACTAATGAACCGATTTAAATGAAATTTAATATACAGATGGTCTAGAGCCTGAGACATAGGCCACATCAATGAAGAAGTGCTTGTTTGTCGGCTGTGCTTTCACGCCAAAACTTAAAAAAGGGGATTGTAAGCGATGTAAGTATCATCATTTTTAGAGCTAGTTGTAAATAATTAGCATAATTCAGTATATAATCTTTTAAAAAACCTACTCGCTTATAATTTCGAGATGAAACCCCTTATATTCCTGGACCTAATCAGTATCATATCACTTGTCAAGCAGTTCGCACGATCCACCTAATGATATTTCGACATGGCAATTTAAAATAACCGTTTCATAACACATATTTATACCGACTTCACACGTGACGTACAAAATGAGTGTTCGTTAAGCAAATGCGCCACTTAAGTGGGTTACTACGTGATGTTTACGGTACCAATAATTGGGCTTCGCAAATTTACTGAACAATGTTGCGTTTATGTGATAACTTTAAGTGCCAACTTCTACAGCAGTTTATTTTGTGAATATTGAACGAGATTGAGCTTTTACACTCCACCAAGCAACGCTGGTTCTAATGGCCTGTTTTGAGGAACAGTTGGACTTTTTTTACAGGTTTTTTTTTATAGAAGTAATGCTGTTGATATAGATGCAATATTTGAATTAAAACGACTCCTGTGATGTGAAGTCCATAAAAATATTGATACTTTCAATAGGAAAAGTGAATGCAACTTATATAACATAAGAAATGTGAATGAAATTGTTATAAATTCTAGTATCCATAAAATTATATCATTTAAAGATAAATGTGCTTGTAATCGCGTACCCCAGCGGTGGCAATAAGTACTCCAATTACTTGTATAAATTAATTTAATTATTAAAGTAACTTTCTTGCAACAGAGTAACACGTAACAGAGTGACTCGCAACAGAGTGGCTCGCAGCGGAGTGACTCACAACAGAGTGAATCGCATCAAAATGACTCGCAATAGAGTGAATCGCAACTAAGTGACTCTCAACAGAATGACTTACAACATAATGACTCGCAACCGAGTGAATCGCAACAGCGTGACTCGTAATAGAGTGACTCACTACAGAGTGACTCGCAACAGAGTGACTCGCAACATAGTTACTCGCAACATAGTGACTCGCAACAGAGTGACTTAAAACAGAATGAATCGCAACAGAATGGCTCGCAACAAAGTGACTTGCTACAAAGTGACTCGCAACAGAGTGACTCACAACAGAATGGCTCACAACCGAGTGAATCGCAACAGAGTGACTCGCAACAGAGTGTCTCGCAACAAAGTGACTCACAACAGAGTGACTCGCAAGAGAGTGACTCGCAACAGAGTGGCTCACAGCAGAGTGACTCGCAACAGAGTCACTCGCAACAGATTGACTCGCAACAGAGTGACTTACAACAGAGTGAATCGCAACAGAGTGACTCGAAATAGAGTGAATCGCAACAGAGGGACTCACAACAGAGTGATACACAACAGAGCGACTCACAATAGAGTGAATCGCAACAGAATGACTTTCAAGAGAGTGACTCACAACAGAGTGACTCACAACACAGTGAATTGCAACAGAGTGACTTGCAACAGAGTGACTTGCAATAGAGTGACTTGCAATAGAGTGACTCACAATAGAGTGACTCGCAACAGAGTGACTCACAACAAAGTGAATTGCAAAAGAGTGACTTGCAACAGAGTGACTTGCATTAAAGTGACTTGCAACAGAGTGACTTGCAACAGAGTGACCTGCAACAGAGTAACTTCCAACAGAGTGTCTTGCAACAGAGTGAGTCGCAGTAAAGTGAATTGCAACAGAGTGACTCGCAATAGAGCCATATATAGCTATAGTTGTAATTACTTATATAGATATAGATGATAGCTGTCAAATGGATACGCGGGACCCACTACCTTGGCTGACGCCGCCACCAAATGTAATAAGTAATTGTAACTACATTTTATTATCGTAACAATTTGACAGACTTTCAAGTAGTCCAACATTTTAAATGTCATTTATTTAGGAGAACTGTAAAAAAGGATACGCAATTGTTTTATACTTTTTAGAGCATATTAATTCGTGTCCTTTTTGAAATCTCCTTATTTATTAATGACGATGTGTTTTAATGATGTACGAAGAACTTATGACTTCCTTACCGTAAGACACAGACAGAAAAAAGCCTACTCTATTCAATCAAATATTGATTTGATTTGATTCATCGTCGTGTATACTAACCATTACATCGAAGATTCGTCACGAATCCAATATTGGTACTAGTTATTCAAAACAAACAGTAAATGCCACTAGATATTTGCTATTCTCTAACAATAATAGGCTTTTATACGAAATCAATAAAACATTGTTGTATCGACGTGGCATTTCTAATGTTTATTGCTTCCCTTTACGATGTTATTTTAACTGTCCGATGTACAGTTAAAGTAACTTTGTAAACAGTTAAAATGGGTATTTAATGTTCGTGTATAATAAACTAATCAACCAGTGTTGTTACAAAACGCTAAACACAGTGTAGAGGTACATAAACTGACTTGTTAACTTTAACCGATTGTTTTAGACAGATTTGACTGACTACTAAATAATTTGAAGAGATAAAATCATAAAGCCTTGATGACTCAATGTTTAGAGACGTCACAGGTTCACATCCTGGATAAAAAAGTAAAGTAAAGTAAGTAGCAGCCCATTAACGCCCCACTGCTGGGCACAGGCCTCCTCACTCCGAGGAGCGAGGGTTTTTAGAGCATAGATCCACCACGCTGCTCCAATGCGGATTGGCAGGCATAGTACACAAGTGCACTCTCTATTCCTTCACTCTCATAGTCCGATGTGACGGGAATCCGACACCACCGGAGAGAGATCAGGCGCAGGACCGACGGTTTAACGTGCTCTCCGAGGCACGGGGGTGAAACACACTGCCAACTTCCCAACTTCGAGCAAATATTGAGAAAATCTTAATAGAAAACTCAATATTGATATTTGAATTGGCCCGACCCGGGACTCAAACCCAGGACCTCATGTCTGTAGTCGAACATACTAACCACTAGACCAACGAGGCAGTTACATCCTGGGTACCTTTAAATATCCATGTTTGACAGTAAGATAGGATAGAATACAGCTTCCCCTTTTTGCGAGGCTGTCTTGTCTTGTTGAAGGAGCCAAAGGAAAGAGAACGAGAAGTTGTAGCAGATGCCCCCTCTTAGAAAGAGGGGACTGGGTTGCAGGAGGTGTCTTTACAAACGCCTCTTGTCTCCTTCGACATCCTCAATCGGTTTTTTTTTTGGGAAATGTCAGGGTGAATGCGCACGTAAGCCTCTGACACTCCCAATTCAGGTTGATGAAGATATCGCTGGGTTTTAGTGAGTTTTCTGACCCAGCTGGAGCATCTCAAACTCGCTTCCTCTTGGCAGGGGTACATAACAGCATTTGCCAGTGGAAAAAAGGCAGCTCTAAGTGTAAAAAAAACTTACGAGCTTTTAGAAATTGTTCAGTTTAAATCCATCATAGTTCTTTACGGTGGAAGGAAAACATATGTCTGCTAACCTGCAGTAGAGCAACGTGGTGGGTCAAAACATTAAATATCCTCTCCTCTTTTGAGTTAGGAGGCCACTTAGTCGCGATGCTTGACAGTGAGGTAAGATAAAATGTAGATTCCTCTATCTTCTATCTTTTCGCTGAAAGAGGCAATGGAAAGAGAAAGAAATGCTGCGGCAGCTGCCTCTTCTTAGAAGGAGGGGGCTGGGTTACAGAAGCTATCTTTACAAACGCCTCTCGTCTCCTTAATCGGTTTCCTTCGAAAGTCAGAGGAATGTGCAAGGGAGCTTCTGACATCCCCAATTTTATGTGATCCCAACGTTGATGAAGTTTTAGTGGGTATTCTGGCTTTGCCGGCAAGTCATATACTCCCTGCCTCATGTCATGGGTGTGTAAAAGCATTCCCACTGATTAAAAAATAGGGCACCTCTAAGACTCTCTCTAGAGGCTGAAACGATGATCTAATCAGTTAGCAGAACAGCTGGATACAACAGCTAGTCAGGATCTACGTACTTATCGACCTTATTTGTCGAGAACATCACGATGCTTAACAGTGAGCTACTACCAGGAGCAGGAGAAAGTCTTCTTTATTAAAAGAAAGTTACATCCTCGATTGTACAGTTTCAATCTATCATTGTGCTTTTCGGTATAAGTAAATATACAACATTGTTCTCTACCTCGTCTATCTATATCTAAGTAACTCAAAAACTACTGAACGGATTTTCATGCGATTTTCATTTATAGCTAATGTGATTCATAAGGATCATTTTGGTATTTAATTTATCAAAATAATATTAATCTATACACGCAGTAACCTTTATTTATTACAAATGAAATACGTGTTATTTACCAAGCTATTTTATACAATATAGTATTATAGAGGCCCATGGGCCTCATTCGAAAGCTCAGAATCACTCAGCGTGCGATGGAGAGGACTATGATCGGAGTTTCTCTACGCGATCAAATCAGAAATGAGGAGATCCGTAGCAAAACCAAAGTCACCGACATAGTCCTACGAATCGCGAACCTGAAGTGGCAATGGGCGGGGCATATAGTCCGACGGACTGATGGACAAGGGGCCCGAAGGTGTTGTAGTGGCGACCCCGCACCGGGCGGCGCAGTGTAGGGAGACCCCCCAGAAGGTGGACCGACGACATAAAGAGGGTCGCCGGTAGCCGCTGGAGCCAGGCGGCACAAGACCGGGCCTTGTGGACGTCATTACGTGAGACCTATGTCCAGCAGTGGACGTCCATCGGTTGAAGCGACGACGACGACGACCACGATAGTATTTTTTCTTATCCATTTAAATACTTTACAATTGTTTATTTCATGTAGATTAAAACTGCCATTGGAAGATATCAGAAATTTAAAAGACGGAGGCGCAGTGGCTGGCATAGTTACAGTACCCTTAGATTGTCCGTATCGATCACTAGTTGACATAAATTTTCGTAGTAGATTATCTAATTCGCTTCTCGGTATTTGTCGTAAAATAATATACGTAGCGTAACAAAATTCTACCAGACAATACAAAAAACAGTTACAAAGTGACCGTTACTAACAAAACGTGGGTCGCGTCTAAGGTCGCTAAGGTTTTTTGTGGTGTTTTATAAACTGTAAGTGTTTATTTAGTGATTATTTGTGTTTTTGATTATATAATTGATGTAAATAACCTTGAGGTAAGTTGTAATTTTTAATATATGTGCCTATAAATACAAGACGGACTTTTTTCACTGTCTCAAAGTTTAGCGCAACGTGACGCTACACCAGAGTCTTAATTTAATAAAAAAAAGATAACGTTGCATAGTTTAACTATTAGTAAACATAAAAATAATAACATTTGGTAGTCATTAAGATTTAAATCTTAAGAGCCACTTTAGCGTCATTCGACCCGTTACGCAAAAAAAAATCACATCAAATAAACGTCGTCGTACTTTAAGGCCTACATTTTAATGTATGCAGACGAAGTAGGGGCTTCAGTTATAGTTTATAAATAAATTATAATACTTCACTTTAACCCATTTAGATGAGTCGTGCAAATATCCGACAATATTCGTTTGAAGTACTGAGTTTAGGTCAAGCGAAGATTTTACGATTTGCCTTGTTAGGTTTTAGAGATGTGAATAATGATTATTACATAATGTATTATGTTAAAATAAGATTCAATTTAATAGGTTACTTACATTATGCAAATACTATATGATAATATTGTTAGATATAGTCTGTTGGGGAGGGATTCATGATCAAACAAATCCGTCCGGGTTCAGTGGACTGTATAAGGTGCGTGGCCTCGGATCTTCAGTTCTTGAGAGTTTGGATCTTCAATATTCGGTGCTTGGTTCATATTTTAGAGAGTAGAAGGTTCAAAACTCATTTTTCAATAAGATACTTGAACAAAACTATATTTAAAAGAGTAACCGTTGAGTTTCTTGCCTGTTTCTTCTCAGCGAAATCAACTATCCGCAGCGGTAATAGATTTATTACCAAGAGACAGACTGCTGACGATTTAAAAGAGTTTTTGTGGCAGTCTAAGGCGAAAGTGTCCGTTCAAACTCTGGGAGGGGCCTTTGTTACGAATCTCCCACCCGGCACTCAAATGCTGCTGTGATAAGAGGGATATTGAGGTAGGCGTAGGAGGAGTATAGAAGTAAGTAGCAGCCCATTAACGTCCCACTGCTGGGCACAGGCCTCCTCCCTCATATGAGAGAGGGTTTTAGAGTATAGAAGGCTTTTGACTAATTAGAATTAGTCGCTAGGTTCGATGCTCCTGTCCACAACATAATCGTTTTCTCATACTGTTACAACTTTAAAATACAGGTTTTTTTGAGACCATATAACAAAATACTTAGATGGGCAGCGTTCGGAAAACTACGGGACATCTTTTCATCCATAATTCATCAGTGTCTGAAGACTAAGGACTTCGAACAGTGCGTGTTGCCAGCGATTATGGTTCCGAGACATGGCAGCTGACTAAGGGGCTCGTAAGAAGACTCAGAGTCACTCAGCGGGCAATGGAGAGGGCTATGCTCGGGGTTTCCCTACGTGATCAAGTCAGAAATGAGGAGATCTGTAGGAGAACTAAAGTTACCGATATAGCCCACCGAATTGCAAGGCTGAAGTGGCAATGGGCAGGGCATATAGTTCGCAGAACCGATGGACGTTAGGGCCCGAAGTGGCGGCCTCGCACCGGAAAACGCACCCCCCAGGTGGACCGATAACATCAGGCGGGTCGCTGGCAGCCACTGGATACAAGTGGCGCAAGATCATTTGTCCAGCAGTGGACGTCCATCGGTTGAGACGACGACGATGATGAAATAAAGTTTGAACATACCAAGGACTAAGGTTTTTTATTATGAAATGAGCAATTGCTCGCAACTTGTTTACGGGATTAACATTAAACCCGCGATTAACAGGATATTGAGTTTTCAGGGAAGTTGGTGGTGTGCTCCACTCCCGTGCCTCGGAGAGCACGTTAGGTCGTCGGCTCTGCGCCTGATCTCTCTCAGTTCGAGTTCAGGAATAGAGAGTGCACTTGTTTACTATGCCTGGCAACCTGCAGTGGAGCAGCATGGTGGATCTATGCTCTAATTACCCGCTCCCGTATGAGTGAGGAGGCCTGTGCCCAGCAATGGGACGTTAATGGGCTACTGCTTACTTTCTTACTTTATTAGATAAGGTTGTCGATCCGAGTAATGGATTAATCTGATTTTTATAACAAAGTCAATATGAAAGCGAAGGCCTAGATTTAAATCGTGAACTAGTTAGTTTTGGTTTAGACCACTCTTTATAATAAGGCTGTTAAAGGAATAAAAAACGTCTAGATTAAAAATTATCAGATACCAACATAGATCAATAACCTATTTGTATTTTAAATTATTTTGTATCTATATATAAAAGCAACTCTTTTTTTCTTTTTTATCGATAAACTTGAAAACTATTGGACCGATCGGTATGAGACCATGACCATTCGACGCGGAATTAATTGTAGGTTTTAGGCTATTCATTTTTTGAATTCCATCAACCCTTTACCATTTTTTTTCAAATTTATGTGGACAGTCATTTGTTTCTGATACGAAAACTCGAGCGCAGAAAGACCGGCAAAATGTCTAACGTCACTTATAAACGCGTTTCCACACACCCTGCCACGCATTCACCCACGCATCCACCCACGCACTCCCACGCATCCACCCACGCACTCCCACGCATCCAAAAGTTTGTGAGATGAATTATTAGACCGTTGTCTATAGCATCGGTTTTGTAAATTCAGTTCTAGGTTACGTAAATATGGCATTCATTTATGCTACTATCTTTTGTTTAAATATCTTTCATAGGATATGTAAAGATGTCATTTATTTACGCTATCTTTTGTTTCAAAACAAAAAAGATTCTGTGTGTCATTTAATCGATTGTGTTTTATTTAGTATTTGTAAAACTGAAAGCTGCCACATTCCAAATCTTTTTGACAGAACGAAGTCTGTCGGGTCTGCTACT
>JACTOM010000908.1:3329863-3363298 GCA_015832385.1 Elymnias hypermnestra
TTAAAAAAAAGATTTATTAATTAAAAAAAAAGAATACAAAAAAAACTATATCTAATTAAAACTACGTCCTAAACGATCGATGTAAGATCTCTAAGTGCCGTGAGCTCGCGGGGGCTCGCGGGCTAGGCGACCTGGATTTGCGTCACCGGCGTAAACTGCTGCGTTTGCGCCTCGTGCCGACGCGCTCTGTCACTAGGCGCGGACCGCGGTAGCAGGGGCTTGCGTAACATACTTACGTTATGCAAATACTATATAATAATATTGTTAGATATAGTCTGTTCGGCAGGGATTCAGGATCAAACAAATCCGTCCGGGTTCAGTGGATTGTATAAGGTGCGTGGCCTCGGATCTTCAGTTCTTGAGAGTTTGGATCTTCAATATTCGGTGCTTGGTTCATATTTTAGAGAGTAGAAGGTTCAAAAATCAATTTTCAATAAGATACTTGAACAAAACTATATTTAAAGGAGTAACCGTTGAGTTTCTTGCCGGTTTCTTCTCAGCGAAATCAACTATCCGCAGCGCTAATAGATTTATTACCAAGAGACAGACTGCTGACGATTTAAAAGAGTTTTTGTGCCTACTTGAAAAAAGAATATTTTGATTTTCAGAGTTATTGGGGATCTACTCCGGGCCTTTGTTACGAATCTCCCACCCGGCACGCAAATGCTGCTGTGATAAGAGAGATAATGAGGTAGGCGTAGGAGGAGTATAGAAGACTTTTGACTAATTAGAATTAGTCGCTAGGCTCGATGCTCCCTTCCACAACATAATCGTTTTACAATACTGTTACAATTTTAAAATACAGGTTTTTTTGGAACCATATAATAAAATACTCAGATAGGCAGGGTTCGGAAAACTACGGGACATCTTTTCATTCACAATTCCTCAGTGTCTGAAGACTAAGGTCTTCGAACAGTGCGTGTTGCCAGCGATTACATATGGTTCCGAGACATGACCGCTGACTAAGGGGCTCGTAAGAAGACTCAGAGTCACTCAGCGGGCAATGGAGAGGGCTATGCTCAGGGGTTTCCCTACGTGATCAAATCAGAAATGAGGAGATCTGTAGAAGAACGAAAGTCATCGATATAGCCTACCGAATTGCAAAGCTGAAGTGGCAACGGGCAGGGCACATAGTTTGCAGAACAGATGGACGTTGGGGCCCGAAGTGGCGGCCTCGCACCGGAAAACGCAGCGTCGGCAGATCCCCCCCCCCAACCCCCCTGCTATAATTACCTGTGCCCAGCAATGGGACGTTAATAGGCTGCTGCTTACTTACTTTTACTTTATAAGATAAGGTTGCTGATCCGGGTAATGGATTAATCTGATTTTTATAACAAAATCAATATGAAAGCGAAGGCCTAGATTTAAATCGTGAACTAGTTAGTTTTGGTTTATACCACTCTTTATAATAAGGCTGTTAAAGGAATAAAAAACGTCTAGATTAAAAATGATCAAATGCCAACATAGATCAATAAACTATTTGTATTGTAAATTATTTTGTATCTATAATCTTTAAATATATAAATTCAACTCTTTTTTTCTTTGTTATCGATAAACTTGAAAACTAATGGGCCGATCGGCATGAGACCATGACCATTCGACGCGGAATTAATTGTACGTTTTAGGCTATTCATTTTTTGAATTCCATTAACCCTTTACCATTTTTTTTCATATTTATGTGGACAGTCATTTGCTTCTGGTACGAAAACACGAGCGCAGAAAGACCGGAAAAATGTCTAACGCCATTTTAATGCTTATAAACGCGTTTCCACACACCCTGCCACGCATTCACCCATGCACTCCCACACATCCACCCACGCACTCCCACGCATCCACCCACACACTCCCACGCATCCACAAGTTTGTGACATGAATTATTATACCGTTGTCTATAGCATCGGTTTTGTAAATTAAGTTCTAGGTTACGTAAATATGGCATTCATTTATGCTACTATCTTTTGTTTAAATATCTTTCATAGGATATGTAAAGATGGCATTTATTTACGCTATCTTTTGTTTCAAAAAAAGATTCGGTGTGTCATTTAATCGATTGTGTTTTGTTTAGTATTTGTAAAATTAAAGCTGCCACATTCCAAATCTTTTTGACAGAACGAAGTCTGTCTGCTAGTGTATAAATAAAAACATCCTAAATAGCCAAATCTATTATTTTTTTCCTTTCAAATAAACGCCATCCAAAAAAGTCTTGTATATTTACTTTTAAAGCTGTTTTTTTAGACTTTAATTTGAAAAACTGTTATTTTATACCATATATCTTGCTTTTCGAAAAATGTTATATTATTAATAAATTTCCTATTCAAATGGACAAATAGATCAATTATATTTTATTTAGTTGTCATTTGACATTTGCACAGCATTCGTTTGTTCATGGCCGTTACGTCTTAGTGTTTTATAATTAGATGATTAGTTTACAATCATTATTAGTTAACTTATTATAAAAAATAGATAAAGTAAATCCAGATCCACGATATCGTGGCTCAATCAGATTTTTATTATATCCTTTTCCATTTAAATTTCATAAAGGATTAGTAAAAGAGTTAGTTTATCATTACAAATAGGCATTAAATTCCTCCTATTACTTTGCACTCTCCCTGTATACAGGGATATATATATCTAGTTCAATTGTTCAATCGTTCAAATATATTTCAAGTTCAAATACCTTTTTTTTAACTGGTAGTTTATAACACTTGATATTAATACAGTTTTTTTTTATTATATTAATATATTAACAACATTTATTTGATGTTAAATTGCACAGTTAAATCTCGTCCATTTTGCTGAAAAGCTCACGTAAAAGTTTCTATATAATGAGTTAAAGAGGCTCGTAATAGAATCGTATATATATAAATAGATAGATAGATAGGTTTTATATAAATAAAATATATCAGTATATCGTAATTATTTATTGTAACAAAGTAAATTAATCACACAGTGATTTTGATCATGTCTTCGTTTTCATACAATCATGGTCAAATGATACGTATAAAATTTTACATGTTAATTTTTTTTATACCTTTTGTTCATGCTTCGTTATTTTTTTACAATTTTCTTATGCAAATATTTTATCTAAGACCTCGCTATAACCTTTGACTAGTATTTATAACCTTCTTGAGGACTGAAGCTAGGTGGCTGCCTTGGTCCTCCGAATTGTTCTGGTCTACCTTGGTTACCTTGAGAGCCCTGGGTACCCTGGCTACCTTGGCTACTAGGTGCTGCGAAATCAGGCCCATTTACACCTTGAGAGAACCCTGGAGAACTCAAACCAGGACGGCTATCATTCACACCCTGGCCAGTAAGACCATATCCCGAAGAACTTCCACCTGGCAGTTTTCCATTACCACTGGGTGTTCCTTGTGAACCGACACCAGGACGCTGTCCATTAAAACCTTGGTAACCTGGAGAGCTGGGCCCCGAACTTTGCGCTCCTTGTAATCCCGGGAAACCCGCACCTTGCCCGTTTGTAGTCTGAGGTCCTGAAGATGTCGAGCTTGGGAGTTGTCCATTTCCATATTGATATCCTGATAACCCTCCAATACCTCCATTACCGTATCCTGGAGAGCTGCCACCTGGAAGCCGTCCGTTGCCACTCGGTGAACCCTGCGAGCCTGCACCAGGGCGCTGTCCATTGGAACTCTGATATCCTTGAGAACTAGAACTCGGACCTTGCGCTGTTGTTCCTAGTAATCCGGGAGAACCCGATCCTTGCCCGTTAGGAGATTGAGATCCCGAAGAAGTCAAGCTGGGACTTTGTCCATTCCCACCTTGGAATCCTCCAGAAATGGAACCGGGACGCGCTCCATTTGTACCTTGTGACTGAGGTGGAAAAGATTGACTTGGTCTATCGTACTGGTATGGTGCTTGAATTGGGCCTGAGGTCTTAAACTGAGTTGAAGCTGAGCCTGGACTACTTGATCCAAATGGTTTGTTTCCTGTACCAAATGGTGTTCCATTTTGACTAGGTCCTGCGGTGGTACCGAAAGAAGGTGAATCTAATTGACCGTTAGGGGCACGGGAACTAGAAGTCTGGGTTCCAGAGGCAAAAGGAGACTGATCAGATTCAATGTTTTGTTTATATTGAGATACCCCAATAGAAGAGCCTGTATTACCAAACTGCGGTGATCCTTGTTGGAAATTATTGTTTAAGCCGTTAAAGGGCTGAGCAGCATTAAGATTGTACCGAGAACCTTGACCAGGTTGAGAAATTCCAGTTGGTCTTGCGTTTACGTCACTTAGGCTATTTGGTTGATATTGATATCCTTGACCAGAAGATCCAGGAGCTCCCGACGATCCTTGGTTTCCAGGTCTAACTTGGGAACCTTGAGGTGAAGCTGGATTTATTTGCCCTTGACCGAAATTATTGAAAGAACTAGCAGGTTTGTTTGCAAGTTTACTTGCATATTCCTGCAATTGGCTTGTACTTTGTTGTGAATCTTGAGGAGTTCCAAACGATGGGCGATTACCGGAGCCTGATCCTTGGATATTACCAGACCCAAATGCTGGTGTTACTTGACCTTGGTTAGTAGCGGAACCAAACGAATTTTGTGGTTGAGCATACTGGTATCCGGAACCAGGTCTCTCACCAATTTGGCTTAAGCCATTGGCGCCTTGAACATTAGGTCTTACAGCTAGCTGATTTGACTGAGTAGCTGGAGATCCCGCAAGGCCATCACTGAATTGGTCTGACCCTTGACCCGGTCTTGCTTGGTTAGCTTGACCGGCTGAATCTAATTGGCCGTTTGCAAGATTTAGACCAGCACCCTGATTTACAGGAAATCTGTTGTCAGGTTGAGCATAATTATAAGCAGGGCCTCGGCCTTGCCCTTGCGCAATTTCATTTTGACCATTAAAGCCTTGTCCATTTGGTCTAAAAGTTTGCTGACTCTGGCTACCCGGAGTTTGAGATCCTGTTAAGCTGGTAGCGAATTGGCTTGATCCTTGACCAGGTCTTTCTTGACCTTGTAGATCACCTTGACCTACCGAAAATTTTGTGCTTTCGGCCTGAGTAATAGATGGACCTTGAAGCGCATATCCTTGCGTTGGCCCCTGAGGTTGAATTGAAGAACCAGCATTAAATTGTTGTGGTGAACCTTCTGATTCATATTCATCTGGACGATAAGCACCTAAAACAGACAAATACTAATTAGTATCATTAGAAGACAATTTTAATTGTACTCCATTAAATACGTGTTACTGTTTTTGATAATTTAATACACTATTACATATTCAGAAAGTGTGAACTGATTTTTAGTGTTATGTTACATTATTTTTAAGTGATTCCTGTATAAACAAAATATATATACTTTACCTTCTTGGGTACCTGCAGCTGCTGCTCTGGCGTTGTCTTGGAGGGATTTTAAAATTTCATCTGGAATTGGAGGAGGGGTAGGCAGATGTTCACCCTGAGGTTGGAAACCATTTTCATCAGCAGTATAAGTTACAGAGTAAGCTTTTCCATCATCACCAGTGAACGAAAAACCTCCTTGAGCCCTTACGCCATCCGTCGCAGTACCGGACTCTTCAGCAGATATGCCATTCGATGTTTCATAGCTATATGAGTAGGTGTCGCCGTTATTTTCATTTATGTTTTTCAAAATTTCGGCACTTCTGTCAGCAGCGGCCTGAGCACGTTCTGGTTTGTATGCTTGTTCTGTGTAACCTTGTCCTTGTCCAAATTCCTGGATAGTTGGTGCACTGGTTTGAGTGCTATAAGTTTGCTGGTCAAATGGCCCTTGTGATGGGCCAGAGGGACTATTAGCAATGTCAAATAGATTTCCATTTCCGATACTAGGTGATCCTGCACTGACGCCTGTAGTAATTGGACCTACAGTTGGTGAGCCATATCCAAGACCATTTTGAGGACTTCCAGAAGCTACATCAAAAGATCCTGGTTGTCTACCCGAAGTGGGAGAACCGAAACCGATTTGAACTGTTTCGCCCAAAGTAGATCCTTGACGCCCAGGCGCTGTCAAAGCTCCAGGACTTCCACCAGCTGTTGCAGCATTTGACGGTGGTAAATAACCTCTGTCTAATTTCTCTGTATAGCCAAAGGCTATCAATGTCAGGACTATTAGCTGAAATAAATAAAATAATTTAGAACTGACAAAAAATTAAAAATCACGAGCATTTACCAATATTTAAGTTATAGTTTGCCTTTTATGTATTTTGGATTATATTACAAACTATCTTTATATGGTGAGAGGAATTGCATTTGACATTTGTTAGTATTGAGAAATTTAGGCTAATATCTATCAGTTCAGTTAGTAGTTAGATTGTAATCATACCAAATGGTAAATGATGATAGAATTCGAAATGGTAACATATAATTCCAGACTTGGATTTCTTGGACACATTTGAATTCAAACCAGTAACTTTGAATAGATGTAACTGTAACCGTAAGTAATGATATCCTAAACTTATCCTGCTTGAAACTGAACCATGATCCTCTGCTATTGAAGCGAGTACTCTTCTTACTAGTCCAAGTGGTACCATATTAATTTAGTTATAAGTCCAAACTTGGACACCTTGGACACGTTTGAAATCAAACCAGCAATTTTGAAAAACTTTAACTTTAACGGCACAATTAAAACGTTATTACGCCAATTTAACAATCCTGATTTAGACAATTTTAGGCTATATGATATCCTAAACTTATCCTTATTGATAATAAAGCGAATATAGTCCAGGGAAGTCGTTAAACACTATCACATCCAGTTGCATTTCCGAACGCCTATTCCTATCACTCAGCACTATAGATAAGTTAGAACCCAGGGCAGTAAAACGGGTTATGTTTGAAAGCCCCAGGTTCTAGGCCATTACGAATACAACACATATGAGTTGTCAAGTAATAAAATATATTACCAGCTTCATGTCAAAAGCTGTACTTGTTGCAAAGGATGAACTCAGAATGTCGTTAAAGCATTTCATCCTATATTTATATCAAGCAGAATTCGTTCACCTCGGCTTACCTTAACATGTACGAGGTAACCTTTGACTGTTAAAGTGAATCTTCATGTCTGTGTGAGTGCTTGCACAATTTTCCGATCGATTTTGTCGATACACTAATTATTGTGATCCGTCTGCTCATGTGAAAGACGGTTGTTAATGACCCGCGACATTGTTCGTGATATACCAAAGTATTATGTGATATTTTAGTTTTTTATTAAACTAAATATCGTGGAGAAGTCGTGATGGCCTAGTGGTTCAACGTGATCTTGTTAAAGTCGTGAGTTCGATGCTTATAATACCTACTCTATTATGTATAACAACTGCCTCATTGGTCTAGTGTTTAGCATGTTCTACAGCCATAAGGTCCTGGGTTCGAGTCACAGGATTTTGTCAATATTTGCCCGAATTTGGGACGGTCCTGGGTCCGATATCTCTCCGGTCACATCGGACTTTGAGAGTGAAGGAATAGAGAGTGCAAATGTCTCTAAAACCCCTCTCTCTGTGGCATAATGTATAAATGAAGATATTGTCTTTCTTTCTTCTTTCACTTCATGCCGCTGTGGTTCCCAAGCCGGACATTCTGGCATAGTGTGGCCTGCTGTATCAACAGCTACACCACACTGATGGCAAATATGTGATTCCTCTCGCCGTGCAATCTGAAGCAGGTATTAACTGAAACAAACACGTCCCGACAACATATACACCAGTCTGAAGGAAAGCAACCCGTGCGGCCTAAAAGCCATTTATCCAGGTGGGGACGAATCGCTTCCACCGTAGTCACAGCCTCACTTGGGAAACGAGATCCTCCTTCCATGCCTGAGTCCTCATAACAACCCTGCACTAGTAAGTTGTCGCGAGAACCCCCGCCTGGAGCTCCTGTGGGAGATTTTACTCAAAAAACTCTCTCTCCTATGAGTGAGGAGGCCTGTACCCAACAATGGGACGTTAATGGGCTGCTACTATCTAACTATATCAACTGATTCAAACTCTAAGGAAATTTTTTATAAAGCCGTATATTAAAATACTTTTTGAGGATTTATTCCTTAAAAATAATATCGTCTTATTGTAGACCCTCGTGTTCTCGGCATTTAATCGAACAGTATAATTACTTGTGATGGCTCTTCAGGTGGACCCAGGGGAGTCTGTTTATTGGTGTAAATGTTGGATTTAAGATAACCCCATAGCAAAGTCCATGGGGTTAAATCTGGGCTGCGTGGAGGTCAATTTAGAAGAAAGTATTCCTCTAGCACTAGCAGCTGTTCTACTTATGTACGTGGCCATTAACATGAAAGTGAGCTTCATCCGAAAGTTGGAAAATGTTGAAAATCACTAGCTGATTTACGAAATTTACCCCCTGACTGGCAAATTTGGGCTTTAATTCTTGCACCAATTAAATTTTGTATTGATAGCCATAGCGACTGAATTCACAAGAGCCACACTACCGATTGACATAACCCCCGCGCCCCTCGGATATGTTGCGTTCACGCAATTATCTAAATAAATATAAAATATCTTTTTTCGACGTTAAAATAGTCTCTTTTTAAGTAATCAAGAGCTAGAATGGCATATGAAACATTTTATATATAAATGACATTAAAATAAGACACTTTTTGAAGTGTTTTTCGTTATAAAATTACCAATAACTTTGTAATAATTTGTTATGTTATCTTATTACATTATATCTTGTAAAAAGATAGTTTATTCTTGTTCTTAAAGCTTCATGTATAAATAAAAAATGGTTTTTACGAAGGGTCCTTCTTCGTAAAAAGTAATTATATTTAGCATCAGAAAGAAAAGCTCTTGATGAGCTTTAGACTACCTGATTTCATTTCAATCGCTTCAGTAGTTTTAACCTGATAGACAGACAGTGTTACTTTCGCTTTTATAATATTAGTAAGAATTGTTATTTTACATTCTTGAGGATAATATTTTTACAGACTTTGTATATCATATTTATTTATATTGAATCAACAGCTTCAAGTTTCAAAGTTCTAGCTCTAGAAATGACGATATTACCATCCCTTATAATAATATTTTCGCATTAAAAAGTAGCCTATATCCTTTCTTAGTCTCTAGACTATCTGTGTACCAAATTTCATTTAAATCGGTTCAGTAGTTTTGATATGAAAGCGAAACAGACTGAGTGACTTTCGCATTTATAATAACAACAAGGATACGCTTTTTCAAAGAGTCTTTATTTGTTATACATAATCAATTAATTATCAATCAAATAATAACATTTCATTGATTATTATCTATTATTATATAATCTACAATTATTTCTAACATATCCAGGTATTTTTACTACATTTTTCTTCAATGAAAATTGGAAAAAAATTGGTCTGTCTGTATGTTTTTTCCAGTTAATATCTAAAACAGCAGGACTGATTTTGACCAGGCTTCCTTTGGAAAAAAACTGATCTTATATAGAGTAACTTAGGCTACGTTTATTTAAGGAAAAAAGGCAGACGAAACTACACACGTAACATCGTGGGAAACAGCTAGGTGTATATAATAATTTCAATTCATTTATTATTGAAATCAATTTACAATAACATGAAAAAGCTTTAAAAGAATCTTTTACGTTTTTTACCAAAATACATTTAATTCTGTAAACGTTATAAAGGATATGTATAATGCTATAAAAAAAACAATGTACAATGTATTAATATTTTAAGGAAACAAAATACCAGCGGCGCCATGCAATGAAAAAACAACAATGTCACCGATAATCTTGAAAATTTTATGATATTCTTTACTTAAACTAAACCATTTTATTAATTTAACTACTTCATTGATGTAGTGGACAGCCTGTGCGATTACAGGTCAATAGAACCTTCTTTAGAAAAGAATACCAACACAAGGGGCAGTTCCTGTTGCATTTTGAACTGGAGCACCAGAGGTTCAGTGGAGACATTCTAAGACTCCGGATTTAGATCACGACCATTCAAAAAGACGGAGGAGATCAAAAGCACGTCACCTGACCTTCGGCCTCGGATAAAAATGGCCTTTGTTGCGGTTTCTTCCTTCATGTTCTTTATATGAAACAACACTCTCACAGAAGGAAGAGACCCTAATCTCCTTTTTGGAGTAGACGTGGCCTCTGTTGCAGCTTCTCTCTCCCTGTATGATGCCTTCTTCTAAGAAAAAACATTCTCGCAGAAGGAATAGACCGCCGGCCAACTACTCACGCTGCTGTATATAAAGCCGACTTTAAATCACGAGAACCTGGATTCTCCTTCCAAGATACGCAGGTTTGCAGGTTCATCTGGGTATACCTAAATCCCTTTTGGACATACGCATGACTCCGAATTCCTTTTTCGTGAGATAAACATTGCTGATTTGGCGGCCTCGCCTAGTTCTAGCCCCTGTAGGTGGAAGGAGGCTTCAGACGCAACTAGTTACTAGCAAAGACGAACCACCAAGCAAGAGATTAGTGTTCCGATACGATGCTGTCTAAAAACCATAAGTACTATATAGTAGTGCTCTTTCATCTTCAACCTTACCATCACTTACCATCAGGTGTGGTCACAGTCAAGCATTTACCTGACAGCAATAAGAAAAAGCTTCAATTACACCTTATAATATCAGCTATCTACCAAAGTTCCGCATAAATGGGTTTACTGTTACGATTGTTTTTCAAACCACTGAATTTTGATAAAGTTTATATATTCTGGAACTGGAACTACGCGGGTAACACCGCCGGATAAAGCTAGTATTCCTTAAATTGTTTCCGATATAAAAACGTAATATATAGAGTGACATTCACATTTACAATATGTATATTAAATACAAATGCAGTATGACAATATGAAACCGCAAATTCTTTATGAAAATACACATTTTATATTTAACGAAAGCTTATATGGTTTCTAAAATACATTATATATTTTGACGGCCTTGCTGGCACAATGGTACGAATACTTGCTGTGATCAGAGATCCTGGCATCATTTCCCGACGTGACAAGTTTAGGAAATTGTAGTTTATGTGTGGAGGCTTCGGCCATGGCTAGTTACCAGTGAAAACTTGCTGTCAAGCAAAAAAAAATGGGCTTTGGCACATTCGTCGTCGTCGTCGTCGCTTCAATGACTCAACGTCGCTTGACGGACGTCCACTGCTGGACATAGGTCTCACGTGATGATGTCAACAAGGCCCGGTCATGTGCCGCCTGGCTCCAGCGGCTACCGGCGACCCTCTTTATGTCGTCGGTCCACCTTGTGGGGGGTCTCCTTACACTGCGCCGCCCGGTGCGTGGTCGCCACTCCAGCACCTCAAGTCGTCGGGCTTGGCAGCGGAATCTCTTCCGGAGTTTCTTAGCACCCCCTGCCCCGCCGTTACCATAACCGCTTCCAGAGCTGCCGGGGACTGGGGGCCATTGTTGCCTTGTTGTAGTCATCGTGGTTGTGCCAGTAATCACCACGCTTGGCAGGCGAGTTGGTGATCGCCGTGCTGACCCTCTCGCACCGATAACGCTGCTGCCCGTTATCGGTCTATGACATTTATATCAGCGAGAAATGGATATACCGCCATTTATCGGTATGGGAGTTGGATAGGACAGATTTGGTACGTGGGATAAGAGTTTTGGGGAGCATTAGGGTTAGGTATTACTACATTACTGCCGCGGACAGAAGAGTGAAGAGCGGTAGTAATAGCTCGAGGCATCCGGGGTCGCTTACCCGCATGCTTAGTTAGTAACCGAACAGATTATCTGACTAAGCACCCTCTGAGTGCACAATGCTGTATTGGCACAATGTTGTATAGAAAAAATTAAAAGATAAATTTTGACAGCCTTGCTGGCACAATGGTACGTGTATTCGCAGTTCGATTACCAGCAGGGCTAATTTAGGGGATTGTATTTTCTAATTGAATTAACTCTGAACAAGTGCAAGGCTTCGGTCGCTAGCTACCACTCTACCAGCAAAGAGTTGCCGTTAAGCAAAATTTATGCATACTGACACGATGGAGACACCATTAAGAGGTAAATTTTAAAGGCCCAGTGGTACGAGTACTCGTTTCACATACAGAGAACCAGTATTAGATTGCCAGTAAGGCAAATTAAGGTGATATTTAAGGCGTTTGGCACCTTGCTGTGTGGAAACCATTAAAAGACAAATAGTGACGGCCTTCCTGGGACAAATTTGCGTGTACACGTTTCGCTAGCTGAGGTTCCGGTTTCAATTGCCAGTAGTGCAAATTTGGTAGATTGTATTACCTAAATTATTTAAATCTGAACTAGTTACCACCCAGGGTAGACATGACTGTGAAGAAACAAAATTGCGTTTGTTATGTTAATGTGTAGAAACAATTAAGAGGCAAATTTTGACGGCCTTGCTGGCACAATGATACTGTACTCACTTCGTTGTCAGAGGTCCTGAGTGTTGGCAAATTAGGAGATTGTATTATGTAATATATCTGAATCTGGATTAGTGATACGCTTTGGTTATGGCTAGTTGCCACCCTTACAGCAAAACGTGCTGTTAAACAAATAAAATTGTTTCACGATGGCATGTAGAAACATTAAGAGGTCAATTTTGACGGCCTTTCTGGCACTATGGTACGTGTACATACTTCGCCGGCTGAGGTCCCGGTTTCAATTGCCAACAGGGCAAATTTAGAAGATTGTATACCTAATTTATTTGATTCTGGACTGGTGGAAGGCTTTGGTCGTGGCTAGTTAGCACACTACAAATAAAGACGTGACGATGACCCCATAAAATTGCGTTCTGGTATGATTATCATACCAGTGAAGAAACAATTAAGAAGCAAATTTTGACGGCCTTGCTGACACAATGATACTGTACTCACATCGCTGGTAGAGGTCCCGAGTTTTAGTACATTTAGGAGATAATATTATCTAATTTGTTTGACTCTGGACAAGTGATACGCTTTGGTCGTGGCTAGTTGAATACTTGTTGCTAAGAAAAGATGCGTTTGGCACCTTGCTGTGTGGAAACCATTAAAAGACAAATAGTGACGGCCTTGCTGGGACAAATTTGCGTGTACACGTTTCACTAGCTGAGGTTCCGGTTTCAATTGCCAGTAGTGCAAATTTGGTAGATTGTATTACCTAAATTATCTAAATCTGAACTAGTTACCACCCAGGGTAGACATGACTGTGAAGAAACAAAATTGCGTTTGTTATGATAACGTGTAGAAACAATTATGAGGTAAATTTTGACAGCCTTGCTGGCACAATGGTACTCTACTCGCTTTGCTGGGAGAAATCTGAGTTTTGGCAAAATTAGGAGATTGTATTATCTAATTTATCTGACTCTGGATTAGTGGGAGACTTTGACTGTAGCTAGTTACCACCCAATCATAAAACACTTGCTGTTAAACAAATAAAATTATGTCACGATGGCATGTGGAAACAATTAAGAGGTTAATTTTGACGGCCTTGCTGGCACAATGGTACATGTACTAACTTCGCTGGCTGAGGACCAGGGTTGGATTGCTGATAGGGCAAATTTAGGAGATTGTTTTATCTAATTTGTCAGTATTTATCTTCGACGTGGCTAACTTTAATACCCAAACCTTAGTTAATGGCACCAGCAAGGACGTGCTTTGTTGATACAATAACATACATACATACATAGCATCACGCCTCATTCCCATAGGGGTAGGCAGAGACAACATCCTTCCACTTGCCACGATCCTTGCATATCTCCTTCGCTTCTTTCATTCTCATTAAACCTTTCATACAAGTTCGTCGGTTTAGAGTACTCTTGACCTGGCCGTTATTTAAAATGTCCTGGATTTGGTCCAGGAACGTTCGCCTTGGTCTTCCCCTTCCAACTTTCGCATTCACTCTTGACTCATAAATCCTTTTTGTCAGTCTCCTTTCATTCATTCTCTCTACATGCCCAAACCATCTAAGCATACCTTTCACAGTTTTAGTCACTACATCTTCTTTTATACTACAACGTTCTCTTATCACACTATTTCTTATTCTGTCACTCAGTTTTAATCCACTCATGCTTCTCAACGCTCTCATCTCTACCGCATTTATTTTACTTTTGTAAAATAAAAGCTAAATAAATACACTTACCATCAGGTAATGCTGCAACAATAAAAAAGCTTTAATCCACACCATATTTTACGTAGGGAAAGCCACGTTTTTATATTAGTATACAATAATAGAGCAAGTAATGAATTGTATATAATAATCGTAATAAAACGAATCCGTAATAGTAAGACGATGTATACAAATATTTTAATCGATCAACAAACGCGTGTGAATTGCGAAATACTGAGGTTTAAAATGTAATTAGATTTAACACGCTTCAAAGATTTTTACTCTACTCTGTGATATCAGTTATACGCTTGGAATTTCCCGGACTTAGCTTAAAATATAACCTCTATTATCCCTTCATTTAACGAAGCTTTTGAAACGATTTTGACGGGGTTTTAGACAAAAAAATAACTAAATAGACTGGTTTTTGGGAACGGGAAATTCAAATCGATAAAATAATATCGTTTAGTACAGATTTGATAGTATTTTCACATTTATTACACTACGTTGTCACGTTTTTATTTATAATTATTGACGGGTTAGCATTGCGTGGATTTTACCCGATGGTAAGTGATGGTACAGTCTAAGATGGTAGCGCACTATCCAGGTAAGAGGTAAGTTACCACTTATGTGTCCTACACAACATCGTGCTGTAATTAAAGGTATTTTTTTTGTTAAGTGGCATTTCTTTTGCTACTTAAAGGCAAATTGATTTCCAACTTTTCATACTACCATCTTGGACTGTATCATCACTTACTATCAAGTGATATCGCAATCACGCCATACAAAACACAAAAAAAATCAGTTTACATTTTATATTAGTGTATGTTTAAATAAAATCGTGTTTATGGTATTATATTAACTATAATCAAGTGTAAATTCCTTACTATTGTTTTATCATTGCCAAACTGCTCTTTATTATTTATTTCAAATTAAAAAACTAGCTAATCTCCACGGTGTTACCCGCGTAGTTCTCAATCTCGTGGAAATATGACGCAATATGTTTTTATTATAATAATAGTCAACGTTAATGTAAATGAAGTTTTGGAGATCACGTATTATGTGATCGATTATCTCTGTGATACCCAGATACCACCGGAATATATGGAAACCCGATCTGAGTGACCGGCTACGTTACAAAAGGATAAATTATGCTAAATTTGAAGTCAATTACACTTAGCGTTCCAGAGATTTATGCCCGATTTCATCAAACTCATCCACTCAAATCTAATATGTATTATGAGGAAACATTTGCGTTTTTGTATGTTTGTTACGTTTTCACACGAAATCTACTGAACCTATTTCAAAATTCTTTTTATTATTAGAAAGCTACATTTTCATTGAATGAGACAGGCTATAATACTTTCTAAAAAAAAATGGGGATCCTTAAGAAAAATTCATTAAAGTAACCCACCCAAGGTGTAAAAAAATCTGTTATCGTGTGCGCTGCGAAAACTATTGAAGATAGAATAATAAAATGTTCTACAATATTATAGAACGTATTAATATCTACAAAAAAGTCCAGAATATCAAATATCCAACGTCTGTAGTTAAGCCACTATAACTACATATTTACATTTTAAAAGTTAATAAATGTGCCGACAACAATCAAACCATATTATTCTCACCTCTGTATTAATTATTATCCAATTATAAGTATTTTATTAAAGACCGTTTCAATACCTGTAAAACACTTTTTAAATTATTAAAATTGAAGTTTCCATTCAAAAGATATAACGAATTAAGTCCGACTTAGTACTGATTGCACTGCCATAAGAACATAACCACTATAACATGTTTTGAGGATTCTAAGAATATTTAGGGGTTGGTTAAGGGGATTGTTTATATAGCTAACAGGGCTTTTTGTCTTTTGCTGCCTTTAAAATGCCTTTACCTACCCCAGAAGTAGGCGAAATCTTTCCAATGTGCAATGTGGGACTTGCTGAAGTACCAAACTCTAAAACCCAGAAGATCCCTCTTCAATTAAGTTTTACACGGTGACATCCATTTTATGTTTGTTTAACATTGTTACGGGCTGCGCTTTTTAAGTCTCTAATATCTCCTAAGTATCCATTTGAATGTAATGCTATTTAAAGCAGTTATGATCTACATAAAATATACAATGTATGTAACATATTTAATTGGATAAAGAATAATACTGTATTGTATAAAATAGCTCGGTAAATAATACATATTTTTTGTATTATGTGAAAGATAAAAATGGTTACTGTGAGCTATGTTTTATAGATAAATATATACTATTACAGACTTTTTTATAGATCTTTTTAAGATACACAATTTTGTACTACATTAATTTGATATATCTCGTAAGGTTTAGATAGCGTTTGTGATTTCATCGCATAAATATGTTTGTTAAGACAACACATTACAAATCTATGAGTTTTTAGTATTCACTGTACTATAATATATATGTATCATACATATAAACTTTTCTATTTAATTGCTCTATCTATTGCTGAAAACTGCATTAAAATCTGTTGAATGGTTTAAAAGATATAAGCATAAACACAGCGAAAGTGACTTCATTTTATACTACGTAAAGATTAGTGATTCCCTTCCAATTGTTATCGATTAATTCGTTTTTTTGGACAACCCTAGTATAGACAAAGCATTTAGTGATGTGTCACGATTCGATTCAGCTCGATAACTTGCGAATGATTGATATATAACTCGGATCGGCTTGAAGTGAATCTATTGCGACCTTTAATGCCAAGATACTCCGCATTGTTTGTTTATTACAATGAGTTTAATGACCCCTGTGACGTAATACAGTAAATAGATACAATAAATCAATTTTATTTTCGTGTAACAAAGCATGAATCATTGTAACGTTCCATCTCAGCCGAGCAAGCGATAGAGAGGCGCGATCGGCCTGACTCCTTCGTTTATTACAACAACTGTTTCTCATCAATGTTTTCTTATGACATGTCCTTTTTTTAACGCTTGAAATGCATTTACACATCTCCAGTAAACATTCATGGGTTTGTGCGGATCAAGCGATAAAGAGACACGATCGACCTATTTCCACGGTTTGTGTCAATACCAATTTGTTATCGATGTATCCTTTTTTTACAGTTGGAAATTTATTTATTTTCACGCCTCAACAAAACAGTCATAGGTTAGCGCAGTATAAGCGATAGAGTGGCACGATCGGTCTAACTTTATGGTTTATTACAGTAATAATTTCTTATCAATATTTTCGTAGGATGTGTTCTTTTGTTTTAACGCTTGGAAACACTTTTTCGCGCCTCAACTAAATAATCCTGGGTAGGAGCGGAACAAGTGATAGAGAGGCGCGATCGATCTAACTCTTTTGTTTATTACAACAACTGTTTCTCATCAATATTTTCTTATGTCGTTTTCTTTTTTTTAATGTATTTGCGCATTTTAACTAATTCGTCGTGGGTTGGTGCGTATCAAGCGATAAAGAAGCGCGATCGGCATAAATCCAAGATTTAATACAACAACAATTTTTCATCAATGTTTTTTCTTTGTGTTTATTTATTCTTTTTGCTTCATTAAGCTGTACTAACATGATGGAGCGTAAATAATGCTAATAAAACGTATTAAAAACGTGGTTTTTTAGTTCGGGTTTAATTTTTTTACGTCTCATCATCAAAGGAGTCATTATTACCATCGTCTGTCTTCGTTTTCGGAAGTGGTCTCCTAGCATCTCGTATACATAGATTCTACTATTTAAAAATACATGTTTTTGATGCCTAATTACTTGTCCAATCTTGTTGAAAATTAGAATATTAATAGCTTGCATCATAAAGTGTTATTATCGAGATACAAATCCGCTATACTGACGATATTTGCATAACTGTAACCGTTTACGTAGCGCGCCCAATGTAAGCCATATAGAGGTATAAATATCACATTGATGCTCCGTTCCAATTGGTTTTAAAGTGATGTTATATAGCCCATAGCCTACCTGGTTAAATGGGCTATCCAAAACTGTAACAGTGATACAATTTAATTTAGCAGTTTTCGAGATAAACAGGTTCAACCAAACAAACTCTTCAGCATTGTAGCATTAGAATTAGTATATTAAGCTTTCATTTAAAGTTGACGTTTGGATTTATTACATTTTTTTTATTTTCCTTGTCACATTGTCAAATAAAGAGACGAGCAGTGATTCAATCGCAGTTCAATTACTGACTTCATCGTGGAAAAGGTCGTGGTCATCGATTATATTAGATAAATTCAATTCACGACTTCGTGTGCGATCTGACCTAACCATCATAACCGAACGGTTTTGACTGAGACGTCACGCTCAGTTAATATTAAACAAATACACTAAATCTGCCTCATGGATGTGGTGAACAGCTTGTTTGGCTACAGACATGTTCCTGGGTTTGAGTTACGGCTCTTCTGTAAAGAAATCCTCAGTATTTGCCCCGAGCCTTGGAGATCACGCTGAGTCCTAACTCCTAAGTCTGATCTCTCTCTATTCGTGTCGGATTGCCGTCACATTCCACTATGCGAGTGAAGGAATAGAGAGTGCATTTGTGTATTATGTCTGCCAACTAACAGTGGATAATTTATGTGTAAATCCGTTTGAAGGTCGACTGGATGGATACAAATTGTGTTTTAATATTAGCAAGGTGTCTTAATGGTGAGATATGTGTATTCTGTTTCAGGGCAGTTGTGGCCCTGGCACCTGGCACCTGGCAGGCACCAAGAAGTACACAAAAAATTTATGGGTCTATGCTCTAAAAACTTTCTCACCTTTGAGTGAGAAGGCCAGTGCAGTAAGGGTTCAACGCATCACACTGTGGCAGATTATGCAGCCTGGAGACCTGCATATCGGCGGCGAACTCTCACTGGAAAGCGTTATAGACGTGATGATCTCCAATGAGACGATATGGGCAGGATGTATCCATGAGGCCCATGAGCGAGAGAGGGAGAATGCAGCTGATGCTCCTTTCCGCCGATTGAGGCAGGGTACTAGGCGTCTCCCGCTTCCTTGAATCCTCACTTGGACTCAGCTGAGGTACCAGGGACGAATGCGAAATTTGAACACCCAGTGCCTCACTTATGGATGAAAAGGGTTCCGCTGGATTTTAGTGAGCATTGCGAGGTCTCCTCCCTCGCCGAGTCCTACACTCCTGACCTTTAGGTCGGGATTCGTGCCTAAAAGCATTTCCCAGCAAAAAGAGAGCCTGTGTAGTAGGAATTCAAAAGGCTGCTACTTACCTCATACGAATTTATATCATAATTCGTGATGTACGTAACATCGCAAGGAACAGCTATTTATAAGTATAGTACTATGATACAGTCTAAGATATAAACGTGCTGGTAAGGGGCAATATACCTATTATGGTTTCTGCACAGTTTCCATACTGTCATCAGGCCAGACTCAGATTTTTCGTTTAGCCAAAATTATAATATACAAACAGACACTCCAATTTTATTTATTTTTATAGATTAGTGTTATGGATCAAATGAAAATCTTTAAGAAGCTTATTACGTTCCAATAACATGTTAAAATAAAACTATACTAAAATTCATATAACCCATTCAGGTTGTCAACTACTAGTTGATATGATACGATAGTTATGCCTCGACTTGGGCAATCAGAAATATAAGCCTCTCTTTCTTTTCAAGTCATAATATGTATTAGCTATTATGATTCCTGTTAACTATCGTAACTAAATATTAACGCATATTTAACACCATATAATAGAAAAAAAAAAACAAAAAATATATCAGTTACAAAGTGACCATTACTAACGGTCGTTAAGTTTTTTTGTGGTATTTTATAAACTTTGAGTATTTATTAGGAATTATTTGTGTTTTTATTATATAAGTAATGTTAAAAATAATGAAAACCCTTAAGGTATGTTTTAATTTTTAAGATGTGAGCCTATAAATACAAGACGGACTTTTTTCACTATTTCAAACTTTAGCGCAACATGACTCTACACCAGAGTCTTAATTTAATAAACAAAATATAACATTGTATAGTTTAACTATTTGCAAATATATAAATTATAACTTTAGTAGTCTTTCATGAACATTTAGAGCCCAAGGGCCACTTTAGCGTTAGTCAACCCGTGGAACAATCGACGAAAACGTCAAAATAATATACAAAATTTAAAGATATAATAATATAAATAGCTTTATTAATTTCTTACATTATACAAGTATTATGATATTTACAAATTTACTGAATAGTGTTTTAGTAACATTCCTTAGCCTATATTAGTATAGTTAGTTAGTTATTGTAAGGACCGCCTGTGGCGGTAAAAGCCTCCTCCATTTGCAACCATTCTAATCTGTTGTTGGCTGTATGCGTTGTTTGACGGCCTCGCTGGCGCAGTGGTGCGAGTATTCGCTTTGCTAGCGGAGGTCCCGGGTTCGATCCCCGGTAGGACGAATTTAGGAAATTGTATTATCTAATTTGTCTGAGTCTGGACTGGTGGGAGGCTTCGGCCGTGGCTAGTTACCACCCTACCAGCAAAAACGTACCGCCAAACAAAGTGATTTGTGTTCCGGTACGATGCTGTGTAGAAACCGTAAAGGGTATATCGCCTCTTAACAGATTAGCGCGCTTCGATCTTAGACTGTATCATCACTTACCATCAGGTGAGATCACAGTCAAGCGCTAAACTGTCAGCAATTTAAAAAAAAAATGCGTCCATGTCTTCCCTGCTACTCTCTTTAGGTCATCGCACCATCTTTTTGGGGTCGGTCTTCGGTCGGTACCAGTTAGTTACTCTGTATGACCATCTGTTATCTTTGACTCTTTGGATATGGCCAGCCCACTTCCACTTCTGTCTCAATACGTGTTTTACTACATCTTTAGCTCTTGTCTTACGAGTATTTCTCACGATGCTCACTCTGCCTTTGAGTTTCACGTTTAAGAAACTTCGCTCCATTACCTCGCTGACATTTTTTGAGCTTTTCTAAGGTGGTTTTGTTATTGGCCAGGTTTGGGCAGCATAAATCAAACAAGGCGTGAGACAGACATCCATTGTTTTTGCCTTTAAATTGATTGGCAGATTTCCTTTAAAAACTTCTTTCAGAACTCAGTATTTATTCCAAGTGCAAATTTAAAGATACTCTAATTTTATTCATTTGTATAGATTAGTGTTATAGATCAGAACGAAATCTTTAAAGAGCTTATCGCGTTTCAATAATATGTTCATGTAAATGTAAAAAAAACTGCATTAAAATTCATATAATCTCTTAAAATCCCTTCTATACGCGTTAAAATCCGTTTGAAGGTCGACTGGATGGATACAATCATTTGTATTATAGGGCTTCCTTATTGATATATTTAATCTATATTGTGTTTTAATATTAGCAAGGTGTCTTAGTGGTGAGCTATGCGTGTTCTCTTTCAGAGCAGTTGTGGGTTCAAACCCTGGGCAAGCACCATTAAGTACACTAAAAATAGAAAAGTAAGTAGCAGCCCATTAACAATCCACTGAAGGACACAAGCCCCCTCAATAGAAGAGAAAGCTTTTAGAGGATAGAACCACCACATTGCTCCACTGTGAGTTGTAAGCATAGTACACAAGTTCACTCACTATTCCTTCAATCTCAAAGTGCGATGTGACGGCAATTCGATACGCCCGGAGAGAAATCAGGCGCAGGATTGACAGCTTAACGTGCTTTCCAAGACAAGGGGGTGAAGAACACCAATATTTACACAACACATAGAAAATATTAACAGAAAATTCAATATCGATTTCTAAATCCGAACGACTTGGCACTGGAACCCAGGACCTCATGTCTGTACTGGAAAATGCTGACCACTAGAACAATCAGGCATTTTACTCAATATAAAAATTTGATTGTCTGTAAAATCGTTTTACGGTTGATCATTTTACGTGATAATGTCAAAAGAAAACATTAATGGAGTATTTTTATTGTAATAAACAACCGATCGTTCCTCTCTATCACAAGGCGCAGAGGTGATTGTGGTCAGGGCAATACGAGGATACCCTACAGTATCCTGGACTGCGGCGATATTTCTGGCAGGCCATCTTCTTAGGAGCTGCACGTGCAGGTTGTAGCGGCTGCTCATCGGCACAGGGAAGTTGCGAGGTCCCAAGGCCTCCCAATAGACGCCAAACCGACTAGGCTCCCGAAAAGTGGAAGGAGGATTATGGATACCCAGTAGCGGGCGTGGCCACTTTGAAACCGCTCCGTCCTCCCCTGGAGCAATGGCTTTCCAAGTGACACGGGACGCGTTCCTACAGACGGGTGCAGGTTCTGGTCGGGCATGGTTGCTATAGTAAGTTCCTACACCAAATTGGCCGGGAGGATTCGCCCGCTTACCATGAGTATGGTGCAGCTATCGACTTAGCACGTCACTCAAGGGAGCTCAGCGGCAGTGCTTGGTGGCGCTGATCGACGTGGAACTTCTTGAGAGCATTTTAGGCACGATGCTCTCAAATGAAAGATGTAGGGCAGAAGTGGTCTTCTTCAGAGAGACTGTAATCTTGCTAAAGGAGGTCCACGAACGAGAGAGGGAGAATTTGGTAGATGTCTCCTCTCACCCCCGAAAGAGGCGGGATACTAGGCGGCACTTGTTTGCGCACCTGCTCCGCCTCTATAACTCACCTGGGGCACCTGGGAAGATTGCGCAAACTGAACTTCAGGTGTCTCACTTACTATAGAGGGTTCCGCTGGCTTTTAGTGGGTATTGCGAGGCCTGTTACCTCGCCGGCTGCTACACGCCTGACCCTGTCAGGACACGGTAAGTGCGTAAAAGCATTTCCCACACTGAAGGTTGTTGGGCTACACGTACACCAGAACTACTCCTATGCACGTTTCTTCACGAATCCGAAAACCAAAATGATGGATGGATTAGAAAGAACTATTGACGTGATAACGTATTAAACACACAGAGATTTAATCGAACCGAGAGCGTCATAATGTGGATCGAGCCTAAGAATGTGGACCTTAGGCTCGATCCACACTATAATAGAGTAGAGTGGATGAAAATTTTATTCCCGTATTATTAATAATTATAATTGCCATAATAATGTCACCACATTTATCAATTTATGTCATCGTTTTTTTAAATCATATATCTAACTTTTAAAACATAATGCTTAAAAATAGGAGCCCTCGATATATAGAGATCAGGGCCGGATTAAGATAGTTATCCGAGGTCACAGACCTGGAGCCACCGTAATAGAGGCTTCAAAACATCAAGGGAACAATAAAAGTGAAATATGTTTCAACCGTTATCCTTAGTCAATGAAAAGACAACAAAACACAAGGAATTCTCCTGCCGAAAACATACAAGCAAGAAATCCTTCTTACCGTTGTATCTACAAACAAAATAAGCAATGAAATACATTCTAAAATCTCAAAAGAGACAATATTATGTTTTATCATGGATGTATGCACGCACTGAATTATGTATAAGAGAAAAGATATTTGTCTGTCTGCGTCTATAAAACAATTAAGATTGCCGGCTCGAATGAGAAGTTTATTTTACATTCTTAGAATTTTATCAGCTTTCTTGGCCTTCTCCCGATATTTTTAGATAATTCTTGTTCTTGACTATATTTGTCTATGTTGAAAAATGTATTACTTGGTTTTTCAACAATTTGTTTAATAAAAATGTCGACTAAAATAATCGTAATTTTATGTCTAACATAATTTGTGTCCAAGAGGGGCCTCCATTAGCTTTTTATGTCCCGGGGACTAAAGACCGCTAAATCCGGCCCTGATAAAATGTGTAATGGTAGGAATTGAAGAAGGTGACATCCTCCTACATTTATACATTACTTATGACGTCTTATAACGCCAACACAAAGTTTTTAATAGTCTTATTTAGATTGTCAAGAGAATTCTTACAAATGATGCAATTAAATCAGTTCCTTGTGAATGCATTTAGCAAAAGCGAAAGTTTCGTGATTGCTCGCTATATAATATTTCGTGAGGCGAAAGGATCTGACAAGTGTATGTGAATCACGAACGTTGGATTATTTCGGATTTATTTAAGTGGTGAAGGAGCGAAAGTAAATGACATAATTTTTGTTATAGAGGCTACTAGAGACCTGCCCTATTTTCGCACACGTTTTGTTTGCTATTGGATTAGCTCAACTCGACGTAAATGGCGCGACTTAGGGGTCGATTCTCAGAACGACAGTTTTAGGAAATTGCATTTTCTAATTTGCCTCGACTGATGGGAGACTTCAGTCGTGACTAGTTACAAGCCTTGAAATTGCATCAT
Source organism: Elymnias hypermnestra (assembly GCA_015832385.1). Taxonomy (NCBI): domain Eukaryota; kingdom Metazoa; phylum Arthropoda; class Insecta; order Lepidoptera; family Nymphalidae; genus Elymnias; species Elymnias hypermnestra. The sequence continues at coordinate 3,354,065 of JACTOM010000908.1, forward strand.
TACGGAGCCAATTCAAAAAAACGAAATCAAAATCGGACGACACAGTTGCTAGTGTTGCAGCTACATCTATCCTCACCACTGGATAGCTAAAAGCTCAAAATTTTTTTACGCTTTTACGCGCAATTAAGAACTGTAAAACATATTTTATGTTGAAACTATTACCTGTTACAAAACATATAACAAACGGCCGTGTGCATAACATAGCTACACCCCATTTTTCCTTTCCAATTATGACACTTTTTCTTTAATTGCTGATAGAATGTAATGTCTGATGGTAATTGATGATACAGTCTATGATGAAAGAGCGTTGACTTGTTTAGGGATAATTTATTTGTGAACATTGTGGTATAAAAGAAGACGTAGTGAGTAAAATTGAAAAAGGTATGAATAGATGGTTTGGCCATTTAGAGATAATGAATGAAGGGAGACTGACTAAAAGGATTTATGAGTCAGGAGTGAATGGGAAAGTCGGAAGGGGAAGACCAAGGTGAACGTTCCTGGACCAAATCCAGAACATTTTAAATAAGGGCCAGGTCAAGAGCACTCTAAACTTGGATGAAAAGTTTGATGAGAATGAAAGAAGCGAAGGAGATATGCAAGGATCATGGCAAGTGGAAGGACGTGGCCTCTGGTTTTTACAAAGCATCTAGCCAGTCCAGACTCAGAGAAAAATTAGGAAATGAAATTTCTTAGATTTGCCCTACAGGGAATTAAATCCAGGACCTCTACTAACGAAGCGAGTACATTTCAATAAAAAAAAATCACGCACTTAAAAGAATCAGCTTGCCCATATTGAAGCTTTAATTCATCTGTCAAAAGAAAACAACATAGTAAAATTCCAACGTTTTATTGTCCGTATCAAATTATAAAGTTGACTGGTACAATTTATTTACAAAATAACTTACTAACTTAAACATTAAGTTATTTGCATATCACTTGTGGGGTAACTTAAAAATAAACGTGATAACAAAATGTAACATAACTATCTAATAATGATAGCCAGTTGCGTCAAAACTTGGAGGTCTTCTTGGTCCGCCAAATTCTTCCCCTTTTCCCGAAAATCCTTTTTCTCCTCCTAAATCAGGGATTTCTGGGGAACCTGAACCTTCATTGGTAAATTGATTGTCTTTACTATCACTATCAGTTGGACTCTCCCCATTTTTATTAAAGTCAAAACTGGTGTCTCCTGGTTTTGAATTACTTCCGAATCTATTGGGAAATGATTGAGTAGGATGTTCGTCATTTTGTTTGCTAATTCCTCCACAACATACTTTCTGGATAGAAGACTGCGGAGAATTTGGAGTCAAACCGCTAAATTCTTCTTCTTTTTCGGAAGGATCTGTTGTATCTTTTTCTACTCCCAAATTTGAATAACCTGATGAGTCTGATTGTTTATTATTGAACTGAGTTTCTTTTGCATCACCTTTAATAGAGCTTTCTCCATATTTGTTAATGTCAAAACTGCCATCATCCGGTTTCGTATTTATGTCTTCGATTTGAAATGATTGTGATGGTTCACCATTTTGTATGTTAATGCCTCCACAACATGCTTTTTGGATAGATGATTCGGGAGAATTTATTATAGGATCGGGAGTCTTTATAAGACCGCCTTCGATCAATATTGGTTGAATTTTAAAGTCATCGTTCTCCAATTCCACAATACTTTGTGATGAGTCGCCATTTTGTATCGGCTGTTGTTGGGAAGATTGCTGTGTTATTGGATTTGTTGAGAAAAATTTGCTATGACTAATCAGACTTGGTCCAGAAAACTGAGTTTGAAAAGTTTGTCCAAATGGTTTCTTGCTTTCATCTTTAGAAGAGTCAGACAACGACTCAGAAGATTTATTATATTCATAAAGGTTTCCATTTTGTTGATCTAGTGATCCACTAACATCTTTCTGAGGATATTGTGATCCAAACTGATCAAATATAGACTGGTTTTCTTTCTGAGCTTCTGGGTTAAATGGTCCGTCTGGTTGTGCGTCATTTACTGGTATATCTCCGCCAAATGCAGTTGTTTGAACCTCTTTATTAAATTGCTTATTAGGCTCTGTACGGGAAGTATCAATAAACTGTTTGTCTGGTTCAGTTGAAAACTTTTGGTTGGCAACATTTTCTGGTAGTCTGTAGTCAAAAGAGTGGGGTGAAAATTGATCTTTTAATAGAAATTCTGGACTGACAGCTATTTGGGCATTATTTTCTGTGTTTGCTGAAAAACTTGTTGTCGGCTTGTTGTACTCATATAATGCCCCTGGTGCCAAGGGTTTCGCAGTAAACTGTGTGCCTATTCCAGTACTTTGTTGACTTTCCTTTGCAAGGATTGTTACTTTTCCATTGTTTCCATCAGTTTGCTTGGTAATTGTTGTTAATTGTCCCAATGGTGATTCTGTTTGTGTATTAAATTTGGATGTAGTTTGTTGTAAAGATAAACTTGGTTTAATAGTTTGTCCACCAAAACGCGATGGGGTTGAGAATTGTCCGAAGCTTGGTGTTTGTTGTCCTAAGAAAGAATTAGATTGAACATCAACTTGAGGTTGTACAGCTTGTGGGGTGCTAATTGGTGAACCAAACTGTGCTGAATGCATTTTCTTCTCAAAGGTAGGGAATTTTGGACCATCAAATCCTGATTGTGTTGTTTGTTGTGCAAATGTTGAACCACTTTGAATATTGAAATGTGATGATGTGGTTTGTTGCCCCAAAAACGAGCTTGATGGTTCACCAAACGGAGAAGGTGTTGTATTTTGTGTGAATTTTTCACTGTCATAAATTTTTGATGTTGTTAATTTTCCCCCAAATGGCACACCTGATGGCACATTAAATGGCAATGGAGTTGTTTGCTGTCCAAACAGTACACTAACTTTTTGTTCGTTTGATATACGTTGGCCAAACTCTATGTTAAAATTTGCATCACCTTGCGTTTTCTCTTTTACTTTTGTAGCATCTTGCTTGTTAAACAAAGGCAATGAAGTTTGTTCATTCAATTGAGCATCAGTGTTGTCATTTTGAGATGCTGTTGGAAAATTTGATAGCGGTTTATTGTATTCATATATTTGTTCATGAAAATCGAATCCTGTGGGATTTTGAATATTAAACTGAGTTGTTTGTTGGAAAGGCTTTAAATTAAATTGACTTGACTGTGGTTTAAAGTTAAAGGAAGCTGTAGGAGCAACTGATGGAAACGGGAAAATTGCTGCCTGAGTTACAGCACTCGTTTCAAAAATATTTCCTTTATTTTCATCTTTAGGTGTAGCTAAAGTTGGGAATATTGGCGAATTAAAAAAGCCATTATTGGTTTGATATTGCGTTGAAATTATAGAATCGCCAGGTGTATTTGTAAATGAGGGAACTTGGAATGTAGAAGATGATGGAGTTACTCTATTGAACTGGTTAGGTGCTCCAGGAAATTTAGTAGATGGCGTGCTAAAGGGTTTTGAAGGTTTATTATAAATGTAAAAGTCATCGAGGCTTTGAATTTGTCCACCAAATTTATTAGACAATTGATTGTAACCATTCTTCTGATTATTGAATAGTGAAGGTTGTGGAACTCCAAAATTATTATTTTTATTTGATTCAGGGCTAAGAACAGAAGTACTAAAGTCTGTAAAACCATTAGTAGATATTACTGTGGTTTGAGTTGGAATAACTTTTTTATTATAATCACTTTGAATACCAATTTGTTGGAATTTAGACTGAGTTGTCAGAGCTTGTGAGTTTCCAAAAGGAGTGGTCAAAGTAAATTGGGGTAGTTTAGTAGGTGAAACACCTGGCAGGGTAGAAAAACTAAGATTTGGTCTACCGAAATCTTGATTTTTATTTCCAAACCTATTCTCAGGTGTAAAAGCTTGGGAAAAACCGTCACTAAATTGAGATCCAGGTATATTGGTACTACCCTGGGAAGGCTTAAAAATTCCGATATTAGAAAAAGAGGGACCTCCAAGTGGATTGGCTAAATTATTAGGTGTTAAAGTGGATTGAGATTGCACTGCAGAAGGTTGATATTTTTGAGAAAACACATCTGTCTCTGGAGTATCTAAGGTTTGCGATGAAATTTCTTGGAAAGGTTTATTGTTATTTGTTTGATCTGGCTTCGGAATTTTCACATCTGTGCCTGGTACTTGACTAGAAGGTAGCAATTTATTAAATGCAGAAAATTGACCAGAAGTTGTATCGAAAGAATTTGGTTTATCAAAGCCTTCATTAGGTTTTCCAAATGACCCTTGAATTTCTTGTTGTGAAAGAGATATAGGTTTGTTTAAATTATCAAAGGAGTTTTGTTTATCAAAGCCTTCGCTGGGTCTTTCAAATGACCCTTGAACATTTTGTGACAAGGGTTGTAAAGGTGTATTTAAATTGGATACACCTTTAGATGAATCTTTGTTGGGAAAAGGACTTGCTTCTTGAATGTTTATGCGAGGTGGTAAATACTGGTTTTGTGATGCAAAGTTCGGTTGGTTTTGTTGTCCATTTTGTGTAGCACTGTTTCCATTGTTCAGAATGTTGTTGTATCCATTGTTGCTGTTTCCAAATCCTGATGAAACTGGTATTGATGCGGCTGTATCTTTAGAAAAGTCGAATGTTCCGAACTGTCCCTGATCATTTGGCTTGACAAAGGTCTGCTCGTTTTGATTAATGAAAGTGCCGCTAGTGCCAGCGTCAAATCCAGGTCGCTCCCCAAATTTGTTGGATTGTCTATCATTATATTTGCCATTAGCTTCACTTTTTGTGTAATCGTCTGTATTGTACTTCTGAGCGTCGTATGAGCCTGTAAATAAAAAATGAAAGTTGTTGGTCATTTGTCAACGCCTCTGTGCGAACTATTTATCAGGTAGATACATTTGTCAATCTGTACAATGGGCTTTTAAATTTAAGTTCATACCATTCCGTAGTCTGAATTGAATAAGTGTAATGCTTTTAAAATTATTTTAAATGGATTTTTAATAGTTTATCTTTTAATAATCTATATTTTTAAACAACGATGGTCCTATTTCTTTAAAGTCATGGGAATTAATTATAATATACCAAGGGTATTAAAATTTCTACTAACTAACTTACACTAACTTCTGTAACTTTTAGCTGCATGACTGCAATTTTAATGAACTTTGATTAGAGACCTTGATTGCTATAAATATCTTTAGTTTTATGCGTAATGTTTGTACATTTCTACTTCTCTATACATAGTATAAAATAGAACATCTTTCTGTTTGTCGGTTCATTTGTTTATCGTGCTGTGACCACACATTGGCAGAATGGGGACCTCCTGGTGTCTCTGATTGAGAGCAAGCTCTCGTTGCCAGCCAGGTTGGAAAGCTATGTCTTCCTGTGAGGCATGTGTGTCATCTTGCAGAAAGACACAGTAGAGAGGGAAAAGAAGAGTGCGGTCGATGCTTATACTAGCCACCAGATAGGTGCAATTTTACCCGTTTCCTCCCCGTACCTGAAACCTTTGAGTAGGATTCATCCATAGTGCCTCCTCCAGCAAACGGATGAAAAGGATACCGCTGGGTTTAAATGGGTATTCTGGTATATCCAGCGGATCCACTCCCGGATGAAGGTTAACTCCATCCGACATGGACAAAAGCATTTTCCAGTGAAAAAAAAGCTGGAGAAGATGCAAGAGGTATTTTATTGCAAGATAACGTTTTCAGAGTTACCAGTTATTTTAATAGAATCAAAAAAAGAGCTGATAAAAGCTTGAGGCCAAATGGATTTCTCTGGAAGTTTTATGGGGTGTCTTTCCTTAACTTTGGATTTTCAAATCCTTCTTTAATGTCATCACCAGTAAGTATTGTTATGACGGAGTTACATTGAATGAATCAAACATTTTTGATTTGATTTAAAGTTTGAACTAATACATACATACATAGCATCACGCCTCATTCCCATAGGGGTAGGCAGAGACACCATCCTTCCACTTGCCACGATCCTTGTATATCTCCTACGCTTCTCATTAAACCTTTCATACAAGTTCGTTAGTTAAGAGTACTCTTGACCTGGCTTTAAAATGTCCTGGATTTGGTCCAGGAACGTTCGCCTTGGTCTTCCCCTTCCAACTTTCGCATTCACTATTGACTCATAAATCCTTTTTGTCAGTCTCCATTCATTCATTCTCTCTACATGCCCAAACCATCTAAGCATACCTTTCTCAATTTTAGTCACTAAATCTTCGTTTAAACCACAACGTTCTCTTATCACACTACTTCTTACTCTGTCACTCAGTTTCAATCCACTCATGCTTCTCAACGCTCTCATCTCTACCACATTTATTTTTCTTTTGTGGTTCTTCTGCCTTACCCAACTTTTAATACCATACATGAGTGTTGAGACCAACACATCCAGCATGCACAGCCAGTCTAGCCCTTTGAGACACCATCTGGCTATTCATAAAGGCGTCCCGAGCACCATTTACCATATTCCCTGCATTTACTCTCCTTTCAATATCACTTTCACATATTACAATATACAAATTCTTTCTTTCTCTTCTTTTCAAAGCTTCATTCATAATATTTACCATCTCCTGTAGCTCATTATTGCCATTCATCATAGATTCATCTCGTTCAAAAAGCATAACTTTCGTTTTGTTTACATTCACTTTCATTCCTTTCCCTTTCAAAGCTTCATTCATAATATTTAGCATCTCCTGAAGCTCGTTAGCGGATGACGCAAGTATTACTTGATCATCAGCGTAGAGTAAACATTTGATGAGTAATTCATTCATTCTTAATCTATACATGCTTTCTTTTAAGTCTGTTAAACAGTTATCCATGAATAGGTTGAACTATTAAACTTATTGAACTAATTTTGAAATAATATAGTAACTAGATAAATAATATAAATTAACTGAGTTTCCTATTAGTTTAGTAAATAAATATTTATCAGATTTAGCGACGTGAGAAAATGCACGGGTTTACTTAATAAAATATATCTTTATTCAGAATAAATATTTACTGAAATTGTTTTGCTAACGGTACTTTTAAAGTGGGAAAGGTCATAGACCTTTCTATACTTATTTTGAACGCATTTTAAGTTGAATAAATTATATCTTGCTGCCATTTATCACTTCCCGATATTTTTCGAGTCATTCCATTAGCAAAATGATATAACCTTCGAGCACTTATATTCAACATTTATGATCATATAACATTTAAGCACATAAATGTTTACTAGACAGCTTAATTATGGCAAATTAATGATACGAAATCGGTAAATACAAATTGGATTCATATTTCTTTTGAGCAATTATCGATACTACATCCTCCATACATATAATCGACGCTGGAAAGTAAACACGTAGTAACTGCCAAATTTGGTCGCCTTATAAACAGAAATGACTTTCATAAATACACCAAAAAATATATATTGATGCTGAAAAGTAAACACGTAGTAACTACCAAAATTAGTTGCTATCTAAACAGTAATGACTTTCGTAAATACACAAAATTATATTTATCGACGCCGGAAAGTAAACACGTAGTAACTATCAAAATTGGTCATCCGAACAGAAATGGCTTTCAAAAATACGTATATTGACGCTGGAAAATAAACACGTAGTAACTACCAAAATTGGTCATCTATACAGAAATGACATTCATAAATACACCAAAAACTATATATTGATGCTGAAAAGTAAAAACGTAGTAACTACCAAAATTAGTCATCTGAACAGAACTGGCTTTTATAAATACACAACATTAATTGTATCGACGCTGGAAAGTAAACACGTAATAACTTCCAAAATTGCTCGACATCTAAACAGAAATGACTTTCACAAATACACAAATATAAATAAACAAATATACAGAACAGGCTTTTATAAATACACAACATTAATTGTATCGACGCTGAAAAGTAAACACGTAGTAACTGCCAAAATTGGTTATTTAAACAGAAATGACTTTCATAATTACACAAAATTATATTTATCGACGCTGGAAAGTAAACACGTAGGTAGTAACTACCAAAATTAGTCATCTGAACAGAACTGGCTTTTATAAATACACAACATTAATTGTATCGACGCTGGAAAGTAAACACGTAGTGACTACCAAAACTGGTCATCTATACAGAAATGACTTTCATAAATACACAAAAATACATATATTGACGCTGGAAAGTAAACACGTAGTAAACTAGTAAATACAAATTGGTCATCAGAACAGAATACGATATAAAAAAAATAAGTTCCGTATTTATAGAACCTGCCAACCCACAGTGGACCAGCGTGTTGGGTTTATGCTCTAAAAACTCTCAACTATAAGTTAGTATATTAGCAGTGGGATGTTAAAGGGATGTTACTTTACTATACAATTATTATTGGTGATAGAATACATAGCATAAAATGTAGTCGCTTCTGCTATCTCTTGTCATATCTTTTAAAATACTAAACAGATTTTAATGCAGTTTTCAACAATAGATAGAGTGGTTCAAGTAGAAGGTTTATATGTTTAATACATACATAAAATAGTACAGAAAAGACAAAAAATTCAAAGATTTGTATTGGGATGTCGTAACAAAACTTATTTTTATACGCTTAAATCACAAACGCTGTCTAAACCTTACGAGATAGATCAAATTAATCTTCGACGAAATTGTTTATCTTAAAAAGATTGATAAAAATGTTTAAGATAGTATATATTAATCTGTAACAGATAACCCACAGTTACCATTTTTACCTTTTTCATATTACAATAAATAGAAATTTTAACAAAAAAAGAACCGCCTTCAAAGAAACTTACAAATATATTAATATGCTCTAAAAAGTAAGAAATAATTGCGTATTCTTTTATAGTGTTCTTCGTATTCTTCTCAATATATGTACACCTAAAACGCGTTTCTCCCATTAGATAACACCGTTTAAATGAAACAACTTTACAAAGTTAAATTTACATTAATATCGCCACACCCGGAATCGAACCCGAAACCCTTATACCACAGCTTCACTCATAATTCACCTTTCAAATATTGCTATGCAGCAACAAACGTAAGGTCATTGGCATTTGATTACAAACAGTTATAGATTTTGCCAAAAATCACACTCTTACTGTAAGCTGTTGAGGAGTTCCATTGATCTTCATATTTAACTACGACTAGCACTTGACCATACCGAAGTTACGGTAGGCAACTCAAATATCTGGATAGCATATAGGAGATTCTGCCGAGTATCGTTGATTTGCTCCTAAGAATTGAAGAGTTCCGTCACTTTGTCATGGATTCCATCATCAGAACCTAACCAAACTA
>JACTOM010000908.1:3363601-3399777 GCA_015832385.1 Elymnias hypermnestra
TTGACGGCCTCGCTGGCGCAGTGGTGCGAGTATTCGCTTTGCTAGCGGAGGTCCCGGGTTCGATCCCCGGTAGGACGAATTTAGGAAATTGTATTTTCTAATTTGTCTGAGTCTGGACTGGTGGGAGGCTTCGGCCGTGGCTAGTTACCACCCTACCAGCAAAAACGTACCGCCAAACAAAGAAATTTGTGTTCCGGTACGATGCTGTGTAGAAACCGTAAGGGGTATATCGCCTCTTAACAGATTAGCGCGCTTCCATCTTAGACTGTATCATCACTTACCATCAGGTGAGATTACAGTCAAGCGCTAATCTGTCAGCAATAAAAAAAAAAACTTTATTTTATACGGAACCTAATAAAGATATATAAGTGGTAGTTTAAAACAGTCAATGACTATTAAACGAGATTAAATCCGCCATTTTTCCTATATGGGAAAGATCACATACCCAAGGTTAACGTCAAACTACTTTCGATAAAATATGGTTTTTACCGAGACTTTTCTATACAAATAAATAATGTTGGTATGTCTGTTCGTAAATTCAAATTAACAGCTTCTCACTAAATGCATATAAAACTGTATACCGTACTGATATTTAAAAAAAACTGTATATATTTTCGATGAAAGCGCCCATATGGCTCGATTTCTTTCGACACTTCCAATAATTATTCAATATTTCAACAAATTTACACAAAACCTTAACAAATTATATAACTAAACCGTGCTTTACAATCACTCTATCTATTAATGATAATCATATAAAAATCGGTTCAGTAGTTTTTGAGTTAATCGCGAAAAGACACACAGACTCCAAAGATGATTTTGTTTTATAAATCACATAATCATCAATATGTCTACATAAACGCTAACATATACTCTAATTAATAAAATTGGATTGTCTGTTTGTAATTCCAATTTAATAGCTTTTGACTATATGCATAGATAATTAAATGAAAAACCAATTTTTAAAGTGTTTCTCTGTATTATTATTCCGTTTAAAGTCTGAAAGGATTAACCGATTTTGACGGGACTTACACTGGCAGATAGCTAATGCTATGAGGAATAATTAAATCTACTTTTCTTAGAAAAAAACATAGGGTTTCTTATTAAGACCAATGAAATAGTACCACGCGGCCCACTAACATGTCGCCGCCCTTAGGTTCCAAAACTATACGCTTAGTAGACTTGAAATATTCTATCGCAACGTAGTCTATCACTAAGAACGTGTTTTTCCTATATTCTTTTAGGATTGAGTTACGCGGGCAACACCGCGGAAAATAGCTAATATGCAGTAGAGATCAGGAACTTTTATATTATTATTAAGAGGAGATTATTATTACATCACTTGTTTTTTTACCTTGATTTACCAGTTTGGACTTATTTTTTTATAAACAAACAGGGAAAACGGTAAGGTTTATCTGATATTGATCATCTGGAGTAATCATGTGTCATTGCTTTGATAACAGAGGTCCTAGGTTCAATCACAGATTGTACTTTCTAATTTGTCTAGGTCTGACTGTTGGTATTGGCTTTTGTCGCTGGGAAATGATTATAGGCACCCCCACTGTGGGTCTAAGAGTGTGGGCCTTCACGAGGGAAGAGACCATGCAATAACTACTAAAACCAACCATCGTCAACCGTAAGTGTAGAGCCTTTTTTTTGTCAGAAGTCAGGAGTGTGGGACTCGGCGATGGAAGGTCTCGCAATACCCACAAAAACCCAGCAGAACTCTCTTAATCCATTAATGAGGCACCAGGTGTTCAGTTTTGGCATTCTGCCCCGGTGTCCTGGATGAATCCGACGGAGGATTCACGGAGGCGGGAGGAGATGCGCAAATATGCGCCGCCTTATATTCCGCCTCCTTCGGCGATGAGGGGGAGCATCCACTGCTCTCTTTCTCTCTCGTGGGCTTCCTTCAGCGAAACTGCCGTCTCGCAAAATAAGGCCACTTCCGCCCACCATTGGAGAGCATCGCGCCTACAACGCTCCCCAACGAGAGGTCGCCGCCGTTCAACGCCACCAGGAGGTGATGCTGAGGTCCCGAGGCCGCAGTAAGTGAAGAGCCTGTTGAGGCATTCGTTTCACAGATTCTCTACAGGAAGAGGAGTTGTATGAACCTCCATCTCCTTTTTCATACTCCCTTTCGTTGGAGCTGGAGTATTTCGGTGGCATTTACCCTTAACCTTTCCCATGCCCTTTCAGAGAGATGATTGTCACGCAAAAAGAAGCAGGCCTGCTCACTGAGAAGTGAAAAGCCTAGTGAGAAGTTTGGGCCGATCAGGGACTTCAAAATATGGAACATTCTGCTACTGTGTGGTGCTCTATATTCAAAGAGGTACCACATTCATGACAAGCCACAATTTGATAAAGGTATTTGCCGCAGAAACCTGGTAAGTACCTTTAGGGCAAGGTAAGTCCTTAGGAGAGTGATACATGCTCTCCGCTCAACCATTTCCTGATGGTTGAGGCTAATTACCATTCAACCAACAAAAAGCAGATGAAAAACCAAAGATTTGCATTCCAAGCACGTAGAGAGACCAATAAATTATCTATGAGCATCTCTCTTTACTTATCAGCAATCTCTCTAACCCAAAGATTGCCTGGAAGAAATCGCTGAACAGCGATATGGCAACCTTATTCTACCGATCTTTTTTGTATCTGTTGTTTTTGTGGCGTACAATAAAAGATCTCTCTCTCTCTCTTTCTTTCTCAATTACCACGCTCATCATCTCATCATCTTGTATAAAATAAAAATCCTTTGAAAAATCATGTAATCCTTGTTAACATTATAAATGCGAAAGTAACTTTGTCTTTGTCAAAACTACAGAAGCGATTTCAATGAAATTTGGTACACAGATAGTTCAGAGACTGAGAAAAGGCATAAGCTACTTTTTAATGCGAAAAGTACTTTGTTTGTCCGTCTATTGAGCTTGTTCCACACATATATCAACCTCAAATAAGGCTCACTAGAAAGGCAATAGACGAAAATGGTTACTAAACTCACTCTTCAAAACTACGGGATCTAAAACAACGTAGTATGATCCCAGAAAACAGCGAGTACTATCTATCTATCTGTCTTTGTTAGTAAATTTTAAGTGACGTCAATAAAATCGCTCCCTGTATCCAAAAGGTTATTGACCTGAAACGCTGTATCTGCCTTGTTAACATATCGATATTTATCGGTTATTGAGATCATATCGCTAAAACCAGTTACTCGATTAATCGATTAATCATTACAATCGATTTTATACAAGTATTACGAGTTACCTACATCAACATTTGACAGGTAACAGCTACGTTTTTTATGGACGGATATTGTAAAAAACTGTTGATATATTAATTATCTGATAACAATAATATTTGGATTGGAGAAGTATATATATACTAGCAAATGGCCTGGGTTTTGTACATTAAGGTGGAAAAGGTATGTAGTACTTTTTAAACGTCTTGCTGTTGAGCACAGCCTCCTTATTTATAGGGTTTTTAGAGCAAAAAACTACCAAGCTGCTCCACTGCTTATTGGCAGGCTATCCTAGAATATGAGTAGAAGGTAGTGGTTTCCTTCGGTGAAACTCTCACACGGAGACTTGGACTATTGACGCTTTTTTACTACTGCGCACGAGGTTGATAGGCAGGAGGATTTGCGCGTCTCCTTCCTCCTTTTTAAGTTTCCCAGTGGAATCTTTCAGAGTGACAGGGTAGAATGCATCAACCGATCCTCTGGTGCTTAAGAATGTGAGGATATCGCTGGGGTTTAGTGGGTATTCTGGGTTATCAGCGAGTTCAACACTCCCGATAACATTTTAGGTCTGATCGGGGTGCGTAAAGACATTTCTTACCAGGTTTTCTTTCAGCGAAAGGAACAATGATGGATTGGAAAGACCTAACGAGTACTAATGTTATTTTTATAATGAGAAACTTGGTGCCTGCCCAGGGTTAGGACCCGCGACCACCAAGTCTGCATGGTCTTTGCATAGGCAGAAGAGGAGATCGTTTTATCTGTCATAGGACTACATCAGCTTACTAAGTCACTGATGTGGATTTGACTTGACTGTGAAATGATGTTTACACTACTTGATATATAAAGAAAGTCTGATGGCCTCAATGGCGTAATGATGGGAGTATTTGCTTCACTCTTAGAGGTCCTGGGATCCCTTACCAATAGGTCTTTAGGAAATGATATTTTGTAATTTGGAGCTACTTAATTTATCATTAGAGCAATAGATCAGAGCATCGTCGTCGTCGTCGTCGTTATATTATAAAAGAGAATGAGTGAAACGAGAAAACAAATCCATCTGCCTAAAATAGATTAAATAAATATACATATTTTTTTCGCTAGGAAATGCACAAACCCCGACCCATGGGTCAGTGGGATTCAGCGAAGAAGAAAGCCTGGCAATACCCACTAAAACCCAGCGAAACCCTCACCATAAATGAGGTATTAGGATTTTAGCTTTCGCAAACGTTCTTGGTGTTCCGGATGAATGATGAGGACTCACGGAGGCGGGAGGACTATGGCAAACAGGAGCTGCCTTGTACCCCACCTCATCCTCTCTCTCTCACTGTCGTTTGTGTTCATCTTTCAGTGAGATGACCGTCTCACAGAAGAGGGCCACTCTCGCCCAGCATCAATCTACCAAGTCGTGACGCTCTGTGTCAATAGCTCGCCAGTGACTCCTCGCGACCAATTAGCTACAGGAACTTTCCGAAACATCCTCGTTTGGTCAGAACCTGTACCAATCTGTAGGTGAACGACGTGTACTCCCTGGAAACCCATTGTTCCAGATGAGGACGAATGGCCTCCACAGTGGCCTTACCCACTACTGGGAACCTTAGGTTTTCTTTCCATCATTAGATCAAAGCGAGTTCTATTTAATGCTTATCTAACTTAGTTTAGAAAAATGTGATGTTTTTAACGTAAATTATAATGGAGCCTATACTATATTTTGATATCATAAAAAATATAGCAAAAACTTTACCTACCTGGATATTAAATAAAAAAAAAAACAACCTTTCATTCGTTTAATATTATTTTTTGTCGGACAAAAATTTGTTTCGATAATCTTTGTCCATAAATTATCAAAGTACCCACAAAAAATCTAAATCACTTTATAAACATGTTAAACTATAGATAGTCGGATGACGACACTGATGGCACTGAAATGTTGGGAGTTCTTAAGTAGCAACACTTAGAAATATCAAAAACAATGTGCAACATTACAAAATGTTATACTATACGAGGTAATTTTAACGAACGGAACATTCTTTTGTGAATAGTCTTATCGAGCTGCCTTGTGTAGTAGTGATTCTCTTTAAAACAAATACTCCACAAGGCAACTCTAAAGACTATCCTCAAAAATTGTTCCGATCGTTAAAATTACCTCGTATTGCATAACATTTTATAATATTGCACAATGTTTTTGGTATTTTCAATCGTAGCCACTATATTACTCAATAACTACCAACATTTCAGAGCTATGTGTGTTGTCAACTATCTATAGTCTAAGAAAAAGAAGACAGATTACATGGCTTTGCATCAAGTGAGATTACAATCAACTCTCTCTCTCTCAAGACTCTAAATAGTAGGAATTTTGTAAACTCACCATCATCAGTGTATCCAGCTGCTTCTTCCTTCGCATTTTTCTCCAAAGACTTCTGTATTTCTATAGGAATTGGAGGTGGAGTAGGTAGATGGGCTCCCACGGGCTTATACCCATCTTCATCAGCTGTATAAACCACACTATACACCTTCCCATCATCACCAGTGTAAGAATAACCACCTTGGGCTTTAACACCATTGTTTGAGACTCCATTCTCTTCCATTTTTATTCCATTTTCTGTTTCATACGCATAATTGTACTTATTTATTCCAATATCGCTTTCGTATTTAATTGTATTTGATACTCTATCCCTGAAGAGCTGGATTGCTGGTCTGGAAGATCCTGAAGGTTGATAGAAACCTGATAGATCTGGACTGCTTCCAACAGGTCCTTGTGGACCAAAATTACCTTGCAAGCCTAATTTATCTGAATTTATTTGAGCTCCAACTTGGGAAGGTTGAGAAAAACCTGATAAATCTGGGTTAATGCTACTTCCAGGTCCTTGTGGACCTGAATTTCCTTGGGAGGCTGCGTTTGGTTGTGCTCCAGCTTGGTTCTTAGTTCCTCTAAAAGCAGCGTCTCCAACTTTAGAATCGGTTGAACCATAAGTATCCCTGGGACCTCCAAGACCAGATGGTTGGTTGGATGCTCTGGTACCAGGTGCAGCAGCTTCCACTACTATGCCTTGGTGCTCGTTTTCATAGCTTCCTGGAGGTATACCCTGGTTTTTTGCTTCGTTTGTTCTGGTAAACGGTGTTTGCAGGAAATCTGAATTTAGAGCAGATGACGCAAACGGTGCTTGCAAAGAACCTGGACTGCCTCCAGCAGTGGCAGAAGATAGTGGTGGAAGATAAGTACGGTCTAGCTTCGCGGCACCACACGCCACTATGAAAGTGGCCACGAATACCTGGAAAAGTGTATTTTACATTAGAATTCAAATGAAATCTGGATTTTTTTAATAGATACGTTATCAAATCCATCCATACTTCCCATAGATCCAATAAGATAACATTTAAACGATTGGAATTTCCCGTTAACTCAAAAATTACGAAATAATATCTATGTTATTTAATTCTTTTTTACACATACTCTACGAATTCAAGTAACGCTTGCATCCAAAGCAGACTTAATGGGATTTCAGACGCTTTGAATTTCTCGTTGACGTAAAACTTTCCAATGAAACAATGAAGTTTAGTTAAATTGATTACGATTAGATTCTACGAGATACTAATAAAACGCTTCGAATTTCCCGTTAATATAAACATTATAATAGAAAAGTATAGTTAATTTTACGTAAATTAAAGTAACTGTAATATTTTTTTAATAATACACAAGTAAACCTATCCTCGCTATGCTTAAACAGGGTGTTAATAAGACGCTTCGAATTTCCCGTTCACGTAAATATTTCATAGAAAATTTTTGTGAAATGTGTGGTGTGACTTTTTTTATTTAAAGCAATAAACCTAACCCCGATTAGCTTAAATATGAGGTTATTAAAACGCTTCGAATTTCTCGTTCACGTAAATATTATGAGAGAAAACTTTAGTTAAATTTAGTGTGTGACTTTTTTTGATATACAACAGTAGACCTATACCCTCTTTGCTTAAATAGGATGTTAATAAAACGCATCGAATTTCCCGTTAATTTAAAATATTTCAAAAGAAAAGTTTAGGTTAATTTAGTGTGTGACTTTTTTTAATACATAACAGTAGATTTGGTCCCGCTCTGCTTAAATAGGATGTAAATAAAACGCTTAGAATTTCCTATTCATGTAAATATTCGAAAAATTCTGTTAAACATAGCGTTTGAGTTTTTTTGATATACAACAGAAGACCTTGTCCAGCTTTGCTTGAATAGGATGTTAATAAAACGCTTTGAATTTCCCATTCACGTAAATATTTCAAAAGAAAAGTTTAGTCAAATTTAATATATAAATTCTTTTAAATACTTCCCTTATTCAATCCAAACAGTTTTTATAAAGAAGACTATATTTTCTAATATCTATATCAAGACGGGTGGCTTCGGTCGTAGCTAGTTACCACTGTACAAGCAAGAATGCGCCACACATTTGATTTAAATAAAAAACGTTTTTAACAAGATCTATACAAGTAGTTAGTTAATGTTATAATACTTAAATTAGTTTTAAATGCCTCATTTTTTATGCGAACAGGAAATTCGAAGCATTATGTTAATTTAAAAATGTCTACCTGTTACCTAAGTAAGTAAGTAAGTTGCAGCCCATCAAACCCTCTTTCTGAGGAGCGAGGGGTTTTAGAAAATAGACCCACCACGCTGCTCCATTGCGGATTGGCTCCATAGTACACAAGTGCACTCTCTATTCCTTCACTCTCATAGTCCGATGTGACGGGAATCCGACAAGACCGGAGAGAGATCAGGCGCAGGATCGACGGCTTAACGTGCTCTCCGAGGCACGGGGGTGAATCACACCGCCAACTTCCCAACTTCGGGCAAATATTGAGAAAACCTTAATAGAAAACTCAATATTGATTTTTGAATTGGCCCGACCCTGGACTCGAACCCAGGACCTCATGTCTGTAGTCGAATAAGCTAACCACTAGACCAATGAGGCAGTTTCTCACCAGACAATAGTACTGAACCGATTTCAATGCGAAAAATATGTTTTAAGTTATAGAAAAACCATCAATTGTTCACCAGATTCACTTGAAATTCGATATATATCTACCATTGTTTATCACCCTTTTATTTGACATTCGTCATGTTCCTTTCGCGACGTAATTGGGCACTAATAGCGGGCTTTCCATTATCCCAACGGAATAAGGAACTACGAGGGTAACAGCTAGTAATAGAGATTGTATTTAGACTTTTACATCACAATATCAAAGGAACCGAAGTAATTGTTAATTTATACTCATTACTTAATATCAAAATGATGCAACTAATATAAAAGCTCTAGATTATAATCTCACTCAGCGTTCGAGCTATTCACGAGACTACAATAATTAATTGTGTAATATAAAAAAATGTTATAAATAACTTTATGAAGATTAACTATCGATTTAACGTAATCTCATCACAGAATCTTTTACAAAGAAATCTCTTTATTTCATAGGTTTTTGTAAGAGCTTTTGTTTTTGTAACTAGCTTTTTCCTGAGGTTTTACTTGTGTAGTTATACTATTATTAGTAGGAGATAACGTAGTGAAAATAATTTCAAGTTAAAAGGCTTCGTGCTTAACATTGGATCATGAGAGATTATAGCAAAATCCTAAGGTTTTTTCATAGTAAAAGTACCATTAATAAACTCTTATAATATTCGCTGTCTCCAGTGAAAATCTCATCAAAATCGATTTAGTAGTTTTAAAGTTAAGCCTGATCAAATACGATGAAAAAGTTTTGGCATCCAATGACGGATTTGCTAGGCGTTTTCACAGAATTCTAATTATTATTCTGTAATAATAGAAGCCTTAGTTACTCTTTATAATATCAGCTAACTGCCAGTGAAAACCTTATCAAAATCGATCAAGCTGTTTCAGAATTAGACGGGAACAAACAGAAAAAATTTCAGAGTTTTAAATTTCGGCGCCTAACGACGGGGTTGTAAGACGTTTTTGCTGAATCTGACTATTATTTCTAAAATAAAAGTAATCTATGTTATTTTTTAAAACAGCAGCTATCTGCCAGTGCAAGCTTGGTCAAAATCAGTCCAGCTCTTTCCCAGCTTAGGCAGAACAAACATTCAGAAAGAAAATATGAAAAGTGAAATTTTAGCGCCTAACGGGTTGGGGTATTTTCACAGAATCCTTATTATTATTCTAAAATAAATAAAACCCAAGTTACTCCTTTTAATATTAGCTATCTTTTAGTGAAAATTCCATAAAAATCGGTCCAGTAATTTTAAAGTCAAGCGGAAAAAGTTTTGGCATCTAACAAAGGGATTATAGAACGTTTTCGCAAAATCTGATAATTATTCTATAATAAAAGTAATCTATGTTACTGCATATAACATCATCTATCGGCCAGTGAAGTTAGGTCAAAATCGATCCATCCTTTCAGAGATTACACGGAAGGAAATAACTGATAAAAACTTTAAAAAAATATTTTTGATTTATTTATCGTATATATACTTTCTATGCATTTCGTAAAAAGCTATTCATTGGAAATCACAAACAGATAATTCATTGTTTTTATTTAAATAGATCCTAACGTTTGATGGTAAGTGGTGACACAATACAAAATGGGAACACTTATCAAAGCTTCCTTAATTATACAACAATTTCATCCCAAGCGTATGTCCATTATTTCGTAAATTACTCAAAAAGTACTTAACAGTTTTCTATGCGATTTTCACCAATAGATAGAGAGATTATAAAGGAAGCTTCAGATATATATTTTGTTAAGATTTTGTTTAAATTGTTCAACAAATATATAATGTTGCTAAAGGTATGAAAAAAATTAAGTCGACTGGCCGCTTTTAATGGAAAACCTGCCTATTCCCTTAGAGATATAACAAAACAATGTACGAGTTTAAAATTCCTCTTTTATATATCTACAAAAAAGTCATTAATAGCTTATATCTATCTCTCATAGATAACTCACTATAACCCTTTGATTCATAAAAAGTGGTCACATACAATGCAGTAAATTGACAGTTGTACAGACTGCTACAGTATTAATTATTATCAATTTAAATACGTTATTTACTTTAAGCATTTCAATTTCTTTAATTCGATTATTTAGATTATATAACTTAAATGGATATCTTAGGAGTTATTTGAAAAATAGTATTAACGCGCGCGATATGATTAAACCAGCTTGGTGCGACTATTAGGTTTAAAAATCGACGCTGGAAAACCAACACGTAATAACCCGTTTATCCAAAAGTGTTCACAATAACAGAAAGACTTTTAATTAATACAAAAAATATACGGTTATCATTTTTAGACCCTTTTATGTATACTTTGATGATAAACAGATTGACTTTAGCGGATTTACCCTAAGGTTTTATAAAACAATATTTTGCAGGTTACTACATATTTGCTTTCCATCATCGATATACTCTATTACAAGTACGGAGCTGAGTAAAGGGTTTAAAAGCTTATATTTCCCATTCCTTTGTTAACTATCAAGATAAAGAACAATATATATTATAAAGAAGGAAACATTTGTGTTTTTTATGTATGTATGTTTGTAACGTTTTCACACAAATACTAGTGGACCGATTTCAAAACTTTTTGCACCATTAGAAAGCTTTAATTTCACTGAATAACACAGACTATACTGCTTCCTTAAAATAAATAGGGATCCTTAATAAAAATGCATTATTGTAACCCAATGTGTGAAACAAAAAGTTTATTATCGCGTGCGCTGCGGAAAAACTATTGATGATAGATCAAAAAAATGTTCTACAATATTATAGAACGTATTAATATCTACAAAAAACTAAAAGATACTATATATCGAAATACTATAGTTATGCCACTATAACTACTTAAAGTGCCGACAATAATCAAACCATATTATTCATACATTTGTATTAATCCTGATAATATTAAATGATATCTTATTAAAAACCATATCAATACCTGTAAAATACTCTGTAAATTATAAAAATTGGAGGTTACATTCAAAAGATATAACGATATTGTCAATCTAAAGTAAATAATGTAAACCGAGTCGAACTCCAGAGGATTCTACGTAAAAGATAGATAGATAGATAATATTCTTTATTGAACACCACGCTAAAAATAGAGTTAAAATTACTCAGTGTAAGGTACTTTTAGTGTGCAATTGGGCAACGAATTTAAAAATGTATTAGTTAGATATATATTCGTTGTAAAGTAAAATCTGTATATTGATTAGATAGCTATTGCGAAACAATACTTTTATATTCAATAATGAAAAAAAATCTCTACTCCAACTTAGTAGACTTTCCACTGCCACTAGATTGGTATCTACGCGATTGAAACCAAAGGTTATTACTAGTATTATCATAAAATCAGCATATGCTTTGATAACATATATAATAGCTGTGAAAACCTCGTCAAAATTGGTCCAAATTTAGCAGAGATTAATACACACTAGCTTTTCGTTCCCATTATTAAAACAACAAGGATATACTAAGTTCCCGTTCACATTTATAAACACAGAAAAATATACTCTACATTATTATTAAATCGGTATAAAAATATGCATTAATAACAGTTATAATAGCTGTGAAAACTTCGTCAAAATTGATCAAACTTTAACAGAAATGAATACAAACTAGCTTCTAGTTCCCATTGTTAAAATAATAAGGATATACTAAGTTCCCGTTCCTATTTATAAATACAGAAAAACATACTCTACATTATTATAAAATCTGTATAAAAATATGCATTAATAACAGTTATAATAGCTGTGACAACCTCGTCAAAATTGATCAAACTTTAACAGAAATTAATACACACTAATTTCTCGTTTCCATTATTAAAATAATAAGGATATACCAATTTCCCTTTCCCATAGTTATTCCTGAAAAATATAGCCTTTAAAATCCGCTTTAGCAAAAGTCATATCAAAACCGGTCAAGTTATTCTAGACAGTTGAAAAATATTAACGAACTCTCCGTTTTTAGTTTTTTTTTTTCAATTGCTGATAGGTTAGTGTTTCACTGTGATCACACCTGATGGTAAGTAATGATACAGTCTAAGATAGAAGTGTTTTATTCTGCTAAAAGGTAGTTTACTAATATGGTTTCAACACAAAATGGTACCGAACATAAATCTCGTTATTTGGCGTTATACCTTTTGCTGGTAAGGTGGTAACTAGCTAAGGCCGAAGCCTCCCACCAGTACAGGCTCAAACAAGTTAGAAAATGTGATTTCCTAAACCAGGATTGAAGCCAGAACCTCTACTATCAAAGCGAGTACTTCGCCTAAAAAAATAAGAAGAAGAAAGTTGTCTGTTGAGGAAAGTCTCATTAAAATCGGTCATAACATAGCTTAACTTAAAGAAGATTAAGTTATTACCCCTTCCTATTGTTCTTTCCCATTTCTGATAATAAAATTACTATAATTTCATCTATTACAGGCCTTCTAATCAAAATCGATACCGTCCTTATCAATATCGATAAGTAATAGACAAACAGACATAAAATAGTAAATATTTTGTTAATATATCACGTAATTAGACATTTGTTTACTAGGTTTTAGTATAGCTTTATTTATATGAATAGAATCTAAGTTATAACTAAGTTAATCGATACGTTTTTAATAGAGATATTAATAAGGATTTTAGCTACAATTTAAACGGTATTATTAATATGAAAAACCGTAAAAACATTAACCACTTTATACCGACATCACAGCACAATTAATAACTTTCGAAACACTTGTATTTTTTATATCACAAAAGCATTACCAAATTCATTATATCCAAGAGGATGCTGCCACGGGGAGGTAATAGCACGCACTGATGCCATGGAGAATCTCACTGCTTTTTATACCTACACAAAAGACATCTTAAAAAACGTGTCCAGGATCTTAAACATAGATAGTTTTTCGTTTAATTAACATACAACACAATGGGTAATAACTCTTATTAATATATAAATAAGGTCGTTGAAAATCACGACGCTTTACTTGCAGATGTATTTGATATGTTTCATTAACAATCCCATACAAATGCTCAAGTGGACGCAAAAATGACCGTTTACATCTGTTTTAATTGTTTAAAAATATAAAATGATCGTGATTTCTATCGATTTGATGAGACTCGTGATCTTGATACTAAATGGTAGATGAAAAGGGCAAAAAGCTCATTTGCACGGTGTCAAGGAGCTTTTTTTATAATTGCAGTAATTCAATTTTATTGTTTTAATGCCTATTAACATCCCAGTGCTAGGCAAAGGCCTCCTCATTTATAAAAGAGAGGGTTTTTAGAGCAAAGAGCCACCATGCTGCTCCACTGAGGGTTATCAAAATGTTTCCTCTCTGAGAAGCTTAATGATGCATAAAACACAGGTACACTTTATACTAACTGCGTCAGTGGTCTATTGGTTGGCGTGTTCGACTACAGACATGAAGCCCTGGGTTCGAGTCCCGGATCCGGCCAATTCGAAATCGATATTGACTTTTCTATTAAGATTTTCTCAATATTTGCCCGAAGTTGGCAGTGTGATCAACCGCCGTGCTTCGGAGAGCATGTTAAGCCGTCGGTCCTGCACCGGCCGTGTCGGATTGCCGTTACGTCGGACTATGAGAGTGAAGGAACAGAGAGTATACTTGTGTACTATGCCTGTGGAGCAGCGTGATGGTTCTATGCTCTAAAAACCCTCTCTCATATGGGTGAGGAGGCCTGTGCCCAGCAGTGAGACGTTAATCGGCTGCTACGCTATAAATAGAAACTAAATGGTACCTACTCTGGATTCAAACTGGCGAAACCTATCCAATAAGAAATCATAGGTTTTACTAGGACATCGTGGATATTACTTCTAGAGCATCAAGGCTTAAACTAGGACACCATGTCCTTCACTAGGACATTTACTAAAATGTCATGACCTTTACAAGGTCACCAAATATTTTACTATGATATCACAACCTCTACTAGAGTATCGCGGCTTTTACTATGATTTCATGGATTTTACTGAGACATGGAGCCTTTTACTGGAACGTTGAGGCTTTTACTAGGATATCATGGCATTTACTAGGACATTATGGCTTTAACGTCATGGATTATAGCAAAAAGTTGTGTATTGACTTCGCTAAGTTGGGCACAGGTTGCCTCAATTATAGGCGAAAGGGTTTTAGAAATTAGTGGCTAAATCCACTGTGCAGCTCCAATGAATGTTATACTCTCCAATTCAGTAAATCGTGAGAGAATAATCGCTTCGCTGGTATAGAGATCTGGTTTCGGTTCAAAGTCAGGAAATTGTTCTTTCTCATTTGTCTGAATCTGGATTGGTGGGAAGCCTCGTCCATGTCTTTTTTGGGAAATTTTGCATTGCTTTTTCTGACCCTGATGAATTAAGAGTGTGGGATTAACATCAATCACTCTCGATTGATCCACTTGATAAGACTGAATCCTTACTAAAACCCAGGGCTTAAGGCTTCGGGCGTAGCTAGTTACGGGTGGTAAGGAACAAAAATTACCGTTATACCAAGTTAATGCCTTAATGTGCGGCCTAAGGCCTAATCAGCATCACGTTCTGGTGGCATTGATATCGGGCAACCTCGAGCTGGGGAAAATTGTAAGTGTGATGCCTCCATGGAGAGAATCTCTCTAAGAATGGCTTTATTCTCCAAGATGATACTCTCGCTGGGAGAAGTCCATGTGTGAGAGAGACCGAATGCAGTGGAAACTCCCTCTCACCGCAGAAGGCGCCACCCTCTCGAGCCTCGGTCAGACACACCAATGACTCCAAAGACGACTGCAAAAGTGGAAAACCTGGTATTTCACTCATGGATGAATAGGATTTTGCTGCGTTTTAGTGGGTATTAGGAAGTATCCTCCAACACCGATTCGTGCACTCCTGATAGCTCCAATTGCCATCAAGTGATATCACAGTCAATTGTAAACCTGTCAGCAATAAATTCCTACTGTTAGTTCACCCTTGATTTTATTAGTGACAGTTAGGAGCTTTTCTGTGAGCACACCTGATGATAAGTGATCATACAATCTATAATGGATGCATGATAGTCTAGTAAGAGGTGATGTAGCTCTTCCTTTATTCAAATTTTCATTTTTTTCAAACTCCCAGTGAAACACTTGTAAATTTTGAAGTGACGTATTGAAAGCTCACGTAAAATGTTTAAAAGTTTCTTTCTATGTAATCACTTTAAGTAGATTGTGATAAATGGCGAAGGGGTTGACTTTAAATTTATATATTACTCGTTTTAATTCAAGCAAGTTAAGCTAAGTTGTTCGTATGACATTTAACAAAACGTGCCCAAAACAAGGAGACAGTAAACAACGAGATGTGATTAAAGCTTTTTGAATTATTATATCAGATGATTTTAAATTGAACTAGTTCAATGATTTATTGTACGTTTATATAAAATATGATAATAAACAATTCTGTATGTTTGGGTATTGAGTTTTAAAGTAGGAGTTTATCAGTTTTATTTACTAGCCACAAATATTTGCCACAAAATGCTAAAGTAACTATCTGTGGCGCTGTCACAACAAAACTACTGAACCGATTTAAACGTAATTTAGTGCACAGATAGGCTAGAGCCTGAGGAAGGATATAGGCTTCTTCTTAACGAAGATAAGGTAGATGCTCACTAAGAGCGTGTTTCCCCTAATAATCCGGATGTAAACGTAATTACTTTCCTTTCATCATTTGATTTGACATTCGTCACACGTGTTCCTTTCGAGAACAGCTAGTATATAAAAAAGGGAAGTTTAGGGAATTGCATATTCTAAAAGAGCCTTCAACCAAGGTTATTTACCACTCTACTAGCAAAGACGTGTCACCATACAACGAGATTTGTGTCCCGGTACGATGCTGTGTAGCAACCATAGTAGTAAACTGTCTCTTACCAGATTAACGCGCTTCCAACTAAGACTGTATCATCACTTTCTACAAGCTGTGATCACAGTTAATCACTAATGACGTTAAAAGTAATAATGTCGTTTATATAACGCCATGTTATGACTCGTTGTCGTAGTCTCAACTGATGGACGTCCACAATTGGACAAAGGTCTCTTTTAATGAATTCCGCTGGGCTCAATCTTATGCGGCTTGTATCCTGAGGCTGCCGGCGACCCGCCTGATGTCATCGGTCCACCTGGTGGGAGGTCGCCACTCTAGCTCCTTCGGGCCGCAACGTAAATTGGTTCTATGAACTATGTGCCATGCCCATTTCCACTTCAGCTATGCAATTCGGCAGGCTACGTCGCTGACTTTGATTCTCCTCCGGATCTCCTCATTTCTGATTTGATCACGCAGAGAAACCTCGAGCATAACCAGATGGTTATGATTCACTAAATAATGGAGATCCATTATTTAGTGAATCTGAGTCTTCTTACGAGGCATCGCTGGCAACAGGCACTGTTGAAGACCTTAATTTTCAGGCACCGAGGAATTGTGGATGACAAGATGTGCCGTAGTTTTGGGAACGCTGCCCATCCGAGTTGGATTCGGTGGTTAATCTCTTTTTCAAAGTTGGACCTGCCTAATTGTATCGTGTATCCCAGGTAGATGTACTTGTCTACAACTTCGAGTGCTGAGTTCTCAACAGTGACCAAAACATGGGTGGAGCAAAACATGGATGTCCGACATGATTTTGGTCTTATTTTGAAGCCCACCTGTTAAGACACTCTGCAGAGGTCACCGAGCATTGTATTGAGATCTTCCAGAGTCATGTATTGAGTAGTACTTCTTAAAATAATAAACCAAAGAAGACCAATGGTAAAACACCAGTATTATTTAAACAAGGATTTATTGCAACAATTTATAATTTACAAGGATTTACGTATGCGGACATGTTATGCACAAATCCTTAAATAAAATAATAAACTGTGACAGTGAGTACGAATATGGCCTAATCTATATACCATATTATATGTAAAACTGAGTCCCTACTTCCCTGTGCAACAATATAACCACAGCTAAACCGATTTTGATAATTCTTACGTTGTTCTGATTGTTATAGTCAGAAGAAGGTTAGTATTAAAGAAAAATAAACAAAGTTACGTAGAACATCAGAAATTTCAAGTAAGCCCAACCATCATAATAACCTTTCCAATGTAAGCTCCTTAATGCTTTTGATAACATAAACTTTTTTTATGTAACCCCTTTAGTGCTTTGACAATATAAACTTATCCAATGTAACCTCCTTAGTGCTTTTGACAATATAAACTTTTCTAATGTAACCTCCTTAATGCTTTTGATAATATAAACTTTTTCTACGTAACCATTTTAGTACTTTGACAATATAAACTTATCCAATGGAACCTCCTTAGTGCTTTTGACAATATAAGCTTTTCTAATGTAACCTTTTGGCTTTTGTTATAATTGTCTGAGATTGACAGGATGCACGCTGCAAATAAAGAAATCAAATCAAATCTGACCCTGATTATTAGAATAACCTAAAATTTAAAGCATTGCACTCGCCTTCTGAAAAGATTCCACTGTAAACTCAAGTATGTATTTCTTAAGTAAGTAGCAGCCCTTTAACGTCCCACTGCTGGGCACAGGCCTGCTCACTCCAAGGAGCGAGGGTTTTTAGAGCATAGACCCACCACGCAGCTCCACTGCGGATTGACAGGCATAGTACACAACAAGTGAACTCTCTATTCCTTCACTCTCATAGTCCGATGTGACGGGAATCCGACACGACCGGAGAGAGATCAGGCGCAGGACCGACGGCTTAACGTGCTCTCTGAGGCACGGGGGTGGATCACACCGCCAACTTCCCAACTTCGGACAAATATTGAGAAAATCTTAATAGAAAACTCAATATTGTTTTTTGAATTGGACCTACCTGGGACTCGAACCCAGGACCTCATGTCTGTAGTCGAACATGCTAACGACTAGACCAATGAGGCAGTTTGTTTATGGCAATGAGGCAGTGTATTTCTTATTATCATATAAAATGTATTCTTTCTATATTTGTTTCAGCAGTTACGTCTCTTCCAATATTATATTTTAATTACAGACAAGTTAGCACTTGATAAGATGATATACTGAGTTTTTTATTAAAATATTCTCAGTATTTGCCTTTGATTGTGTAAGCCAGCGCATTTTTTTACAATGGTAAATGTTTTTACGCACCGAGTGATGGACTCACCAGCTGTGCCAGAATGCATATTAAAACAAAGTGGCACCTTCGTCAATGTGACATGACGTTGTCAGATTTCCGCTTGCAAATTCTCTTTGACAAACCAGATAGTGATCGACAAAGTAATTCAAGGGTTCAAGGTGGTATTGAAAGGCGTTCGTAACGACGCCTATATCCACCCAGCCTCCTCTTCCGGAGAAGAGGGGTGTTCAGTCATCCTCTACTTAGTTGCATAATTTTTGTAGCTGGCAATACCTTGCTACCACTCGACTACCAATCGGGGCGTCCGGTTGCGCCTCATTGGCTGGCGACAGTCGCGCCACTCGCGACTGTCTTAACCGACAGAGAGAAATTATTAGTAAGAAACCTTTGAAGACGAAGTTAAAACGCCACAACTAACTGATTTTATACCACTTCTGTGCCGTATCCCTACTAAACTTTATCTGGTGGTCTTAGTCTCTCCATTGACTGCTTCAAGGAGATGATATCCTAGCAGAAGGCAACTGCACTCCATGCCGGTCAGTCCTGCGTCTGATCTCTCTCCGGTTGTGTCGGATTCCCGTCATATCCCACTATGAAAGTGAAGGAATAGAAAGTGAAGTTGTTTTAGCGCATGCATTTGTGTCTATAACCCTCTCTCCTATGAGTTAGGAAGCCTGTACCCTACTGTGTGCTACTTACCTTAGCACTTACCAGCGATCTCATCAGATGGTTTAACGTTTTTATCCTGCTGGTGCCGTGGCAATTAGCAAATATCCAAGCCTTCTATCAGTCCTGATCTAGTAAAAAACCAAAACAAAGGATCACTGGTAACGAAGCGACTGCTGTGGTTATTTACCCGTATATTCTGATACCTGTCTCTATTTACCTTTGAGGGAACTGATAAAACACAAAGAGTTTAAACGGAAGCCAAAATATCGTCAAAACCCAGCGAAACCTTCTCCATCCTTTAATGGAGCACCAGAAAATCGGTAGACGCAATTTATCCTTGTACTATGGAAGACTCCTACTGGGAAACTTAGGAAAGAGGCAAAAGAAGCGTAAGCCTACCTGTTCAACACCCTGACGTTTATTAACTACTCCTACTGTCAACCTGCCTCTTTTTTTTTCTTGACGGGGGGGAAATGTTCAAAAACATACCCGATATCCGGGGAAAAGATATCGGATTATGTGGGATTTATACCCACTAAAACCCTCTCGATACATCGCATGCCTGTTGGGGGGTGGTACTGGCCACTCGGGCAGAACATACCAGCGCCACCCTTGCACAAAAATCCGACGGTCATCTTGGAGCAGACAGTGTCCCCACACTGACAGCTCACGACCAGGCAGCCCTCGCAGGCATAGCGGCAGTTCGGTTTACATGAACCTGCCTCTTACCCTGGACTTAACACGCAATTATAAGCTGGTGAAGCTTGCACGTTACCTATTATAGGCGATATTAATCTCACGATATAGCAATCCTCAATTCAGACAACTATGTATTACTTTAGCCCGTTAGTTTTCTCGTCAAATTCCGCTAAATGAGTTATCCATTGAGAAAATTGATCCCTTGGAGTATCAAAGATTGTATATAGATGACATCGCGTGTATATACTAGTTTAAAATGTAACTTAATACTTATTTCACGATACAAGACAATTACCCGATAATACGTATAGAAATAGTCGATAAGGGCGTAAAGTTTCACGCCATAAAGACGTTAACACCAACGTTTGTATTTCTATTATAAGCCTTAAATATATGTGGAATAAGGTTTGTTTTTACTTGTTGTAGTAGATTTTCTTTGAAACATACTTAAAAACAGTATAATATCGATGTCGGCAACTATTTCCGCGTTTAAAACTGTGATTTTGTTACCGATTCCTTTATCTATTTGTATCGTGGATTTCAATTAAAAAATTAGACCGTTTTGCTTAATCAATTATTTTTTTTAAGAAAGCAGTCTTCAGAGAATGCGGCATCTTTGATGACGTCACAATGTGTAGACATCTTGTGACGTCATCGGACTCATAAACGGGTTGTTTGTTTGTTTTGGATTTATCTCAATCCATTCACTTAAATATAAATCACGTAATATCTAATGAAGACAGTCGATTACACTTTTTTTTATTTCAATAAAAATTGTATGCAGATTTTCATTAAGATAAAATAAAAAGTAATTAATAGGGCGAATACAAGTGTTCTGACAAATTAACAAAATGGCGTTCTTTAACCACAGAGAAAGCAATATTTTTAGACTATCCTTTTTTTTAACTATTCCAAAGAATGTAAGCTATATGTATGTAGCTGCGAGGGCCAGAGGGGAAACCCCAAATGCCAACGAGGTTAGGAGGGTCAAGGTCATTGCTGACAGAGCTTTGATCCAAGCATGGAAACAGGACCTCGGATCCTCAGCAGGCGGTGGGGCCATAATAGCGGCACTCCGTCCTCACTTGGAGCAATGGCTGGGTAGACGACAAGGAATGCTTTCCTACCGTTTGGTGCAGGTGCTCACCGGTCACGGCTGCATTGGAAAATACCTGCACCAAATCGTTTGCTGTGAGCCGTGGGCCACTTGCCACGAGTGTGATGTTCCTGTGGACACAGTGCACCTCACGGTGACCGAATGTGCTGCTTGGGGACCTCAGCGTCATCTTCTGTACAGACCTCTCGCTGGCAAGTATTATAGGTGCAATGCTTGGCAAAGAGCTGGCCTGGAGTGCTGTTGCCACCTGCGAAACTATCATTTCGCTAAAGGAGGCACGGCAAAGAGAGAGGGCGAATGCAGCTGAAGCACAATACCCCGGACGGTGGGGAGGAATAGGAAACAGGAGATGGAGGTTTATCCTCCCCCTGCAGCGCACTTTTGAGACGGCTTCGTTCAGAGGGGGCAGAGTGGAATGCCACAACGAACCTCTGGTCCTTACATTCTCAAATGACGAGGGCTGCGCTGGGTTTTAGTGGGTATTCTGGTACTACCGGCGAGTCCCCCACCACCGTCTGTCTCACAGGCGAGATGCATTTCCCAGCGACAAAAAAATATCATAAAATATAATATATATTATATTCTTTGGTAAAGTTGTATGCAGATATTTATTAAGACAACATAATAAGTATTTAATATCTATATCTTAACAAAATGGCGCACTTAAACCACAGAGGAAGCAAAATATTTAGTATGCATATTTAATTTATATTGTCTATGGAGGAAACCTTACTTTTATTACACCAATGTGATCACACTTGATAGTTAGTGATGACAGTCTAAGACGGTAACGCGCTATACTGGTAAATGGCAATTCACCTCCTTTGGTTTCTACACAGTATCTGACGCCTCATATGTCTTCATGCCATGTCATTGTCCTCATGATGTCACATCCGTCTCTGTGAAGACTTATCGGTTGACACGTATCTTTATTTTGGATATATTGAAACCCTAACACACATCTTTACCTTGACTACATTGTAGCCTAAGACATTTCTTTATTATGGATATATAGTAACCCAATATCTTTACTTTGGCTGTATTGTAGCCCAACATGCATCTTTGTATTGGCTATAAAGTAGCCCAACACCTATCTTTACTTTGGCTATATTGTAATCCAACATACATCTTTATATTAGCTATATTGTAATCCAACACACATCTTTATATTGGCTATATTGTAATCCAACACACATCTTTATATTGGCTATATTGTAGCCCAACACATATTTTTAACTTTGGCAAAATTGTAGCCCACCGCATAACTCCAAATGAGCTCCGACCTCCCCTTACACCCTCAGGTTTGTATGACCTCACCTATCTGAAATGGCAGACACATCCAATCCAGATCCAACACCTCGTACTATTGAATCACCGAGGCCCCGTTTGCAGAGCCAGCCTGGTTGAAACATTCCTATTTCTTTATTTATCACAAGATGTAAAATGACCAATTTTTAAAGATCCTCAAATCACTTACCAACATCGCTTCAAACACAATACTTATACTAACTGTAAATGTTACGCACGGTCCGTCCCCTATGACTGCTCGCAGCGTAATGACTAATGAGTACAGAAAATTCACGCTACCCCCATCCTACCTACATTTCTTATATCATATTTTATAATTTTAAACCTATCTACCGACATTTACTATTATATATATGCTATTATCACGTAACATATTGTAGTATTTCAGCATGGTAACAGAACATCTCTTAGGAGTACGTCTTTGCTGACAAGATGGTTGCTTCCTTCAGTCCAGGCCATTGCTGTTTGAGTTCCGTTTCTGGCATAGATTGGAATATTGAAGAGTCAACTTCCAATAGTGTTTTTATGTTGAAACTGGATTGTAGCAGACAGGCATTGGGTAGATTTTTCAAAAAGAAGGTATTACAATACTCTCAGATACAGATTTAGTTCCACTTCAGGGGAGGGTTGGTATTCGAACTCCTCAGCCCAACGGCTCCAAAAATACTGAGCTTGCTCCACTCGTTGGTAACAGGCCTCCTTCCTCGAGTCCCACACTCCTGACTTCCTTAGAGCGTGATTTGTGGAGAATTTTCACGAGCATTCATCTAAAACTGCTTCAATTACTTTCAGATCATGTTACGCTAATCTGTTAACAATAAAGAAACTGTGTTTTTTCATAAATATTGCAAAAACTTCAATGTAATTGTTCTAGTGTTTTCTATATTGCAACAATTTTGATGCAACTGTTTTCTAATGCCGGTTATAAATTATTAATGCCGTAGGGCTTCGATTCTTTAACAGATAAGAGATATGTCAAAT
This sequence comes from Elymnias hypermnestra, assembly GCA_015832385.1. Classification (NCBI taxonomy): domain Eukaryota; kingdom Metazoa; phylum Arthropoda; class Insecta; order Lepidoptera; family Nymphalidae; genus Elymnias; species Elymnias hypermnestra. The sequence continues at coordinate 3,386,700 of JACTOM010000908.1, forward strand.
AAGAATGTTAAAAATCCGTTGGATCTCGCTCGATAAAATCTGTTTTGAATCAATAGAAATTCTTTAATTGACCTATATTTGTACAATTAGTGTCGTTATGGTCTAGTGGTTAATTTGTTTGCATACAAATTAAGAAGTCCTAGATTTCACCCGAATCGCGAATCTGAAGTGGCAATGGGCGGGGCACATAGTCCGACGAACCGATGGACGTTGGGGCCGGAGGGTGTTGGAATGGCGACCCCGCACCGGACGACGCAGTGTAGGAAGACCCCCTACAAGGTGGACCGATGATATAAGGAGGGTCGCCGGTAGCCGCTGGAGCCAGGCGGCGCAAGATCGGGCCTTGTGGGCATCATTTCGTGAGACCTATGTCCAGCAGTGGACGTCCATCGGTTGAAGCGACGACGACGAGATTTCACGACTTAAATTATTGAGATTTCTTATGAAAACTTGGGTGTGGCTGTGTTATGGTCACGCCCGTTTGTTGTAAGTGAATACCTCGTATACGCGCGATGTGTTACAGTCCTTATTAGCGTTATAAATTCTTTGATTCTTTAGCTATCCAGTGGTGTAATTCAATTTTGGATGGAGGTGATAGATATGTATATACAACACCAAACTGTATCCCCCGATTTTTTCAATAAAACTTTTTATCACATGCTTGATTTGGGGAGTAAGCTGGTGTATGCGTGAGCGTTACGAAAAATGTGATTGGGCGAGCCGAACGGAAGCCGAAAAGTTGATATAAGTGAATGAATCCCCTCAGAAAACCAGAGTTTTGCTTGCACATTACATTCCGTCAAAATGTATCTAGTCATTTCAGAATTTAACTTAAATTTGCATTATAACGTTGTAAGAAAGTTTTGATGAAAGGTTCTAATAAACAATAGAATTAGGCCGATTGTTCCTCTCTATTGCTTGTTTTGCGCTCTCGCTGGCACGCTCGGCTCTGGTGAAACGCAACAATGAGTCATGTTTCTGACAACCATCGATTTATCGGGTCAATAAATAGGTTAAAAAAATCATTTTCGTCCAATAAGAAGCGCAGCAAAAAGTAAGATAAGAGAAGAAGAGAAGAGAAGAAAAAGTTAAGATCTTTTCGTTAAATATCACCTACGGATCGGAAACATGGTCGCTGATTATTGGCCTCATTCGAATGCTCAAAGTCACACAACGTGCGATGGAGAGGGCTTGCAGTTTCTCTATGCGATCAAATCAGAAATGAGGAGATCCGTAGAAGAACCAATGTTATTAACATAGCCCTAAGATTTACGAAGCTGAAGTGGCAATGGGTGGGGTACATAATCCGATGAACCGATGGGGCCCGAAGGTGCTGGAATGGCAACCCCGCTCAAGATTGATTGACGATATAAGATGAATCGCTCGTAGCCGCTGGAGACAGTTAGTGCAAGATCGGGCACAGTGGGGGTAATCGCAAGAGTTAAAAGGTCATTTTGACGCGGACAATATCCGAAGAAGCAATGGAAAGAGGAACTTGGGTCTTCATCTGCGGATATTGTTACGGTGGAAGCAGACCGACCCCACTTAGAGTAAGGTTATGTGCCAAGCTCGGATCCCTCTCGTTTAGACTGGTGCAGATACTGCTGGGTACGGATGCTTTGGCAAATACTTGTCACGAGTCTGGAACCCTCGTTGACACATCACAGCATGCTGTGGCAGAATGTCCGGCTTGGGCCTTGGATTGGCCGTGAGAATGTCATCCCTCAGATGGAGGCATCAGAGAAGGAGAGGGAAGATGCAGCTACCTGTATCCGTAGGAGGAGAAAGGGAACCAGGAGACGTGCCTTTGCGAGTCTCATGCTAATCTAAATGGTCGTAATAGACGATATCTTTGGTGATTGATATGGTGCTCCTGTTCAAAGCACTGAAGGTCCCGCTGAGTTTTAGTGGGTATTCTGTTCTTCAGCGAGTCCCACATTCTTGGTTGAAGGTGTAACTTTCAGCCGGGTGCGTAAATGCATTTTCCAGCTAAAAAAAACTGCATCATTACCTTTGTCCAGCAATTGACTATAGGTATAGATAATCCTATACAAATATGGCCAGTCTGGCCGATTGGAAAAGTTCAACTTCCTTTTGTAAGATGTCAATGGCGATTATACGCGGGGTCATTTCTAACAATCCTTTACCGTTATGTCGAAATATTGCATTGAAGTACTTCGCTTTCTCTGTTATGTGACAGAGGAATGCCCTTTCTGGTGTAAATTTAATAAGAATTCTACCTAACGTGTAAAATTATAATTTTCAGCAAAACGATAAATTTTATCACAAAATTACTTATAACACAAATTGTAGATCTTAAAATGATCTATAAAAATAAACCTATCCTTTTTTATTAGGATGTACCGTTTCGGAGATATAACGCTTCAAAAACTTGTTTGAAGGTCAAAATATGAGATTTTCAAGATTTTCAGCAAAACAATAAATTATATCACAAAATTACTTTTAACATAAATTGTAGATCTTAAAATTGTCTGTAAAAATATATTTATACTTTTTTCTTAGGGTTCACCGTTTCAGAGATCCGACGCTTCAAAAACTTGTTTGAAGGTCAAAATATGAGTTTTTCACGATTTTCAGCAAAACGATAAATATTATCACAAAATTACTTTTAACATAAATTGTAGATCATAAAATTATCTATAAAGATATACCTATTCTTTTTTGTTAGGAATCACCGATTCGGAGATACAACGCTTCAAAAACTTTTTCGAAGGTCAAAATATGAGTTTTTCACGATTTTCAGCAAAACGATAAATTTTATCGCAAAATTACCTTTGACATAAATTGTAGATCATAAAATTATCTATGAAATTGTATTTATATTTTTTTCTTAAAAGCCAGCGTTTCGGAGGTATAACGATTCAAAAACTTGTAATTGTCATAATATGCATACATACACTAACAACATAAATATACATGCGTCTAATGTATTTTAAGTGTCATTTTCAGCGAGTTTTTTTAATACTTTAGGAACGAATAATAAAAAAACATTTTTACAGAACCAACTTTTAACAAACTAATATTACCTATAATGAGGAAACATTTGTGTTTTTGTATGTAAGTTTGTAATGTTTTCACACAAAAACTACTGGACCGATTTAACATTTTTTTCTCCATTAGAAAGCTGCATTTTCACTGTGTAACATAGGCTATATTACTTTTTTTTTTAAAATAGGGATCCCTAAGAAAAATGCAATAATGTAACCCAAAGTGTGAAAAACTTTAGTCACAGATAAATCTATCATCGCTGCGAAAAGTATTGATGATAGAACAAAAAAATGTTCTACAATATTTTAGAACGTGTTAATATCTACAAAAAAGTCCAGGATACCATATATCCGACTACTGTAGTTATACCACTATAACTACTTTTTTACATTTTAAAAGTGCCGACAAAAATCAAACTATATTATTTATACCCCTCAATGAATCCTTATTCTATTAATGTATAATTAAAGACCGTTTCAATACCTGTAAAACACTTTTTAAATTATTAAAATCGGACATTCCATTCAAAAGATATGATTAAATTATTATTTTTCGTGTCACAAAATGTCTCCATATAAAAACTGTTAGCAAATATACTTTGGATAATGATATTATAAATATAAAATGGCTTTTATTATCAGTATTAATCCTATTTATTTATAAAACAATAATAGCTTTATTTCTGTTCGTTGTTTGATAAATTGAACGCTTCTTAATGTTTTAAGACCGTTTAATGTGAACGCAGCGGTAGTCTCCGTAAGCGGAACTAGATGGCGCTAGTAGTAAGATAGCTCGCGCTATCGTTTGTCCCTTCTTAATACTATGTATTGTAAAAATTTATTGTATCTGTCCTCACGATGAAGTTTTCCTTCACCGAAAAGCATAAAAAACATTTTTTGTAATACGCTTGTTTGTTAATAGCAAACTGCGTAATAATAACATACACACTAAATGATTACTAGTGATGTTAATTGATACCGTTATAAAACAATTAGGGATGTCGAAAATGCAATGAAGTATCGAGATATTTTTTAAATATGTTAATTTTTTACACACATTGACTTGGGGAGTAAGCTGTTGAATGCGTGACAAGAGCGTTACGAAAAGAGTGAACGAGCGAGGCGAACGGAAGTAAAGATGGAGATATAAATTAATTATAAATACTATATATAAACTGCCTCATTGGTCTAGTGGTTAGGATGTTCGACTACAGAAATGAGGTCCTGGGTTCGAGTCCCGGGTCGGACCAATGCAAAAACCAATATTGAGTTTTCTATTAAGATTTTCTCTATATTTGCCCGTAGTTGGGAAGTTGCGGTGTGATCCACTCCCGTGCCTTGGAGAGCACGTTAAGCCGTCGGTCCTGCGCTTGATCTCTCTCCGGTCGTGTCGGATTCTCCCGTCACATCGGACTATGAGAGTGGAGGAATAGAGAGTGCACTTGTGTACTATACCTGCCAATCCGCACTGGAGCAGCGTGGTGGGTCTATGCTCTAAAAACCCTCGCTCCTCAGAGTGAGGAGGCCTGTGCGCAGCAGTGGGACGTTAATGGGCTGCTACTTACTTACTTACTATATATTAACCCCACCCCACCCTATTAAACAACAAATTAATGTTTTGTTAATGCATATTAATTTAAAATCTTAAACAAATTTAAATACTTTTTGCTTTGGTATTTTACTAAAGCTTTTTAATTAATAATTATTGAAGTGAAACTTTTAATCCTGGCTGAAGGCTGAAGCCATGGCTCGCATCAGCTGTGTCATTTGCGTGATGGCTTCATAAAAGCACGTAATTTTTATTGGACCTTTTTGCAATCCCACGTGTATAACCTTAACAGTGACCAATTTGAAATGCCTTTAACATAATTGAAGGTTTTCTCATATGCCTGTTGAGATCCGGCTTCGGTCGAATACCTATTTAATTTTATATACCAGTTACCTTTAAAGGCATCTGTGAGTTTATAAAACGATTAGTCTTTACGTGTTTTCTATGAGTAGATTTACCATTTATTTTAAATACAGCGTTTCCAGAGAAGGTAGGGGGTATTTGTAAATTCAATTTTGAACGAACCACAAGTCAGAAAAAAATATATATGTCGGAGTGCAAGAGTCTGTGGAACCCTGGCGCCATCTTTGTATCGGCGTGGGGACAGAGTCAATAAGTGGCGGTCCGGCCCGTCTCTCGCCAGTTCTCGAGCGGCGTTCGGCCGGAATGGTCGACTATTGAAACTGTCGCGTTCCTAGCTATTAGTGTTAATGAGTTTGTGTAAATTCATATCGGGAACATTAAGTGATTGAACATTATAATCCGAGTTAATTACTAAAGTGTTTGATTGCACCAAGATTACCCACAAACGCCCACAGAATAAGAAATTAAATAATGGAACGATGTCGGCGAAGAACCCTACGCCCCTGTGCTTTATGCTTCTCCGTTCTATCTTATTCTCCGACATATATATTAAGTTTTACAGAAGATATTGGAGAATTAATTGGCAAAGATTATGTTCTCCAAATGTTGACCCTGGCTATGGCATTCCTCTAAACGAAATCGGAAATTAGCCACCACTCGTCTACACATCTCTCCGGAAATGGCGGCCATTTCGGTGTGGAAGTTGTGCTTCAGTTCAGAGTTCGTGGTTTATTTGCCTACACTTCCTGCTTAAGGTATCCCCAGATTAAATTCTGCACGATATAAACGTTGAGCTGACACTATCATCATTGCAATAATAAGCGCTTATGCAAAAAGCACGATGGTTTCCCGGGTACGCTTCCATGGTCACGGAATCTTCAAATAATGGCGGGGCACGCTATCCTATCCATCCCACCACCAATCGTGACGTTACTCGGACTACACCGATACAAACACCGATACACCCCCTACACTTTCTGGACTTTCTGGACTCTGGAGTGTAAGAGAGGGAACTTTTGTGTTTTTGTATGTAAGTATGTAAGTTTGTAACGTTGTCACACAAAAACTACTCTTACTATTACAAAGTCAACGTCCTTCCACTTGCCACGATCCTTGCATATCTCCTTCGCTTCTTTCATTCTCATTACACCTTTCATGCTCGTCGGTTTAGAATACTCTTGACCTGGTCCCTATTTAAAATATCCTGGATTTGGTCCAAGAACGTTCGCATTAGTCTTCCCCTTCCAACTTTCGCATTCACTCTTGACTCATAAATCCTTTTTGTCAGTCTCCTTTCGTTCATTCTCTCTACATGCCCAAACCATCTAAGCATACCTTTCTCAATTTTAGTCACTACATCTTCTTTTAAACCACAACGTTCTCTTATCACACTTTTTCTTACTTCACACAGTTTGAATCCACTCATATTTCTCAACGCAACGCATCTGATCTATAAAGAACACCAAGAACAAGCAATTTTACACCACATGCATTCCGTATGCAATTGATTTTGCATGGCCTCCAATTAAAACCTAATGCAAATTGATGAAATGTCCTAAATTTGAATCGAATCCAAGAACAATTGGTACAAGCGAGTACTTGCATCGACCAACCAGCGAAATAGTTATTATTTACATGAAAAAGACTGTTTAATATAACATATAAGAAGCATGTATCGGTGTTGCATTAAAAATTAAAGAATTTCTGAGATACACATGTACAAAACATACAAACAATCACGCTGTTGAAAGAATGCAGTTCTACTGTCACGTTTATGAATTTTTTCGTTTGCAAAAGCACACCAGGGGGCAGGGACCTCTTTCCTACCGTCTGGTGCAAGTGCTGACTGACCATGGTTGCTTCTAAAATGTCCAAAGTGGGGAAAATCCCGCCATTCACGATTGTGGTTTTTTTTTGTCGCTGGAAAATGCATTTACGCAACCCCGACTGAAGGTCGGGATTGTGGGACTCCGCGAGGGTACAAACTCGCAATAACCACTAAAACCCAGCGGGACCGCCATCAGCCATGAGTGGGGAGCCAGAGGTTCGTTGAGGCATTCGTCTCTGGCCCCTCGGTTGCAGCTCACAGATATTCTACAGGGGGAGGAGTTGTACGAATCTCCGCCTCCTGTTTCCTGCACCCCTTCGTCGGGGCTGGAGTGCTTCGGCGGCATTCACCCTCTCCCTTTGCCGTGCCTCCTTAAGCGAGATGACAGTCTCGCAAAAGGAGGCAACCGCTCTCCAGGCCTGCTTACTGGTAAGTATTGCTCATATAATACTTGCCAGTAAGAGGTCTGTTTCACTATTGTGATGCTCCTGTAGTCCACCGTGAGCACCCCAGCGGCACTAGAGAGCATAATTGGTGAAGAAGACAAATGAGAGGCCTAAGGCTGACGCCCTGGCAGCAATCGCACAAATCCGCTTCATACTCACCTTATTGAGTGGTAGGTCCTCATAGTCGGTGTCATCCGGGTCGCTAGAGTGGAATGAGGTTAGGGAACCTCTAGTGATCTTACTCATGGATGAGGATGGATCCGCTGGGTTTTAGTGGGTATATTGTTATCCAGCGCAAAAAAAAAATATTTATTTGTTGATTTTTTGACCATTACTAAAGTTGAAACATTCTGCAATTGTCATTCAGCTTTTTATTTATTGAAAAATGACTATTCAATAGCGTTGTAAGAGCCTTTTTATATAAATACGATTCGATTTGTAAACCATATTAATGGCCCTGGAATTCTACAATGCCAAAAACAATTATAACCACAATATCGGGTAATCCCAAGGCCAAATCGGAAGAAATATCAAATGTCAGTTAAAAAAACGATGTACGTGAAACGAGCGAAACAATCGCACGTTTTAAGAATTCATAACCATGTTTTTAAATGGGTTTCATTTTGTTTTTAACAATCCTGAGGACCTCTTATGCGTGTTCTTAATAGTTTTGGAGTTTATTTTCTTTATATAATCTATTACTATTTAAAGTCGTAAGTCCTCTAGATGGGGAAGAGGGCATCGCTAGGTTTTCCTGGGCGAAAATGCTGCTTTTTCCTTGAGGGTTTCAGTCCAACGCCTATTTGAGAATATGTATAGAGCCCCTGAGAGTGTGGCCCAGACAGGTCCACTCACGGCTAAAGATTTCGTTCCCGATTGATGATTCCTGCCATCTGTTCCTAAGGTCTCCGTTTGTAATACTGTCGGGCCAGAAACTTCCTATAATTTGTTTGAGGCAGCGGTTTATGAAGACCTGGATGTTTCAAATCCTTATAACAAAATATATTTTACGTGGGAATATGGTAATTCGTGCTCTGCAAGTAATAAACCAGATGATGTCTACAAAGGCCTGGCTGTGCATAGAGGACTGTTGGTGCCAACACTTATGTATGGTAGTGTAAACCGAGGTAGTACCTCGGTTTAAAGAAGAAAGAAGATGTAGTGACTAAAGTTGAGAAAGGTATGCTTAGATGGTTTGGGCACGTAAAAAGAATGAATGAAAAGAGACTGACAAAAATGATTTATGAGTCTAAATAGAATGGGAAAGTTGGAAGAAGAAGATCTGGGCGAACATTCCCGGACCAAATGCAGGACATTTTAAATTTGGGCCAGGTCAAGAATCCTCTAAACCGACGAACTTGTATAAAAGGTTTAATGAGAATGAGAGAAACGAAGGGAGATCTACAAGTCATGGCAAGTGGAAGGACGTGGTCTCTACCTACCCATATGGGAATAAGTTGTAATGCTATGTATGTATCCGGTTGAGGAAGGCAACATCCACGGATTCTTCTCTAGATTTTGATGCTGCTAGCAAAGCGAGTACTCGCGCCACTACGCTAGCGATATCGTTAGTGTTTGAGGCATTTCGTCTCTTCCCGTGTCGGAATACCAACAAAACTATTCATATAATAACCAGAAAATAACGAATAATGTCGCGATTATGAGTTTGTTTACTAATTACACCAATTCTAATACAATATGTCGATTCAACTGCCTCATTGATCTAGTGGTTAGCATGTTCGACTACAGACATGAGGTTCTGGGTTCGAGTCCTGGGTCGGGCCAATTCGAAATCGATATTGAGTTTTCTATTAAGTTTTTCTCAATATTTACCCAAGTTGCGAAGTTGGCGGTGTGATCCACCCCCGTGACTTGGAGAGTCGGTCCTGCGCCTGATCTCTCTTCGGTCGTGTCGGATTGCCGTCACGTCGGACTATAACAGTGAAGGAATAAAGCAGTGGAGCAGCGTGGTGGGTCTATGCTCTAAAAACCCTCTCTCATATGAGTGAGGAGGCCTGTGCCCAGCACTGGAACGTTAATGGGCTTCTAGTTACCTTATGTCGATTTATATGGTCTTCAATATACGTAACAATAATTATAATTGACACATTGATAGGTGAACTGTCAATCCAGATTACGATATTAATTACGTTGTTAATTGATCTTATAGTTTAAATTTTAATAAGAGGTCATGATCCACCATCCATTTTTTCTTATTATTATTATTATACACTCGCTATTTACATACAAGGTGTTAGGACTTCTCCAGAAAACGCAGACAGACAATAGTTCACGCCGACCGTGACCTTGGCCCCGGCCCATAAAGGTCCTGGTCGAGTCGGTCCCCGAAATGGCGGGACGAGAATGTTAAGGGAAAAATCCACCTAGGCGTCGAGCAGATATGAGTGAATTATGCACCTACCTGGTCTCCAGGCGCCGATCTCCTCGACGGCGGCGAGCCCTGGCAGATGAATGATTACATGGGATGTGTATTTGTATGTGTGTGGGTGGAATGTGTCTGTAACCTGCCAAAGCGTCGCGGAACGCTGTTGTCAGCGACGAGATCCTCTCTTCCACTCCAAAGACACAGGAACAACAGGAAAATATAACTGCGGCCACCGCGTAGGCGGAAATAACCTAGCCGCGCTCTGCCCCCCGCACTTCGTCGTGGGGCAACGATAGGGCTTCGAAACGCGACGTCTAACCATCGGCACCAAACCAAAACGCTTGGATTACCGCACTTTCCCGACAAATCAAAGCAAAAACCCACGGGACCGGCTTCTTTCTCGCCCGTTCGAAACGCTTCGCGGTTGACATCTCGGCTCGGCTTCTTACGACTACAGACTACCGATAATAGACTATATTGCTCTATGCTCATAGAGCAGCGCAGAGGCGCCCTCTCGCGCCCAGTTGGCACGAACAGCACTAAAGACGCCTTTGATAATGGGACGGAACAAATCAAACCTAATTAAAAAAAAACCTTACCTTTAAAACGTTTTATTAGCATATACTAAAAAAACCAGCTATTAAACTGTCGCTCGGGTCAACGAACACACCGACGTTTTTTTTACACGCACACCGGCACCGGCCACATGACTTCGTTGAGCTGAGCTTCAGCTGATTGTGTTTCATAGACGGTTTCTTTTACAACAAGCTGGATCATAAATAATGCTAACAAAACATTTTCTGTTTCATCATCAAAGTTGTTATTAGTACTATCATCTGTCTTCGTTTTCGAGAGCGGTCTTCTACTACCTTTTATATATTCTTCATTTCCACATGAATTGGGATCGGCCCGCTTTTCACCACAGATCACCACTCTGGGTCGTCTCTGGGTATTTGTTCAGCTGCATCGTTTTTTATTGTTGTCATGTGGTAATTTGGGATCTACCATGCCTTTTCGGTCCCAGCTAATAATCCTTAGTTATTTCGATCCTTTACCATAAATCTTCTATCCATTGCGGCTTCCGTCTACAAGGTGCTCTTTTTCCAAACATCCTGTCTTCTAGGATCCTTTAAAGATGTCTAGCGCCTGGAGGTGATCTCATCTGATGATACAGTCTAAGATGGAAACGCGATAATCTGGTAAGAGGCGATGTACCTCATATGCTTTCTACACAGCATCCTACCGGAACACAAATTACTTTGTTTGGCAATACGTTTTTGGTGGTAGGTTGGTAACTAATCACGGTCTAGACTCAGACATATTATTTCCTAAATTCTCTCTACCAGAATTTATCAGAAATAATATACTCTAAAGATGTTCCACAATAGCAATTTTCTTCAATCTCCCGTTAATTGCGTATATTGTCGATGATTCGCCTCGAAGGACCAAAACATTGGGGTAATAGCGATTTAATATAATTACCCTTCAGTTTCAACTCGGTCAATAAGCATCTCTTTCTTTTCATGTCATAATGTGTATTATGTATCGGAAACTGTCGTAACAATATATTACAAAGGGACCGTTACTAACGGTGGGTGTGTCGCGTTGAAGGTCGTTAAGTTTTTTATAGTATTTTATAAAGTGTGAGTGTTTATTAGTGATTATTTGAGATTTTGATTATATAAGTGATGTGAATAACAATGAAAACCCTTGAGGTAATTTTAAAGATACGAGCCTATAAATAAATGATGGACTTTTTTCACTATCTCAAAGTTTAGTGCAACATGACGCTACACCAGAGTATTAAATTAATAAACAAAAGATAACATTGTATAGTTTAACTATTAGCAAACATAAAAATCATAACGTTTGGTAGTCTTTCATGAACATTTAAGTCCAAAGAGCCCGTGCGGGCGGGGCAATCGACGGTTCTGTTAAAATGCGCGTGCAAATTACGGAAGCCAATAAAACGCGGCCGGACAATCAAAGGGATAATTGCGTTTAATAAAGTCGCTGGTTCTTTGTTATGAAGGTGTCCTCTGTTTCGTACATTTCACAGATTGATTGACATATGGATAAACATGGTGCAAAAGACAAATTTGTTAGTTTACTTCAGATTCACTAAATCTCAAAAAATAAATATAAATTTTAACAAGAAAAGAACTGCCTTCAAAACAAACTTACAAATATATTAATATGCTCCAAAAAGTAAGAAATAATTGCGTATTCTCTTATAGTTTTCTTCGTATTGTTATATTCGGAGTCGGCGTCAGCCAAGGTAGGTGTTCCCCGCGTGTCCACTTGGCAGCTCCCGCGTTTCTCCCACCTATAGCTATATACCTTGGCTGACACCGAGTCCAAATATAAGAATACGAAGAACACTATAAAAGAATACGCAATTATTTCTTACTTTTTAGAGAAAATTTATATATTTGTAAGTTTGTTTTAAAGGCGGCTCTTTATTTGTTAAAATTTTTATTTATCTTTCGATTTTCAGTGAATCTGAAGTAAACGTGTTGCAATGCAGCAACAAACATAAGCTCATTGCTATTTGATTACAGACACTTATATTTTCTGCCTTAAACCGCACCCTTACTGTAAGCCGTTGAGGAGTTCCATTGATCTTCAAATTTAACTACGTCTAGCACTTGACCATACCGAGGTTACGGTAGGCGACTCAAATATCTGGATAGCTTATAGACGATTCTGCCGAGTATCGTTGATTTGCTCCTATGAATTGAAGAGTTCCGTCAGTTTGTCATAGAATCCATCATCAGAACCTAACCAAACTATCACAAAACAATCCTTGAAGTATATCCTTTCCAATAAAAAAAGAATAATTGAAATCGGTTGGCGTGATCTCGAGTTATTCGTCCATTAGTCGCGCACATGCTTAATGCAAATTTAACACTTATCCGGTTTTCTCATGGATCATTAGAATTGGATTTCCCTTTCATTTTTTAAAAAATCATCAAGTACCTTCCCCCAGTCGGGAGATATGAGGTAACAAACATTAAAAAAAATTACAGACGAATTGATAACCTCCTCCTTATTCATATCCTCCTTACTTCATATCAGCCTAGCAGATCGCGGGTAAAACTAAATTTCGTGTCGCTGTTGATAATTGAAGGTAGACAAAAATAAAAGAAGAAGAGATTGACAGCTGAGTGAAATTGAGAGATTTACGATTCAAGATTTTGAAGGAATTTATTTTTGATATTTGTCATATAATTTGATGTGCTTTTAAGTTAAGTGTTGTGTGAGAAACGACCTACTGCAACGCCCTTTTTTTTGGTTGAGTAACGACACCACCACTTAATAACCCTGACGTGGTCGCGGCTTGGTTTTTGGCAGAATTCCGTGACAATAGGCACCCAACCGGAGGCCTATTGAAATTAAACAAAAATTCTCCTGGCGTCCAACCTTAGTTTAGTACTTTTAGTTTCTTTGTTAGTTTCTAGAATTAGTTAGTAGGCATAGGTTAGTTTATAGGCATAG
>JACTOM010000908.1:3400179-3470127 GCA_015832385.1 Elymnias hypermnestra
GTACAAAATACAATACAAAGTACAAAGCAAAGACAGTCAGTCTGTCTGTTCGACACTAGTGGAATCTCAAGAGGGTGGTTGAGTAAAGTGGTACGAACCACGCTCTGCTACCAGAATTTGTTCTCGCCGTCGGTTGGCTTTCAAAAGACGCCGCCCTAAAGGCTGGGGCCCATTGCAGCTATAGGGCCAGCTGTCAGCCAATTCGTCGGCGCGGAGGGGATGAGTCAAGGGGAGATTCGAAAGGTGCCGAACGGCTAGTAGGAACTCGCACCTACCTCGAGTCCAGGCGCCCCTCGCCTCGAAGGCGTCGACTCCGGCAGGTGTCTGTTCACGTGGATGTGTGTACTGTAAAGTGTGGTTGTGGGATGTACAGAGTATGTGACCTGCCAAAGCGTCGCGGATGTCCGTGATCGGCGACACTGGTTTACTCTTCTGTCCCTGGCTCCAATGGAGGGAAGTCTGTTGCGTCCAACGCGTCGAGGATTTTCCCTATATCCTCGAACCAAAAGAAGCGTGGGATCCCGCACTTCCTTCCGCACAAAAACTCAAAATCTCGCGACGGCCCTAGACCGCGGCCGTCCTCAAAGCGCTTCCGAGTTGAACCTTTTTTCCCAATCAAAGGATTCTTACCCCACAGATAAGAGATCTCGACAGACCATATCGCGCCATGCCCACAGAGCAACGAAAACATCGTGCGCGAACACTGTGGTATTATGAAACCACGATGTAAATGAAACTTATTTTCGGATTGGAAGGCTTTACTGAAAATTTCACTCTCGTAATCCGACGTGATGGCAATCCGACACGACCGGAGTGAGATCAGGCGCAGGATCAACGGCTTAACATCCTCTCCGAGGCACGGGGGTGGATCACACCGCCAAATTTTTCCTAACTTCGGGCAAATATTGAGAAAATCTTAATAGAAACCTCAATATCGATTTAGAATTGGCCCGACCCGGGACTCGAACCCAGGACCTCAGGAGGCAGTTGACAAGAAGATGAAACAAAAGAAAATGTAGACGTGGAAAATGATGCTGGATCATCTGATCATGAAGCACTTCAGGCCCTGAGAGAGAGCAAATATTGAGAAACCTTAATAGAAAACTTAATATTGTTTTCAACTCAAACCCAGTTGTTTTCAACTTTCAAGACTCAAACCCAGGACCTCATGTCTGTAGTCGAACATGCTAACCACTAGACCAATGAGGCAGTTGGCAGCAAACCCTCTCATATGAGTGATGAGTGAGGTGGCCTGTGCCCAGCAGTAGGACGTAGGACGTTCCACGGCTGGATACAGGCTTCCTCGCTCATAGGAGAGAGTTTTCTAAGAGCATAGACCGACAGAACGCAGGACTGATGGCTTAACTTCTTCTCCAAGGCACGGGTGTAGAGCACACCGCCAACAACAAAGACATACTGAGAATTTCTTTACAAATAACTCAATATTTACTTATGAATCCAGGACATGTCTGTTATTGAACAAGCAAACTACTGGATCAGTGAAAATATATATGACTGGAGGCTTCGAATCAACAAAGAGCTGGGTAATACGGTCAAGGGGTCTTTACTCTAATAACCTCTTCATCTATAAGTGAGAAGACTAGTGCCTAACAGTGAGTCCATTAAAGGTTGTTATATCACTGAAAGCTTGGAGAATAAACGCTGGTTTCACAAGATCTCTCTTCGCTAGCAGAGGTCTTGAAATCGACTCCGACAGAGCAAATTTAGAAACTAGCATTGTCTAATTTGGCTGTATGACCTGGTGAGGTGCTTCAGCCTTAGCTGGTAAAGTCCAACGGAAAACATAACCTTCAACTTGTAACCATAACACGTAAACTACCTCTTACCATGTTGGCGATGTTAATTGATTTAAATATGAGGTAAAATAATGATGAAAGCGGAGATATAATATGACTGGACTCACTTGACACGTAGCTCAGTCAGCCAGAAACTATCAATGTTTTATATGAATAAATATTTGATTATGTCTATAATATTTAAATAATAAGATGCATTAAAATACTTCAAGTTGTTTAGGTATTATTTAAATTTAATCCACGAATTCGACTTCTCAAGCTGATTAGTCGAATACTTGGACATATATAAATATACATTTTAACAAAAAAAGAACCGCCTTCAAAACAAACTTTACTACTTACTTTTTTGAAATTTATATTTATTTTTTGTTTATTAGTGAATCTGAAGTAAACTAAGAAATTTGTCTCAATATATGTACACTTAAAACGCGTTTCTCATATGAGATAACACCGTTTAAATGAAACAACTTTACAAAGTTAAATTTACATTGATATCGTCACACCCGGGAGCGAACCCGAAACCCTTATGCCACCGCTTCACACATAATTCACCTTTCAAATATTGCAATGCAGCAATAAACGTAAGGTCATTGGCATTTGATTACAAACAGTTATAGATTTTGCCAAAAATCACATTCTTACTGTAGGCCGTTGAGGAGTTCCATTGATCTTCATATTTAACTACGACTACCACTTGTCCATACCGAAATAACGGTAGGCAACTCTAATATCTGGATAGCTTGTAGAAAATTCTGCCGAATATCGTTGATTTGCTCCTAAGAATTGAAGAGTTCCGTTACTTTGTCATGGATTTCATCATCAGAACCTTACAAAACTATGACAAAACAACCCTTGAAGTATATCCTTTCAAATAAAGGAAGAATAATCGAAATCGGTTGGCGTGATCTTGAGTTATTCGTCCATTTGTCGCGCACATACTTATGCAAATTTAAGACTTATCCGGTTTTCTCATGGATGCCATCATCAGAACTGAATTAAAAAAAAATGGGACCCTATGACGAGCACCACCTTTCGTTTTAAAAAAAATCATAAAGATCGGTCCACCCAGTCGGGAGATACAACAAACATAAAAAAAAATACAGACGAATTGATAATCTCCTCCTTTTTTGAAGTCGGTTAAAAATACGAAAGCATAATTTGGCTGTTTCGGATTGGTTCGCTTATACTTAAGATTTGGATAGATATCTCCAACACAAATCGAGGCAATCTTGAAGTCTGATAAATGCAACACATAAATTTTAATTAAGCTGCCACTTGCTGCCAGAGGTGTTAGGAAATATTAATTCAATGAAAATTACTAGATTGCTAATGCTATCATATCACACGAGTCACGAAGACATGATAAACTTTGAAACTGAGAATTTAATGATTATTCACTGATCAAAACTCGTGGATTTCCTCATGTTTTATTACAAGTAAGTAGCAGCCCATTAACGTCCCACTGCTGGGCACAGGCCTCCTCACTCCGAGGACCGAGGGTTTTTTTAGAGCAAACCCACCACGCTGCTCCACTGCGGATTGGCATTCATAGTACACAAGTGCACTCTCTATTCCTCCACTCTCATAGTCCGATGTGCCGGGAATCCGACACAACCGGAGAGAGATCAGGCGCAGGACCGACGGCTTAACGTGCTCTCCGAGGCACGGGGGTGGATCACACCGCCAACTTCAAAATCCTAATAAAAAACCCAATATTGATTTTTGAACTGGCCCGACCCGGGACTCGAACCCAGGACCTCATGTCTGTAGGCGAACATGCTAACCACTAGTCCAATGAGGCAGTTTAGTCCAATGAGGCAGTTTTATTACAAAAGATATATTTAAAATTGTTAGGAAATCGCTTCCGAAAACGTTGACAGGTGATAATAGGTACTTATGACAATTTTGAAGATGGGGCGGTCAAAAAATCGATCCTGATTAAAAAATATCATACTTTTAATACGTTTTACATCTAAATGAAACTATAGTTTCATAAAAAATGATTTACTGGCCGCGACGGCAGTTAGCGGTCGTTGACCCGAACTGTGACGTCAGCTAATTCTAATTTTGTGTTTCATTGCTGGTTTTTTTAGTAAAGTAATGAGTGCTTTATAAAACTATCATTTTATTGAGCTGCACTAATAATACAGTGTAATTAATGCTATATAAGGTTTAACATTTAAATTAGAATCATTTTTTTTCCGTCCCATCATCAAAGGTACTATCGTCTCACTTCCTTTATGGAAGCGGTCAACTAACACCTTGTATATATAGAAGACAATATTGAAGACTGGTGGAGTCTATCTGTCTCTGTAGTAACAGATATTCATGCTGGATAGGGTGGTTTTTAAAGATGGTTTATGTATACTACAATGTGTCTTCTTTGCGCCAGGAAAAACTTTTAGGCACTCCGGTAGAAGAATTTTTCCAACCGGAAACGTTGGACTTGCTGAAAACCAGAACACCAAATAAAACTCAACAGGACTCCATCCTCATCCTTGAGCAAGATCAGTAGAGATTCCCCTTTACAGTCTACACTAGTGACTCAGATGATTGAGGAGCCACAGCCCAGTGGGGTAGCACACTAATGAAGGGCGTATGTGTGCCTTCTACGGCCAAGTCTCCTATGGAAAGGGAGTTCACCAGACTCTTAAAATAAATAAAATAAAAAACCTTTTATTCGATTTAGTCACACTTAACTACATACAACAATACAATAGACAAACATACTAGATACATTATAGATAAAATTTTATTATAGTTAAATGTGACACTGTTGGACTTTAGCCCAACGCTGGTTTTCAGCGGCGACCCTAAATATATCCCATTATAAATACATATACTATATAAAGATAAATAAATAAACAAATAAATGAGACGGAAACGTCAGTATCAACCTTTGCTGTATAAAATATTTACTTAAAATTTAAAGGGGATGGACGTGTAGGGGTAGTGGTTATACGATGAATATGGAAAGATGTTATATATTTCATATGGGATGGGCGGATATACTAAATATAACATATATTAAACAATGTAAATATATAACATATAATAAACTAAATATCATATAAGAGTCTGCATGAGCGGAGAATGGCAAGGAAGTAAGGGATGACATTAAATGCCTATGAAGTTTGGCACTGCATGCATTACACTTTATTTTAAATGATTTGGCTGAACTTGAACGCCAAAGAGGCGGAGGAATCGTGTTCTAGCAGTGTGTGCTGCACTCTTCCTCCATTTGCCTCTCAATTGTCCCCTTCAGCTAACTTCTAATTGGCGAGGATTACACCGAACTCACGCCGGACACGCAGGTAAAGTGTGGTGTACCGTATTTACAGGAAAACCATGACACACGGTCGTTGCCGCAGGTCCTTGCCAAAGCACCTGCACCTTAAGAAAAGAGATCCATGCCTCTGGTTGAGTCAATTCTCCAAGTGACGACGGATCGCCGTTCGTAATCATAGTAGGAGAGCCAAGACTTGACTCCTTCTTTGGATCGGTATTCAAGGATTAATCAAGGTAGTTATATAGACTGCCTCATTGGTCTAGTGGTTAGCATGTTCGACTACAGACATGAGGTCCTGGGTTCGCGTCCCGTGTCGTGCCAATTCAATAATAGATATTTAGTTTTCTATTAAGATTTTCTTAATATTTGCCCGAAGTTGGAAAGTTGGCTGAGTGATCCACCCCCGTGCTTCGGAGAGCACGTTAAGCCGTCGGTCCTGCGCCTGATCTCTCTCAGCGAGTGTCGGATTCCCGTCACAGCGGACTATGAGAGTGAAGGAATAGAGAGTGCACTTGTGTACTATGCCTGCCAATCCGCAGTGGAGCAGCGTGGTGGGTCTATGCTCTAAAAAAACCCTCGGTCCTCGGAGTGAGGAGGCCTGTGCCCAGCAGTGCGACGTTAATGGGCTGCTACTTAACTTACCTTTACTTTCTCGTATATAGAAATGTTTGTAAAAAGTAACTTCAATTAAAATTAATATTGTAATGATGATGATGATAAGTAATAGCCACAGATCTGAGCTGATTCTTTTGAGCACAGGAAGTGAACGAACCCTTGTTAGTTTCATTATTGCTAGATTTATCGATTTAAAAGCGCTGTAAAAGCTAAAGACTTGATTTTAAATAATTTATCATGTCGTTAGAGGCTAGCAAATGCTTTTTTACCCTAGTTAAGCAACATCCGCGTTTGTAGCTCATACCTTGTTAATAGATATTCCTGACAGATTAAACAAGCGTTGACGTTCATTATATCATCTAAAATTAATGATGTCTTTGGACATGTGACTTGTCAAACAGTGAAATATGTTACTTTAGTATAATATCCCACGGGAAATGTACCCACATTGTTTTCTTTTAGATAGAACTCTACAGTTTACTTTTTGAAGTGATCACTTCTTACATTGCTTCGTTTCGTAACGCGTTACGGCGCTAATCTGTTTGGCTTCCCTTTCTCTCACGTTGTAGGCAGGCTACTCCTCTCTCACTCTAACCCAGCGCTAGCCGTATTTCGGATAGACGCTTCCCCACTCAGTGTTCAATGTGCGATAGACATATACCATTGACAGTGAACATATAACCTAAAACATAATCAATAAAAGATTTTATTAACAAATATCCTTTCTTCATATTATCAAATTAAATAAAAATAGTAACCAAAGTTTATCTCAAGTTAAACAATTCCAATATTAACAAGTTCCTCTGTGCACAAGTTGAGTTTTTTTTAACCGACTTCAAAAAAAGGAGGAGGTTATCAATTCCCCTGTATTTTTTTTTTGTTACCTCATATCTCCCGACTGGGTGGACCGATCTTGATGATTTTTTAAGATGGTGCTCGTCATAGGGTCCCATTTTTTTAAAATCCAGTTCAGATGATGGCATCCATGAGAAAACCGGATAAGTGTTAAATTTGCATTAAGCATGTGCGCGACAAGTGGACGAATAACTCAAGAGCACGGCAACCGATTTCGATGATTCTTTTTTATTGGAAAGGATATACTTCAAGGGTTGTTTTGTGAGAGTTTGGTTAGGTTCTGGTGATGGATTCCTTGACAAAGTGACGGAACTCTTCAATTCTTAGGAGCAAATCAACGATACTCGGCAGAATCTTCTATAAGCTATCCAGCTATTTGAGTTGCCTGCCGTAACTTCGGTATGGTCAATATGGCTAGTCGTAGTTAAATATGAAGATCAATGGATCTCCTCAACGGCTTACAGTAAGGGTTTGGTTTAAGGCAGAAAATATAAGTGTCTGTAATCAAATAGCAATGAGCTTACGTTTGTTGCTGCATTGCAACACGTTTACTTCAGATTCAGTAAAGATCATAAAGTAAATAAAAATTTTAACAAACACCGACACCGACTCCGAATATAACAATACGAAGAACTCTATAAAAGAATATGCAATTATTTCTTACTTTTTAGAACATAGTAATATATTTGTGAGCCTGTTTTGAAGGCGGTTCTTTTTTTGTTAAAATTTTTATTTATTTTATTGCTGTTATTAGAGCAACGTAATTTTAGTTCTTGGTGGCTTCCGAACTCGAACAAAGAGGAATCGAATTCAGGAGCTCTGCTAGTGAAGTGAATATTTACACCATTGCGCCAACGACGCTGGGAAACTATAGGTTATAGATTATGAGATACTGGTTTCGAAGCCCGTTCAGAAAAGATATTGAGTTTTCTGTAAAGGAATTATCAGTATTTAGCCCTACGTTGTTAAGCCTATTTGATGTGCTCCATCTTCAAGCCTCACATATTATTTCCAACGTACGATTGATGATACTATTTCAACGACATAAAATCTATTCTAAGAATTTTCTGACAATAAATTCAGTCGGTGTCCTTTTCAATTTCTATATTCATTTATTTGGAAATCAAAAACTATATAATATCCGATTTATATTTCATAAAATGTGCTAGGCAATGGCCTTCTGTTGCGAGACTATTATTACGCTGAAGGAGGTCCTTGAGAAGCAGAGGGAGGACGTTGTGGACAACAAAAACCAACAAAACAATTATTTTAATGTCTGATCTACAATAACCTGATTGTAGCTATTCCCACAGATAGTAAATTAATAACAATATTTTTTTATAGAATTTACGAAACCATGTGTTCACGCCGGCCGTGAGAGGTCCTATCATGAGAGGCTATCAAGGATCACCAGGGCCCATAGTGGTGCAGGTAGTCTCGATCACTGTAGACGGCGGGAAGAGAAATTATACGAGAGATTCCAGAGGGGTCGAACAGATTTGAATGATTTTGCACCTTGTCTCCAGGCGCCGATCTCTTCGACGGCGACGATCGAGGTATAAGATCTCGAGGTCGCTCGACTACCGATGCTGGCGTACAGTTATTACTCAATATCTACGAAGCCTGGGAGGATTCACGTGACGCGCTTGGCGTTTTCTGTGATCTGTCTAAGGCCTTCGATTGTGTTCAGTATGAAACCCTGATCGGGAAATTGCGACACTATGGCCTCGCGGGCACAGCATTAGACCTGATGAGTTCATATTTAACCAATAGAACGCAAAAGGTCTGTGTCAATGGCAAGCTTTCTGCGGGGTCTGTGACAAAAATGGGAGTCCCACAGGGTTCCATACTAGGACCATTTCTTTTCCTCATTTATATCAATGACCTTCCTTACTTTGTTAAGGGTGATCATGAGATTGTTCTGTTTGCTGATGATACTTCGCTGTTGTTTAAGATTAATAGGCGACAAACAAATTATGACGACGTAAACAGCTCTCTCAATAAAGTGGTACAATGGTTTGAAGCTAATAATTTATTGCTCAACGCAAATAAAACAAAATGTATTAAATTTAGTCTGCCTAATGTTAAACAAATGCAAACCATTGTTAAACTTAATAATGAGGAACTAGACCTTGTAGACAGTACCGTTTTCTTAGGCATTACGTTAGATAACAGATTACAGTGGGGGCCCCATATAAGTGGTCTATCGAACAGGCTCAGCTCTGCGGCTTACGCAGTTAAAAGAATTCGTCGTCTGACAGATGTTGATACTGCCAGACTGGTATATTTCAGCTATTTTCACAGCATTATGTCATACGGTATTCTACTTTGGGGTAATGCTGCTGATATAGATGCAATATTTGTGCTGCAGAAAAGGGCCGTTCGTGCGATTTACAATATGGGTCCAAGAGAGTCGCTAAGAAACAAATTCAAGGCAGTTAACATAATGACAGTTCACTGCGTATATATATTAGAAAACTTGTTGTATGTACATAAAAACATTGACTCTTTTAATAAAAAGAGTGAATGTACATCATATAACTTACGAAACCAAAACAAACTTGTTATAAATTCTAGTAGGCTGCATAAGATTAACAACTCATTTAAGGGTAACTGTATACGTTTCTATAATAAACTCCCACAAGACGTTCTAAAGATGTCAATTAATAAATTCAAAGTCTTTGTTAAAAGAAAGTTGATAGAAAAATCGTATTATAAGTTGCAAGATTACCTAGACGATAGAAACGCTTGGGAGTGAACAAATTGCTCTAATTTTAATTAAAATATAGTAAACTAATTTGTTATTGTAATGATGATGGGAAAAAAAAAATACCCGACTGAGTTTGTTGTGGGTTCTTCTCGGATCAGGGCGCGAAGGAACCCTCGTAACTTTAGATTTTAAGCCGATCTTGAGTACCATCATCAGATGTATATTAGAATCAGAGTGTGGAAAAAAAATATAATTTGACGATTCAAAAGTGCTGTAATATGCCTACTTGAATAAAGATATTTTTGATTTGATTTGATTTGTATTTGAAAGGATATACTTCAAGAGTTGTTTTGTGATAGTTTGGTTAGGTTCTGATAATGGAATCCATGACAAAGTGACGGAACTCTTGAATTCTTAGGAGCAAATCAACGATACTCGACAGAATCTTCTATAAGCTATCCAGATATTTGAGTTGCCTACCGTAACTTAGGTATAGTCAAGTGCTTGTCATAGTTAAATATGAAGACCAATGGGACTCCTCAACGGCTTACAGTAAGGGTACGATTTTTGGCAGAATATATAACTGTGTATAATCAAATAGCAATGAGCTTAGGTTTGTTGCTGCATTGCAATAATAAGGTGTATTATATATAAAGCGGTGGTAGCCATACCATATAAGACTGATGATAGCAGGGTGGCAAAAAACTAACCTGTAATGTAAGAGTATTAGGTTGCGGGTTCGATCCCGGATGTGACGATATCATTGTAAAATTACTTTGTAAAGTTGTTTCAAGCAACACGTTTTTTTAGGTGTACATATATTGAGATAAATTTGTTAGTTTACTTCAGATTCACTAAAAATAAAAAAAATTAACACAAAAAGAACCGCCTTCAAAACAAACCGTTCCAAATATATTAATATGCTCTAAAAAGTAAGAAATAATTGCGTATTCTTTTATAGTGTTCTTCGTATTGTTATATTTGGAGTCGATGTCAGCCAAGGTACCTACCAATATAGCTGTAGGTGGGAGAGACGCGGGAGCTGTCAAGTGGACACGCGGGGAACATCTAACTCGGCTGACACCGACTCCGAATATAACAATACCATGAACACTATAAAATAATACGCAATTATTTCTTACTTTTTAGAGCATATTAATATATTTGTAAGTTTGTTTTGAAGGCGGTTCTTTTTTTTGAAATCTATTTATATATTTAGCAAGTCAACAAAAGCCATCAAAACAAAACAACAAAGTGTTTTCTTTAAATATCTGATCTATAATATTTCATAACTTGATTGAAGCCATTCCCACAGATTGTAAATTTCCAGTTTTTTTTTAATTAGCTTCATTAGGGCCTGGGTTCCGAGTCGTAAAGATTCTTGATGATCAAACTATACAATAGCATCGCAGTAACCTCAATTTATATTTAGCAAGACATCAAAAATCAGCTTTAATGTCTGATCTATTTCATAATTTGATTGAAGCATACACTATAGTGAATACAAAGGAGTCATCTATTTAATTACACGATACACAATAGCCTCTTTTATATCTTAATAGGTAACGATTTTTTTAAACAAGTATTGCCCGTCTGTTTCTCTCGCAAGTCATCTGTAGAGGTTATAGCCAAGTCAAGGACAAATGTAGCCGAATCAGCGAAATGTTACATAACTAACCATACATCTATCTTTTTATCTTATATAATTTGACATAGGGGGCTATCTTTAAAAGACAGATATATGAATGAGGAATATCCACACATTTAGTACATCTATATGTGATTAGGCAGCGTTGACCGCGAAAGCTGGTATGATCTATGTTATATGTATACATACAGGGTATCTGTAAGAGCATACAGAGGCATTTAATCCTTCGACGACCAGACCTGGAGGATCATGGCTCGTGTCAACTACTGGTTGGTGGTACATGACACGATAGTTCAGTCTCAACTCGGGCAATCAGAAATAAAAGCTTCTCTTTCTTTTTAAGTCATAATATGTATTACCTATAACAATATAACACCAGACAATAGAAAAAACTCTAGATAAATCAGTTACAAAGTAACCGTGACTAACAATGCGTGTGTCGCGTCGAAGGTCGTTTTTTCATGGTATTTTATAATTGTGAGTGTTTATTACTGATTATTTGTGTTCTTGATTATATAAGTGATGTGAATAAAGATAAAAAACTTTAAGGTAAGTTTTATTTTTTAAGATATGAGCTTATAAAGACTGACTTTTTTCACTATCTCAAAGTTTAGCGCAACATGACGCTACACCAGAGTCTCAATATAATAAACAAAAGATACCATTGTATAGTTTAACTATTAGCAAACATAAAAATCATAACATTTTGTGGTCTTTCATGAACATTTAATTTAGAGCCATTTTAGCGTCATTCTACCCGCGACGCAAACACGTCCGTGCGAGACGGGGCAGGCGACGGTTATTTCCGTTAAATAAAGTTCTAATCATAGACTAACTACAAAGTTCACAAATACATAACTCAAAGCGAAGTCTTTGACTAATATAACTTCTTATTTGTATAGAATTTTCTATAGGAATATGAAATTTGCTGTCACAGCCACATTAGGAGATTTTTTTGGGGTATTTACGCCTTTCCAAATCGTATTGGAGCATCGAGGAGGCCTCTCAGTGGGACTTTAATAGGCTGCTACTTACCTTAGACCCAAAGAAACGAGGTCGGGTATTATTAAAAAACAAACATTTTTTTTAAGATTAAAAATATAAGTGTATTTTAACCCAATGCCTTACAATATTCTTTCACTAGAGAATCGTCGAACGGAAAGAGATTTAATGAGTTTGTAAATACTGAATAATAAGACTTATTCACCTTACCTCCTTAAAACTATCAAAATTACGTTACGATAACATCTCTTTCGTATGGCCTCGACTGTGCAGGCATATCAAAAAATATTTAGTGTTCCTTTTGTAATACATCCATACATCAATCAATCATCATTCATACTGTGTGCCTGTCTAAATAAAATTGTCTCTCGTATCTCTCACTATCAATTCCCACCTCATCGGATCTCTGATGATGCAACTATAGCGATCGCCATCTAACCCCACAACTGCTATAGTTTCATAAATATTTACGATCGGCCGCGCCGGCAGTAAGCGGTCGTTGACCCGAACTGTGACGTCCGCTAATTCTATTTTTGTGTTTCATTGCTGGGTTTTTTTAGGAAAGTAATTTATGCTTTATTTATGTTTTGTTAAGTTGTACTAATGATGTAGTATGTTTAATGCTAATATACATACATATATATCGTAACGTCACGCCTCATTCCCACAGGGGTCAGCAGAGACCACGTCCTTCCACTTGCCACGATCCTTGCATATCTCCTTCGCTTCTATCATTCTCATTAAACCTTTAATACAAGTTCGTTGGTTTAAAGTACTCTTGACCTGGCCCTTAATTTAAATGTCCTGGATTTGGTTTGACAAAGACAAAGATTTGACACTGCCATCTATGATTACAACATAACATTTCCATACAAGCTTTACTAAGTACATATTATTTTTATATATGTATTTTATAATTAAATTAAAGTCATACAGATTAATAACGATATTAACGATGTATATATATCGAATAATATAGTGATTTTTATTATGAATGTTTGTAATATGGCAACATTTATAATTCTTAACAAATCAAATCTTGATTAATTTAATTTAAAATACAATTAACTATAATTAAAGCAGCAAAATAACAATAAAAAACGTATTTGTAGGTATTTTAAAATGCACTATAATTTTTTATAGAAGGTTTAAATTTTATTGTAATTATTTGTTACAGATCAAGAATCTCATAATAGAGTATTGTATCGATATATCGCATTGTGACTGTATCGAATCCATCTTCATTGATATTTCGATTAAGGCGGCTATATCGTTCAAAATATTGGAATATATTAGTATGAATTTAATTTTAGTTTAGCATATTTGTTTTGACCTGAAAACGTCTTTGAAATTGCATCCAAATAAATAAAAAAAAGAATAATAACAAAATCAGGAGATACAGTTTCGTGTTGTAGCTACATATCTACCATTTCCAACTGAAATTCTATTACGCTTTACAAATTTATACTTAAGCAAAAATTGTATATTATTCACGGTGTGTAAAGAATAAACTATTTTTCTTTCTTTCTTTCTTATGATTTCTACATAGCATCGTCTGCGTAGAAATCATAAGAAAGTATATAAATCATGTTGGTACAACAGCGTCTTTGTTTCTCGGGTGGTAACTAGCCACGGCAGAAGCCCCACCAGTCCAGACCTCTGCTAGCCGTTGAACTGCCCGTATCAATTACTAGACGTGATATCATAGTACTGTCACAACTCGGGCAATCGGATATATCGCATAAGCATCTCTTTCTTTTTAAGTCATAATGTGTGTTATCTATTTCGCATCTCGGTAACTGCTGTAACAAAATATACGTAGAGATAAAACCAGATAAAAAAGACAAAAAATAAATCAGTTACTACGTGACCCGAATGGTGTTTGTGTCGCGTGGAAGTTTGTTAGATTTTTTGTGGTATTTTATAAATTGTGAGAATTTAGTACCTAGTAATTATTTGTGGTTATGATTATATGTGTATTGAATAACAATGGGTTAAGGGTTTTTAAGGTGAGTTTTAATTTTTAAGATATAAATACAAGACTGGTTTTTTCACTATTTCAAAGTTTAGTGTAACATGACGCTACACCAGCATTTCAATTTTATAAACAAAAGAAAACATTGTATAGTGTAACTATTAGCAAACATAAATATTCTAACATTTGGTAGTTATGAACATTTTAGTTCCAAGAGCCACTTTAGCCTCATTTGACTCGCGGGGCAATCGACGCCAAAAAGTCTGTGCGGGAATTATGTAGGCAACGGTTATTTCCGTTAACAAGCATGGAAATATAACTGGATTAAATAAAAAAGCGGCAAACAAAGCAAGTATGCCCATCACTGCGTCAGCGAGAAATGCTAGTGAATCGTGGAATTTATTACGCTAAATAAAGATATTACACATATGATATATGGAAACTATTACCGGTCACGAGTCGTATTCACGTCGTACAAAAGGCCATGTCTATAACACAGTTACAACCCATTTTTCTATCTAGATTTAAGCAAATTAGTTAAATAGAGAGATTAATTTCCAATTTTCTGCTTCAAAATCGATTAAAAATATCGATATTATCTAAAATCGTATCGCATAGGGTATTCCTGAGTGCCATGACAACGTATTTTGTTTGAGGTTGACAACCGCTCCTATCGATTTTGCAGGTAAAGAATATTTTATTGCTAACGAAAATGGACAAAGCTTTCGAGGTACAAAAACATGTGCGGGATAATATGAAGATATTGGAATCATATATAACCAATTTACAAAACTGGGAGGTTGAAATGAAACGTAAAGAGGCCGCGCTTAACGGTGAACTCGAGCAGGTTTCAATATAATATTAATACAGCTTAGTGGTAAATAAGCTTAGTGTTTTATAATCTCGTATACTCAGTTTGTGCTTCTTAAGTGTGTGATCCTGGGACTCCCATATATTAGTTCGAGTCAAAAGTGTTCCAACTATTCAGTGGCTGCTGTTAGTAGATAATTAACAAAAATATATAAATTTCTTTGTGTTATGCAAAACGTTTTTGTTTAGTTTTAACATTTTCCCTGCCATTCTGTTAGAATCCTGAACGATAAAGACAAGAATATATATTCTTTTTTTTTTCTCGAAAAAACCAAATGGTACAGCATGTGTCAGAAAATATTTACGCACCCTGTGTTGGGAGTGTGAGACACTGATAAGTCAATATCCAGTAAAACCCAATGGAACCATCGAAATCCTTGGGTGGAGAGTCATAGGTTCGGCTACACAATCCATTCAGACATCCCAGATGGAGTTGTCTTATAACAATGATTCACAGAGGGGAATGAAATGTGTAACCTTACATCCTGTATCCCGGTCTTCTCTGCCATACAGAGGGAGTGTCAATGACATTCTGCCTCACACTCTCTGATGCCTCCTCCAGTTTTTGAGTGTCAAAAATTGTCATTTATGTGTGCATGCAATTACTATGTGATTATATCTTTATAAACATAAAAGCTAACCCATATATTATTATGGAATTAAGAAAATGGGAAGAAACAATATCAGATTTAATGTTATAAAAAGAGGCCCTTTGGTAACTCTAAACTGACCTAAGTAACTTACCCGAATACAAATTTTTACTTGGCTGCTCATCTGCTAGGTGGGTTCTACCTAGCAACTGCTGTATCCTCTCACATGCTCAGAAAATTTATAAAATGCTATGTTCTCAATTTGATTATAAAGAGGGGATTTGGTAGCTGTTGGAGCCATGCGGTAGAAAATCTGGCCTTGTAGATTTATATGTTATCATTATGTGAGACCTATGTCCAGAAGTGGATATCCATCAGTTGAAGCGACAATGTTCTCAATTAGCCCTCACCAATCCACCAGCGAGGCTGTCAACTTCCCTGTTGGTGAGATCACAGCTTAAGCTAACCAGTTTGAAAAAGAAATAACTGATTCTGAGTCTTTTATTTATAGGATCTTCCACCAGTTAGAAGCAAGGTGCGAAAAGAAAAACCAGTGCAAGTGAAAAAGGACCCGGAGAAGAGAATCAAGGCTTCAGACTACAGCGCATGGGAGAAATTTGATGTTGTATGTATATCATTATAATTATTCTCATCTCTTAGATCCTATAAACATAATATAGTGAAATAAGAAATATTATTGCCTATGCTCTTTGCAATTTTCATCTAGAACATTACTAATTACATCATGTATGATATTATTTACAAGTGTATATACAATCAAATGTAGAAAATTTACCTAATGCCTTAACTGCCAATAACAATACGAGTTCTTTATCAAAATGGTGCTGATGTTGTCTTATTTAATGTATACTGCTTTATATTAACATTAGTAATTGTGCCAATTTCTGTGTTATATCTCTACTAGCATGAATGTTCTGGCCTTGAAAATAAAGTCTGAAGCTATTATTACTATCAGTATTGGGTGTGATTTCTTGGATTAACTGGGTTGAAAAAAAGCTTGACGAAAAGTGTTAAAACTGTATTGGTCATACCTACTTAAGGAATTAAGTAGGAAAATGTTCATTGTGGAGATTACCCTCATTTTTTCAAATCAAATCAAATCCAATAAGAGAGGTTTCGTGGAGTATTGTGTGAGTGTAGTGTGGTAGTAACAGCTTGTGGCACCTAGGGTTGTTACCTGTGTGCTTAGTTATTAACCGGGCAGATAATTTGGGAAAAATATATAATCGTTGAAATATAAAATAAGTAATGATAAAAAATTATATTTCTTCTCTTATCTTAGTTTTATGTAATTTGTTAATAAATATATTATGTTTATGCTCTCTTTATGCACCATCCAATTCCTTGTACACAATTTCCTACTTCTTAAGATTCTTGTGTTTATTTACTTTTGTATTTATAGTTATAACTGCGAATGTATCAGGGGTTTGGGAATGATTTACAATAATGTGCATGGTGGCTGGTTTTTTCTTATAAATAAATACGGTAATTGTGTTTTAGCGAATGTGTGTAATTAGCAATTTATAATAAGGAAGGTAATATTTTTAATGTTAATCAAAAAGTTATAATATTCCAGGAAAAAGCATGTGAAGAGGTAGACATGGCTGAAGTGGGCCCCGTGTCCCTGGACAGCAAGAAGAGTCAACAGGTCAAGATGCAGAAGCTGAGAGAAGAGGCTCAGTATGAGAAGGAGAGGGTTTGTATTAATTTGCAGACTGATTGAAATATAAAAATATTGCCTTCGTAAATATCACATTTATATATTTAGTTTGGATAAAAATCATCTTATTGATGACTGTCTAGGATTGGACCTTGTATTTTCTTTTACCTAATTGTCATAACAAAAACATAAATAGTTGATATGCAACATCTACATTCCTATAATTATTATGTTTTGTTTTAGTGTTTTAGTGACATGGTATTTCAGATTTTGGACCATGCGCAATTTTTTGATAAAAGGTTAAGCAAGTCCATGCAACATGCCATTAAATCAATCAAAATCAAAATATACTTTATTCTAGTAGGCACAAAATACAGTTTTGAATCGTCAGTTGTTTTGTAGTTTACAATGGGTAATACTTTATTCTGTGTGACTGGAATAAAAATGCAAACATTTCCTTGCTTATATAATCTATAATATTATAGTATGCCTTTTGTAAAAGGATGTATTTGATGTATAGTATTACTTTAAATAATGTGGAGACAAATTCAAAACTGATTGCTTTATCTTAATAAAAATTTGTTTATCCTTAAAGAGACAAATTATTTCTGAACTATTTTCATTGCTGTGGATCTGCATGAACCGCAATTCGGATTTAAATCGGATCTATCTACAGAATCTGCTATTTTGTGCATAAATCACATTGTTTAGTATTATGCAACGCAAGGAACACTGATTTACAAGTTTTTTGGATTTGTCTCAGGCATTTGATCTTGTTTTCTATTGGGATAGGCTTGTTGAGTGATACTCATACTCCTACAGAATGTATGAAACTACTAAAACAATGGTAATGGTATGAAAACTAAACAAATAGGGTGAAGTGGGATGGCTCATATTACCTGGCTAGCTGAAATGAATATTAGTCGGAATTTGGTGTTGTACAGGGTGGTGTGAAATCGCCTCTTCTTTTTAATTTGTATATAAACTTACTGATTGATAAACTTAACATTGCTGCTATCGGCTGTCCAGCTAATGAAAAATTTGTTAATAACAGCAATGCGGATGATATGGTGCTGTTAAGCCCATTAGTCAGTGAGCAGTAGGCGGAAACCCATGGACTCAAATACAGTACTAAGAAGAGTGAACAACTGATATTTAAAGCCATCCAACATTAACAAAGCATCCAAATTGGTACCACTTATTAATATTGGTAAACCCTTGAGTAGAGTCACAAAGTTTAAATATCTGGGTCACTGGGTAACTGTAAACTTGTTTGACGATAGTGACATGGAACTGGAAAGGATGGATAGGGTCTTGGCAGTAAGTTGTAATATGTTCGCTTGCAGAATTGCAAAGTGCACAAGGCAGTGTAATTTCTCTTTATAGCATACTGTCAAACATGTTATATGTGTCTGGGGACTACATTTACTCAAAAATTTGCCAATACCTTACAGGTCTTGTATATCAATTGTATAAGGATGTTGTTTGGGTGTGTTTGTGAAGGCTCATATTGATGGATTACGCTCATAGGGTGCGCCTAATAAATAGTAGAGTCCGTTCCAACAGCCTCCTTTACTCTGTATTAGAGAGAGTTGACTCTTCAATAGTGCACCACTGGAATTTCATTCGCATGGGCTCCAGGCGTACCATATATTACATAAATTAATTATATTAATTTTAACATAAGAATATGGTATACTTTTCTGAAACAATGAATTATTATTATCAGTCTGATAAAACTTCCAGGGTAACAGCTTTGTGAAGAAGGAGAAGTGGGATGAAGCCATCAGCTGCTACAACCGTGCAATTGAGCTCGTTAAGGACGATGCTATATATTACGCAAATAGAGGGCTTTGTCACCTTAAGAAAGACAGGTTAGATTCACGCCTCCTTTTATACCACCTTAGTCCTTTCAAGACTATTTTTGAAGTGAGACTTCTTTAGACGCGTGAGGGTAATATTTTTACGGATGAACCTCGTGATTAGCGTCAAGAAGATGTGCAGCATTTTTTATGCTAAATGGTTTGAAGGTTAGGTTGTTTTAATATTGACAAAATAGACGTGGCATTTTTATTTACAAATCGTCATTTGGGATTTCAATAAAATATTTGTATTTATTTTCGACACTTTTAATATAGGAATTTAATTGTCATTGAAGACAATTAAATTCCTGACTTATCTTCGTTTTCCCCTACACGTAGGTGTCGGAAATCTAAAGTTTTAGATTTGTATAATTATAAATAAGACTTAAAAATTTGTTTGGCAAACTAGTTTCACTTTTAACATGTGCACTTTGTACGCACACACTTTTAATTTATTGGTCACACTTGTTCGATGCTTGGTGGTACACTTTTAGAACTAAATGTAAGAAATATAATTCACTTCTTCACTTGATTACCGTTTACTTGTAGCTTTGGAATCACTTAATAGTCATAGAGTACATCTGTACTCATATAATGATATTGTCGCCAAATTAGTCTATGTCAAATGCGACTGGTAAACGTTCAGTAAGCAACGAATAAGCGTTCTTGTGGGTCCTTTATTCGAATTCCATTTTATGTTTAATTATCTTAGTGAAAAAATCCTAGAGGGAATGAAAGCTGCATAATGATTTCGGTGCCAATACGGCCCCTATTGTAAAATTAGACTGGCAAACGTTCCGTAAGCAATGAGTAAACGTTCTTGTGAGCTCTTTATATTAATTTCATTTTTATTTTCAAAACTCCATTCAAATGAGGTTGGCAAATGTTCAGTAGGCAATGAGTAAGCGTTCTTTTGGATCCTTTATTTGTATTCCATTGTTATGTTTATTTATATTATTTATTTTAGTGATCTAATAAGAATCTAGTATTAAATAAAAAATGTAAATAAAAGTATGTATGTAATGTAATAAAAGTAAAAATATATTTAAATCCAATATGAATTTAACAAGAATTAGAGTATTTTTAATATAACTAAAATTATATTTAGTATGTATGATCTCTTTGTGCACCACTCGGTTACTTTTGCATAAATTATTGATAATACCTCCTTTTTGTATATTTGCTTGTGTAAATTTTAATCATAATTTGTATTTTTGTTTCTTTTATGGTGTACAATAAAGAGTGTTATTAAGCAGCGCAAATTTTTAACCTTTCAGACTATTTTATGATGTTTTAGGTCATAGATATCATTTATATGTTGGCGCTACATCATAATTTTGTTAAAAGACATTATAGATTTACATGGCACCATTTTGAACCAAATCAAACCTTACTAAAATGTGATTAACTCTGATAAAACATTCAGTGCATTTCGAAAAGATTTAGAAAGACAATAGTCATTTTTCGCCTTGTATTTCACTTTAAAAAGGAATGTTAGTCTCATGCCTAATTGTAAGTCACCTTTCAAGATTATTTTTAAATTTACGAAGTTAGTATCTTTTAAATGTTGGTGTTACATTTCTTTGCTTACTGTTACATAAAGTGTAAATAAAATACCAGGGCTCTTGAAAAGATTAAGAAAGACATTAAAGAATTGGTCTCTTATCCCTGTATTGTCTTATCTAAAAATGATCTTAGTCTTTTATTGTTGTACGTCCCCTAAAGAAAGGTTAGTCTTTCACCTCCTTTAGTGAAAGGAAAATTGAGTTTTTCACTTGCTTTGTATTATTTCAACATAAAGAAAGGTTGGATTCTCGCCTCCTTGTATGTTAAAGAGAAATTAGTATCTTGCCTCATCACTTGTCACCTAAAGACAGAGTTTAGTTCCTTTCCTCCTTCTATGCCTTTTTATAGAGAGGGATTACCATTACTAATATTCTTTACAACCTTGTTGGTATCGAGGTGTGTATATCAAGTTTTAAGCAGAGCTATGAGGGCTCCTTCCTCTGTTCTCATTGGAACTGTTGTGGGACTTATTTAAATATATTTTTCTTTATGAAACATAACATTCGTTCGTACTCTGTTCTCAGGAGAAGAAAGAAGACCCATTTAAGCATCTTTTTGTGCAAATTTGTTATTGAGACTCTTTATAATAACCTATTTCAGTCTGCATCAAGCTGAAACAGACTGTACAGAGGCTCTACGTTTAGACCCAACATATGTGAAGGCCCTCCAACGAAGGGCTACTGCGAGAGAGAAGCTCGGTTCCCTCCGAGGTGCCTCACATGATCTCAACGAGGTGTTGAAGCTGGAACCTCATAATATGGCAGCTAGAAGACAGCTGGACGCTATCAAAACACGCATGGGGACTAAGGGGGTGAATATATTTTGTTAATATCGTATTCGGGACCTTTTTTTGATGAGGTTCTTACTTCTGTTTTTACATTACAGTCCAAATCTAAATCGTCACCAACCTCAACACCTACTGTGGAGTCGAAACCAATCGTACCTAAACCCATACAGCAGAAGAAGATTGTCGAACCGTCAGACTCTTCGGAGAAGAAGAAAGAGTTGTCCGCTTTGGAGAAGTGGAAGAACGGGATCGGTGAAAACGTCACGGTGATCAAACCTGTGAAGAAACCACCACATTTGAGATCTAAGGTGATTTAAGATTTTAATTACTTTTGTCTATTGTGGCCTCTTTTCCTGAGACGAATTTCTCTAAAGCTATAAACATCGCTTAAATTTAGATTCCAGTTGATTTCTAGCCCTAAATGTGAAAAAATACTCGTGATCCTAACGGGGGTACCTAAAAGACCCCAATTCATTTGTATGTAAATCCAAAACAGTCATCGCAGTATTTGTCTAAATACATACATTTATCTTTGTAAAGCAATTTATCCATTATGTTAATGTTTCTGGCCCTATGTATGAAAAATATACACGTGACCCGAACGGGGGTACCAAAAAGACCCCAGTTGATTAATATGTATTATTTTTTGTTAATTTTTTAAATTGCACATTTCAGAGAGCGTTGAAACATGTAACTATACAAGAAATACTATTGGGACGTAGTATAGTTGAGAAACCAGCAACTCGACTCAAGATAGAGGAAATTGAAGATGGTCGAGCCCAAGGCGACTCAAATAACAACGATGCAAACAAAGCACCTGATAAAACCAACAAAATGAACGGTGATGAGGATAAAAACAACGGTGGCGGTGATAAAAGTGATATTATCACTGGTACAGTGAAGATACCTAATAAATCAGTGGAGAATATGATCCCACCGGTGAACAGTGTTCAGTTTATGCTCGAGTGGAAGTGTATGAAGGGAAACGATGCAGCAAAGAGTGATTATTTAAGTGTAAGTATTATTTTTAATTCAAAACGGATTTTGATGCGGTTTTCATCAATAGATTTATTTATAGTGTGAATCCCTTCGTGACTCGCAACTTGTTTCATAATACTAATTAAAACACTCACTGACTTGTTTTTTTTTTCTTTTAAAACTGTCTATATATGTATATGTTAAATGTGACTGACAAACGTTAGTTAAGCAACGAGTAAGAATGCTATGCGGTTGTCTCACTTTGTTGTATATTTATCTCGATTCTCACTTTATTCATGTTTACTTCCTTT
The DNA here is from genome assembly GCA_015832385.1 of Elymnias hypermnestra. Classification (NCBI taxonomy): domain Eukaryota; kingdom Metazoa; phylum Arthropoda; class Insecta; order Lepidoptera; family Nymphalidae; genus Elymnias; species Elymnias hypermnestra. Next base: position 3,422,736 of record JACTOM010000908.1, read on the forward strand.
TAAAATAGCCTATATAAGTAAATGGTCGCGTTCAATTGGTTGATTGGAATGTTATATAGACTTAATATGATTCGATGGCTTTTTTTTTTTTTTTATAATTTTTCCGACATTTCGACCCAGTTGCATGGATCGTGGTCACGACGTTACTGCTGTGGTCGGTTGTGTCAAGCTGTCAAGGGCAGAATCTGTCTACCCTACGTCTGATCCATTTATTTTCCACGGCACCCACATCCATTTTTCGGCATACTACACTCACAACATACAGGATATTTTTATAATAAAAATATTATCCTAATTTCAATCGCGAAGATGGTTTTAAGCTGGCTGATACGTGGAATCCAGTGGTGAAGTTATGCCAAATGAACAAACGACGCAATTTTTCAAAATTAAAACGTGACGTTGTGAGTGTAGTATGCCGAAAAATGGATGTGGGTGCCGTGGAAAATAAATGGATCAGACGTAGGGTAGACAGATTCTGCCCTTGACAGCTTGACACAACCGACCACAGCAGTAACGTCGTGACCACGATCCATGCAACTGGGTCGAAATATCGGAAAAATTAAAAAAAAAAAAAAAACCACGAAAATTTAAGTTTAATATGATTCGTTATTAAATTAATTCTTTGTATTTGAATGTTGTGTATTCGTTTAGAGTCTGTACTGGGTAGCTTCGGTTGTAGCTAGTTACGAATCTTCCAGCACTTGTAGGAACATATTAGCTCCAGGCTGGGTCTAAGCTCCAAACTTTCCAACATAATCGATGATGGAAAAAAAATTACATATTAAAAGTCTCCCCCCCCCTCCCCTTCGACATTATCTCTGGTTTTTTTTGCAATCTCTAATTATGAGGGATTATCGATATACATCGATGCATCGAATAGATCCGAAGTAGGGATGTGAAAAATGATGATTTTTTAAAGATCGATTTTTCTACAGTCTTAATATCAAAAATTACCAATTTTTCATCCAGAATGTGACAACCCTAGCAGTGGGATGTTAATAGACTTGCATTATGTATTTCTTGCAGATAATAGAACCATCGAAACTACCCTCAATATTCTCAAATGCACTGGAAAGTGATGTGCTATCGGAAGTATTAAGTGCATTACACAATAACAAGGAGAAATTCAAGAAGAATAATATTGGAGAATATCTGAAGAATATATGCAAAGTGAAGAGATTCTCCGCTCTAGCCATGTTCCTAAACGCAAGTGATAAGGAATGTAAGTGAATATTAACATGTATGTCATGTTGAAACTAGTATATTTGTATGTTTGAGAAAAATCTCTTAATGACATTTTCCAAGTGTGCCAAGTGTGTGTGTGTGTGTGTGTGTTAAAGTTATTAGATTATTGTTGGCACTTTGAAACGTAAAAAGTAGTTATAGTGCCATAACTACAGCAGTTGGACATATGGTATTAAGAACTTTTTTGTAGATATTAATACGTTCTATAATATTGTAGAACATTTTTTTGTTCTATCATCAATACTTTCCGTAGCAAACGCAGTGACAGATTTTTTGTAAGTAATTTTTTCACACCTTGGTATATTTCTTACGGATCCCTATTTTTTTAAGAAAGTAATAAAGCTTATGTCGCTCAATGAAAATGCAGCTTTCTAATGGTGAAATAATTTTTGAAATCGGCCCAGTGGTTTTTGTGTGAAAACGTTGCAAACATATATACAAAAACACAAATTAATAAATGTAAATATTGAAGTAAAACTTCTTTACTCACGTTTTCCTTGGGTAGTAAACTCTTAAATGCGTGACGAGAGCGTTACGAAAAATGTGTTCGGGCGAGTCGAACGTAATAAATGTAAATATTGAAGTAAAACTTCTTTACGCATGCTTGACTTGGGTAGTAAACTGATAAGTGCGTGACGAGAGCGTTACGAAAAGTGTGATCGGGCGACGCGAGCGTAATATATGTAAATATTGAAGGAAAACTTCTTTACTCATGCTTGACCTGGGGAGTAAGCTGGTGAATAGGTGACGAGAGCGTTACGAAAAGTGTGATCGCGCGAGACGAATATTTTTAAATATATTTTTATACATTTTTTTTTTTTTTTAATTTCAGTGTTAAACAACATGCTGTCCTACTGCAAAGAAGTGGAAAATATCAGTGAAAGTGATTTAGTGGATCTGAAGAAAAACTACGAACTCTAAATGTCATAGTGTAACTGAATTGTATGTCTGTTCTTTCCTATATATGTCGGGAACGTATACTTCTAATTGGAAACGTTGAAATTGTTACATAACAACGCTTTTCCCTTACGTGACGATATCTACTTATTCGATCTTGTAATAAAATATGTGTATTAGTTAATTACTAAACTTCTTCTGTAAATTGGAAAATCGAAGTGTAACGCTTTTTCCTTACATGACGATTACTATTAAATAGATATTTTGTCCAAAATTAGCTGGGGGTTTATCCCCTAATTGGTGCGAACAAATAGCACAAACACCAAATCTTCTACTTCTCTTTTCAATTCTAGAGAGCCCAAAGCTGAACAAGCTGCTGATTTGATTTGATTTGAGCTCTGAGGAACTCTGTTTTGAGAGTGATAAAAGATTTGGAGCAAGGGGTTTATCACCTAATTGGCGAGATACAAATAGTACAAACACCAAATCTTCTACTTCTCTTTTCCATTCTAGAGTGCTCAACGCTGAACAAGCTCTGAAGAGCTCTGTTCTAAGGGTCAATGAAGATTTGGGGCCAGTTTTATCCCTAATTGGCGAGATACAAATAGCACAGGCACCAAGTTTTCTACTTCTATTTTCAATTCTAAAGGTATCTAAGCTGAACAGGGTCTTAAGAGTCATAGGTTTGGAGCCAGTGGTTAATCACCAACAAGTAGCACAGACCCCAACTTTTCTACTTTTCTTTTCAATTCTGAAGGTCTCTAAGCTGAACAGGGTCTTAGGACCTCTGTTCTTAGTGTCAGAAGATGTGGAGCCAGATGTTTTTAACCTAATCGGTGCGAACAAATAGCGCAGACACCAAATCTTTTTCTTTCCAATTCTAGAGTGCCCAAAGCTGAACGAGCTCTGCGGAGATCTGTTCTTAGTCATAGAAGATTTGGAGCCAGAGGTTTATGGTCTAATTGGTGCGAACAAATAGGACAAACACCAAATCATAACTTCTCTTTTCAAACTTGTACGAGCTCTGAGGAGCTCGGTTCTTGGACATAAAAGATTTGGTACCAGGGCTTTATCACCTAATTGTTGACATACAAATAGTAAATACACTAAATCTTTAATTCCTCTTTTCAATCCTAGAGAGCGAAAAGCTGTATGAGCTCTGAGGAGCTCGGCTCTAAGTCATAGGATTTGGCGAGATAAAAATAACTGAGACACCAAGTTGTCTACTTCTCTTTTTAATTATAAAGGTTGAACAGGTTACAAGGAGTTCTGTTTTTAGAGTCATAGAAGATTTGGATTCAGGGTTTTATCACCTAAACGATGTCATCCAGGAACTGCACAGCTGTACTGGGCGGTCTACTTGGGTGTTGAGCAGCAGTTTCCCTTAGTCACCTCCTCCACCACTCACGGGATAGAGGGTGGCCAGAATCTTTCTGCCGGGGCTACACGGATTTATAATCGTGATTTTTTTTTTGCCAGTGATAATCTACTGGTAAAAAGAACTTTTAGAAAAAACATTACCTTTAAAACCTTTAATGATTTCTGTATGGTATCAAATTATTATTTGCGGCATAACGTGATTGGTAGGCAGCTAATTAGCCTCGACCGAAGCCTCCCCATTAGTCCGAACTGGGACAAATTGTCTCCTAGTTATATTCCTCGTCGTTGTCGCTTCAACCGATGGACGTCCACTGTTGGACATAGGTCTCACAGAATGATGTCCACAAGGTTCGTTCTTGCGCCGCCTGGCTCCAGCGGCTACCGGCGACCCTCTTTATATCGTCGGGATCCACCACCACCTTGTGGGGGATCTCCCTACACTACGCCGCCCGGTGCAGGGTCGCTACTCTAGCACCTTCGGGCCCCAACGCCCATCGGTCCGTCGGACTATGTGCCCCACCCATTGCCACTTCAGGTTCGCGATTCTTAGGGCTATGTCGGTGACTTTGGTTCTGCTACGGATCTCCTCATTTCTGATTTGATCGCGTAGAGAAACTCTGAGCATAGCCCTCTCCATCGCACGCTGAGTGACTCTGAGCTTCTGCATGAGGCCCATAGTCAGCGACCACTTTTCCAATCCGTAGGTAAGCACTGGCAACACGCACTGTTATATTATTTATATACACGCAACCCCAGTTGTATTATTCCTTAGTAAAACGTTCTGAATGTAGCTACAAGATTGAAAATAAACCAAATTAAGTGTAATTGTTGTTTTCATTTGATATTTTCCGCTACTTATAAATGCTTTGAGAATGCCATTAGCATCACCATCCTTTCAAGTTCACCCCCCTACTGCACTTAGTGATACCCGCACATAGTTGATTATCCCTTATTCATACTTCGACAACGCCGTTACCCCTCCTTCCCTTTCCTATAGATTCAATGAGTCGCTATACACATTGTACGGTCAACAGCAAAAATGTCCGTCTTAGTACTGAACTCAAAAAAGACGAGTAGTGTGGCTTATACCACACGACTGAAGTTTTATTTATATGTCGCAGAATAAGAGAGAAGGAGAGCATAAAGCACAGGGGCATACGGTTCTCCGCAGCATCGTGATTAATGGCATTCATAATTTAATTCCTTATACTATGGGTTTTAGTGGATAATGTTGGTGCAATTAAATTAATTAATTAACTTGGATTATAATGTTCCCGAAATCAATTTACACAAACTTATGAACAATAACAGCTAGCGACAGTTCCAAAAGTCGACCGCTCTGGCGGAGCGCTACCCGAGAACTACCGAGAGCCTCCCCGCCGGACTGCTACTATTGACTCTGTCCCACGCCGATAGACAATGGCGCCAGCATTCCATAGACAACTGCCCTCCGACATATATATTAAAAATAATTGTTTATTTAAAAATATATAAGTTTTGCTTAAATTGAAGAAAGCATCCTTTAACAATGATATAATAAACGATCGAAGAAATAAAGTAAACGATTGTAATATATAAATTTATAATCTGTATGAAATGTTTTTGTCTCGACATTTGACGTTATTTTCTTTTATAATCTGTGTAATATATTTGTTTGACATATTTGACGTTGCAGTTTCCCTTTATCATTTCTATTTTTTATTTATAACCCTTTATAATCTATATGCAATATTTGTGTGAAAATTAGTTTATTGACACATTATACATTTCCCCATTTATATTCTGTCTGATATATTGATTTGACAGTGACATTTGCTCTTTAATCTGTGTGAAATATTTTTTTACATTGTGTTGTCTCTAATTTATTTTACTTTTATGTGGTGGTGGTTAATATCTATAAAGATTCAGCTATTTGTAAATTATCAAAATTTTGGTTTGGAAAATAATATACCGTACAATCTCTTTCGTGCCTTCTCCAATTCACACGGCACTGGCGATGTTATATGTTCCCTGTCAAACCTTTTGACGTATTTGACATTATAGTATATTATTTTCTATTTAAATTGTTATATAATTCAATTGGAACCAAAATGAGACGGAGATCAAAGAAATATCTATGTTTCATTGCCTTCTTACTATTCATAACAAGCTACATATCATCCAGCTTCATATTCGCCTATTTCAGGGATGTATATTTACCGGAATTGTTACATTTTGTTACCGATCTTTTACCGGACGATATAAAATGTTACAATGATAACATAAACAGTACTATTAACGAGAGCTTTTACGTTCCTAACTCGATTTTCTTTTATCAGACGAATTGCGAGAGCACGATAAGTTTGAGAAGAGCCTGTTCCATAGAAGCCGCTTGGAGATCCCATAGACATAGAAGAGTATATGTTTTATTTGCGAATCAACCGAATTTAAATCATCCTGTTATCCAAGAGATACTAAAGTTAAAGAATATATATATTTCTAAAGTTAACGTTATGAAATTTGGGGATAATACGCCATTCCGCGGGTTTTTCCAACAGATTATTCTAGAAGAAAATGACCGATACAAAATAACCACAGATTATCTAAAACTAGTAAGTTTGTATAACAATGGCGGTGTTGTTTTGGATTTGGACTTGATTTTGGCTAAATCCGTTGATGATTTGGGTGATAACTGGATTTTAATGGATGATAGTGGATTTAGTGTTGATGCAATGAAGTTGGCTTACGATATAATCGGTCAAGCGATAGCTGGAATGATTTTACGGTAAAAAAACCCAAAATTCATTTCAAGTACAGTTTTTCTAGTCCAATGACCGGTGTTTTTTTACGACTGGCTTAGTGTTTAACTCTTGTTTAAACTGGTAAGTCATGATACAGTCTAAGATAGAAGAGCACTAACGAAGTTTTTTACCAGGTGATATTCTGATGACTTATAGATTTACATACATAAGGACTGGGGTCTTTTTGTATCCCAGTTAGGGTCTTATGTAGTATGTAGTAATTTTATGTTACTTGGGGGCGAAAATGTTAAGCTGACTCAACCAGGAGTCCTCACACATTTCGTTGCGTGAGTGGGAACGGGAAATGCGATTTGCAATTAACTTAGTAACCCGAAGCGGGGACTTAAAATCCCCCATGTATGACTTTTAATTTAATAACTTTAGTTAGGAGAAATTTCTTTTTTTTGTCATACAAATGAACTGGGGTCTTTTGCTACCCCTGTTCGGATCATAGGTATTTTTATTACTTGGAATTGGCAAGAAACTATTACTCGATAATTTAGTTGTTTTCAGCTTAATGCCTAGCCATTTTAGTCTACATTATCTTTCTTTGCCCATTTAAGTTAACAATGTTTTAGTAATCTAAAAAAACAAGTCGAAGTCGGGGTTTTTAATGCAGCAATCGCTATTGAGGATTCACTCGAGGAGTTATGTTCTATATCCACAGTTAAAAATGTCACATACAACAACTGCAGTGGTGAGTTTAATCTCCAGTCAATAATAAAATCCCAATTTTGTAAGTCAGTTGCAGACATTAGTTATTTATTACTATATTGCCTTTTGTTATTATTTGTTTTTAAGCACCTTGTTTTAATGGCTATATCAATAGGATGACATCAACATATTTACACGCACACGCATATAAATACGCCCATGCACACGTACATGCACTAAAACAGGAATGCACACACCAAAAGAACACGCACGCGTAAAACACATGCACACCAAAAGGACACGTACGTGAAAACAAACACGCACACGAAAAGCACACGCACGTTAATACAAACACGCACATGAAAAGCACACGCACGTGAACACAAACACGCATACGAAAAGTACAAGCACGTGAACACAATCACGCATACGAAAAGCACACGCACACAAAAACTACACACACGTGAAAAGCACGTACACCAAAAGAACACGCACGCGTAAAACACATGCACACCAAAAGGACACGAACGTGAAAATAAACACTCCCGAAAAAAGCACACGCACACCACAAGCACACGCACGTGAACACAAACACGCACTTGAAAAGCACACGCACGTGAACACAAACATGCACACGAAATGCACACACACGTGAACATAAAACGCGTACGAAAAGCACACGCACCCGAAAAATACACGCACGTGAAAAGCACGCACACCAAAGGCACACACGTACGTGAACACAAACACGCTCACCAAAAGCACGCGAACGAACACGCACACACAAATTATTGCTCCTCTTCCAATTACATACTTTACAAGCGTTGTATATTTCATGTAGATCAAAACTGCCCTAAACAACATTTTATTGAAATGGAGTAAGTATAAGTTAATTAAACAGACATCTAGTAAATATAATACATTTTCGACAGGTGTAAAAATACACGACAGTAAAATCTTCAATCCAATCAGTTATAGCAATCGCTATCAGTATTTCAAATCAGGGAAAATGGTCGCGTCTGTTTACGGGTACCACACCTGGGACAATGGAGTCCGCAAGTCCTTCCCGGGTCATTCTTTATACTCCAAACTGGCCAGGACATACTGTCCGCGTATATTTTCTACGTTCATGTACGATTTTATTACAGATTATTAAATGTATTACACGTATGTGGTATTATTTTTTGATGTATAACTTTGGAGGCTGTGGTTAGGGGGATATTGTTACAGTTTGTTCGCGTTTAGAATGCAGTGAGTCCTCATTCTAGCCCCGCCCCCTAACCAAACCAATCTTTTGTAATTACATGGTCAATTTTATAATTAACAGTTGAAAATATTTGATTGAGGTGGAGGGGCTTACAATATATAATTTCTTCAAAATTAATTCATAAAAGTCCGCAATCACTATTATGCAATATATTATGCACTATATTATACATATATAATATGTCGGAGTGCAAGAGCCTGTGGATCGCTGGTCCGTGTGTAATAGTCTGTGGAACGCTGGCGCCATCTGTGTATCGGCGTGGGGGCAGAGTCAATAAGTGGCAGGCCCGGCTCTCAGCAGTTCTCGAGTGGCAGTCGGCCGGAGTGGTCGACTATTGAAACTGTCGCGTTCCTAGCTATTATTGTTAATGAGTTTGTGTAAATTGATATCGGGAACATTAAGTGATTGAATATTATAATCAGAGTTAATTAACAAAGTGTTTGATTGCACCAACATTACCCACGAACGCCCACAGAATAAGAAATTAAATAATGGACCCCATTAATGTCCCTGTGCTTTATGCTTCTCCGTTCTCTCCGACAAATATATTATGCACTTTTTCATCTATCATTTCACATTATTTATTATTCTCAACATTTTATTTATTTATCACTTTGATTATATTAAACACGATAAAAGCCAACTTCTTGTTACTAAAGGATTCCTTGTGTTAAATGAGAAAATAACGTAAAAAGAAGCTAATATTTACAGGTAAATATTGAATTACCTGAAATTAATTATAAGATGTATTTATCTGCGAACTCGACACGATATTGCTTTTGTTTCTCCACTAATTAGCTTTATCGGTGTACTGAGAGGCGTTTTATGTTTATTTTTAATCTGGTGAAAACTCATTTCATTATGCAGAATAAGAGACCGTGTACATTCGCGGTTTAACGCTTGACTAGTGAGAATTTGGTAAGTTTGTCTTATATCTAAAAGCCAATATGTATATATTTATATAAATTCACACGTAGAATGTCATTATTTTAGATGCGTGAATAACTAATGAGTTTCTTCCGAATATTCTTGGCCTTAGAATCTACCCTCTCAACCGGTGGTATATTAATTAATAACTTGTTAATTATCAACGGACAAACTTGACGATTCATAAGGCCTTGATGATTGTAAATATTAATGCTACACGGTCAGCTGATGCGAGCCATGGGCATTGCATTATTGGTTGCGACAGCTCTTCCAAGCTCCTCTTGCTATACCCCCACTCTGAGGCCAAATTTAATGCGACATGCGATACATGGACGAAAACATTTGAGGCGACAGAAAATGCAGTTTGGCGGTGAGTTGGCAAAAAAGTTTTCTCTCCAGTGCTATCCTTTTTATTTATTTATGTTAGTTGGACAATTTCTACTCACTTCCGAAGCCTTTCTTTAGCAGAGATTTAATAGAATTCTTACTCAGAGCTAAGAAATTGAAATACAATCTAATATGTAAGAAGTAAGAGGTAATTTACTCCTTATGGTTTCCACGTAGCACGTGAAACGCATTTTTTTACTCGTCATCTGAAGCCTTCCAAGTCCAGTTTGCCCTGATGAAACTCGAGCCCATAGATTATACCGAAAATGTATTGTCCTCTAAACTTTTCATAGATTATAGACAGATAGCAGATGGGAAATACTTTATTGTACACACATACACAACATATAAATAGATAAGGTATACGAATATGTTTTTAATAACTGCCTCATTGGTCTAGTGGTTAGCATGTTCGACTACAGACATGAGGTCCTGGGTTTGAGTCCCGGGTCGGGCCAGTTCGAAATCGATATTGAGTTTTCTATTAAGATTTTCTCAATATTTGCCCGAAGTTGGGAAGTTGGCGGTGTGATTCACCCCCGTGCCTCGGAGAGCACGTTAAGCCGTCGGTCCTGCGCCTGATCTCTCTCTCCGGTCGTGTCGGATTGCCGTCATGTCGGACTATGAGAGTGAAGGAATAGAGAGTACACTTGTGTACTATGCCTGCCAATCCGCAGTGGAGCAGCGTGGTGGGTCTATGCTCTAAGAACCCTCTCTCATATGAGCGAGGAGGCCTGTGCCCAGCAGTGGGACGTTAATGGGCTGCTACTTACCTTACCTTTTTTTTTAATAATAAAAGTCAAATAATATTTTTTTTAAAGGACCTGCGCAGTGATACACTTTTATATACCTTTTAAATATTTCCAAGGATTTTACATTTCTAATAGATAATAGTAGATTGTTCCATAAATTATAATCGATGATTGAAAATGACTGGTTATAAAATTTATTTAAATTTCAATATATATTTCTTTGTAATTATTCTTTCAATAAGAGATCATAGCAAAATATTTAATAAAAACAATTAAAATCATACATATTTTAATAATGATAAAAAAGCGGTGAAATACAAGTGTGTAATATCTCTAATATGCTCTTAATCACACTTTCCTTTCCTTTTACCCATTAAACTAAATAAAGATTCCGCAGAGAGTTGACGATTAAAAGTAACCGTGTTAAATATTAGACGATGGATTTATAAAATAATCAGATGACCCTATTTTAGAGAATATTTTAGTTTGTTCAACTAAAATATTATAATACGCTTTACGTGTATGAATGCTTCTTACATATCTAATGCTCTAATTTTGTGATGAATATGTTTAGTCCAGCAAATGATAAAAACAACGAGTCAATTTTTATTATATTGTTACTTTTATTATATATTTGTATTCATTGCATAGAGTTAAACATCAATTTAAAGGCATGCATTAAAATGTTAAATTTTCAAAAGAATTTTCTTTCAACAGTAGATTAAAAATAAGTCTGATAAAGGTATAAAAGGATGATACTAAAAGAATATTTCTGGCAGAAATTCTCCGCACAATTTATCCTGTGAAACACGCGTACGAAATCAAATTACACCTCAAACAAAACAATGAGGCGTAGTGAGCGGAAAAAATAATAACTTTCGCTACGGACAATACAATTTATTTGATAAGCAATTATTTTTGGGGTGAAAACGATAATGGACTGTTTACACTAACGTTTCAATGATAAATTTCACCTAAAATATGGCTCGAAGGACCATATAATCATAAAACAGCATATAGCTTTATTAGTTTTTGTTACTCTTTCGCCCACCAATCTCGTGCCCAGGCTTGGGACATTAATATTTTTTATTACAGTGAATTTTTATATATGAAATCCAATGAAACAGTCTACTGTTACATAAATCTTATGAAATGATCCTTCGAGCCCTATTTGATGTAAAACTAAGCAAACAATGAGGTGTAGTGAGCGAAAAAATAATAAGTTTCGCTACTAGCAATACAAATTATTTGCTACGCTATTATTTTGGACAGGACGGTTTTCATTATTGTTTAAACGATAAATTTTACCTAAATTTGGCTCGAAGGACCAAATAATCATAAAACAGTATAGAGCTTTATTACTTTTTATTACTCTTTCGTCCACCAGTCTCGTGCCCAGAATTGGGACATCAATATTTTAAATTACAGTGTGTTTTATATATGAAATAATTATTATGTTATGTATTAGTTATGTGAATGAACTAAAATGGTCCTTCGAGTCCTATTTGAAATAAGGTAATTAAAAGTATGTAACTATTTTAATGCTGTAGAAAACGGAATGAAAACATGGTTTCTTTTAATGCGATCTAATTTTCTAGTCTCTCTTTTAGGAAGAACTCAAATGAAAAACAAAAGGTTTCATCATTTCATGTTTTGTAGTAATATTATTGTATAAGTAACAATAGCGGACGCCATTGAGAGTAAACCCGGATAATCGAGCCTGTAGAAGTTCATTGCGTTGAAATTTACTGGTCTTGTAATGATGAGTTCCCTCAACTCCTTCAGAGATTCGTGCACGTCCATTGCTAGAAAGATAAATTCAAATTTAAACAGAAAAACGAAATCGTAGTCAAATAACTGCTTTTAAACCTGTTCGAGTAAATCAAGAAGTAACCACCAAGAATCTCAGTGGTTATTAACAACAAAACAGATTCAAAAAAGTTAAGCGTATTCTGTCTTTTGGTACCTCTACAATACACTAAATTGGCTGTTTGTCCCGCTATTTGCTCTTCAGCTTGCGCCAGGTTTCTTTTTCCTTTGCACGACGGATGAAGTATAAACTGGGACTGTGGGTCTCGCTGGTTGTACCATGATACCAACTAAAACTCCATGGAACCCTTTCCATTCAGGTGAAGGCTTCCAGATGATCGCTGCCAAATATCCTATTCAGATTGACAAGTAATAACTACTAGCAGCTGTGAAATTCTGAGATTAAACCATTGCCTTCGCTCGGAAAGACTTCCAATGTTTAAGTTTATAAACAGTTTCCATCCAATTCTTATTATCAATAACACTGTTATTAACTCCCGGCAGTTCTCCAGCGTAACAGTAGTAATCTTCCGGAGTGCCAGGGTAGATTGCGTCTACCGATCCTCTCGTGCTCCAGTAAAGGAAGCGGAGGGTATCGCTGGGTTTTAGTCGGTATTCTGGTTTACCAGCGAGTCCCACCCTGCCGATAAGATTTTACTCTGATCGGCGTGCATAAAGACATTTCCCAGCGTAAAAAAAATTGGATCTGTGTTTACTGAGTTGAAGCACCGATTGTTGTAAGCATTTTGAACACTATATAAGTAGTCGACAATGATGGTAATATCTATAGCCGATAATTAAGGCAAAAAAATCAGTACTGATAATGAGGGAGGCAATACAAATGTGAGATCAAACGGAACTCTTTTTCATCCGGGTTGTGGCAAGATGATCGCTGCAGCATTTGACTTTAGTACCCCCAAATGAATCCAAAATAAAACTTCAGTACAAGGATAGAAGATGGGTAAAAGGGTGCAATAACTCCTCTGCAGTCGCAATGCCCGCCAAATCCCTGACGTTTTCCTGCCTACTTTAAGCCTACTTCAATACAAAATATTTAGAATTTGAGTTCATGCATAAAAATAGTTTACTAACTCATTTTTTTGTTCGTCTGCAATTGGTCAATTAGTCGGACAATTTTGTCCAACTGTTTGTAATTCTGCTCGCAACGATTTATCTCGCATAGCAATACTAACGAGGAACATAATATTTTCATTGTGGTTGATATCGCTGGCAACACTGCAGAACTGTTGTACGGAATCTAAAATATAAAGATAAATTTGAAAGATTTCGTGATGAGTGAGTGAGTTTTGTATAAAACATCTTCTCATTATTGCCTTTCTAACGTGAGTGGTTCGGGGCACTTCGGTTGGATGCTTCCAGTGGTGGTCCTATGTTACCAGTGGTTTCACCCACGTAGCTCCCGATTCTTTGGAACTATGGGAAACCCGTTATTTATTGGATAGAATTGTCAATCTCAATCATTATTTAATCCATCTAAACACTCACAATAATCAGTGCAGTTAATTCGGTCTGAGGTAGATATGTTTTTTTATTTATTTTATCTCTTATATAAATAGTCTTACCAACGTTCCAGTGATTAATCTTATCACCAAATTCATCAACATCACCATCTCCATTAGATATGACAAAGCACCAAAGAGATTCTGAAATACGTAAAAAATTATTATCATTTCATTGATCTAACTTAACTGAGTATAATTCACCGGAAAGCTAGTCATTAACTCGTACTTTTATACTTATGGAATAATACCAAGAATACGAATGTGAAACGAATTGCAAAATATCTTAGATATTTTAACTGCAAACAAATAAAAAAAGTGTTGCACAAGGAACAATATTGGTCCCTATTTTGTTCTTATTATATATAAATGATATATTGGACGTAAAAGATAAACTAGGAGTATTTGCGGATGTAACTTTCTTGTACCATAATAGATTCCTTGTTAACGAACAGCCTGATGATGATTAATAATCATATCGATGTCTCTTACATATAAAGAAAAGCCTCGCATTTTAAACATCTTAACGTTTTGACCTTTATCGTTAGCGTTATCAACCTAAATAATCGTTTCTTTTACATCATATAAGCACCGTGTTTAAATAAAATATTTTACGTGCTATACGAAATACAATAATATTTATATTTTGAAACACTTTTACAAAATTGGGATTGACTTGACAAAGAGCATAAAGATTTTTAAAAACAGAGTTTGAAATGCAATAACTTCTTACTCTGAATCCAAATATGCCATTTAGATAATCACACTGTTCAAGTAATAGCAAGTAGCAGCTGTTAAGTTGGGAGATCAAAATTTCGCAGTTATTGCCCGCCGCTCCTAAAGAGTCCCAACGATAAAGTTTAGTCTTTGTCCAATCCTTATTATCAATAATATTCTTGTTAACACCAGGTAGAGTTCCAGCATTACAGTAGTAGTCTTCTAGTATATCCTCGAACCTTTTAAGACGGTATTGGATCTGGGTGTACTGAGTTATAGCATCGATTGCTGTAAGCATTTTAAAAACTATATATAAGTAGTCGACACTGTGAATAGCGGTGACAATCCATCCATAGCCGATCGTTAAGGCACAGAAATCGGTACCAATGGTGAGGGAGGCAAGACAGATGTAGACCATAGCCATTTTAGTAACGCTCCATTTTATTTCTTTATGATAAGGTAGTCTTAAAATATCATCGACGTATTGAAATATCATGTAATAGTCCAAACACCTTTGTCTGCCGTATTTGTAAACGTATATGAGGTCGACAATAAACTGTAAGTATCCAATTAGATATATAATTGGAATGTAATCCTGAAATCTAACATTTTTTCCATCGTTTAGTTTCATATTGAAGAAGATGTTTAAAGATGTAAGTGTTAATAGAAGGATTGTCCAGAAGATTATCTTGAAAATGGGCCATGAATATTTTAGTTTTCGTCCATCTCTTTTAATACAGCACAGTCCAAATAACCCCAGTACAAATGCAAGTGTCGATACTGGTGAAAATGCATCATCGGTTATCTGTTTGTTTTTCTGTATGTCCTGTACTTTCATGTTTATGAATAATACTGAGGGTTTGTCGCCATTTTATACATTGACATGTTGCATATCTAAAATGTCATCTTTTAATTAAGTTAATGGTATAATTTCACGGTACAATTTTAACGTTTCAACTATAAATGGAATCCTGTACAAGGTGTTTTTTATTTGTTATTATTTTATTTAATGTCAATAATTAATGCAGCTTATTTGTTAATTTATCGATGGATTTTATTACTTTTCCTCAAATTATTTCATTATCATTTTGTTTTATAAGATTTATAGTGTTTACAATTTACAAAAAAATCACGATTAAAAACCTTGTCTTCTTCTGAGGTACAGTCGAATTTATGAATGAAAACTTCCATAACGGATAAACATACATAAAATAAGTAATATTAAAATAACAATTTCTCTCCTAAATGTGTTATTTAAATGGCACTTGGTTGTGGGTTTGATCTCGGTTATCAGCAGAACGGTTAAAGCAATTTTTTCTAAACTTTCACCGAGAGATAGCAGATATTATTGGGAACAATATCGGCTTCTTTTTTTTGCCACAAAACCAGAAAATATGCAAGTTTTCGTTTATCTCCAAAACTGTAGTATATTTCAATGCAACAGTACCAGACTAGGATCTTTTTTCTATTGATGGTAAGTAATGAATCGTAAAAATGAATTGAATGTAATCTCACCTGAGTCTAAGATGAAAGTACGCTAATCTGGTTAGAGGTAATTTGCCACTTATGGCTTTTACACAGCATTGTACTGGAAGGCAGATATTTTGCTTAGCAGCATGCTGATAGGGTGGTAACTAGCCACGATCGGAAGCCTCCCATCAGTTTAGACTCAGGCAAAATAGAAAATTCATTTTCTGAGCGAGTATAGGTTATAACCACCATCAGTACTAACGAGTACTCCACTATTTTAGTCAAATCGCCCGAAGATAGCTAGATAACCTGGAGAGACTGGTTGTGGTAGGAAAGGTTGAAGGAAGAGAGCAAGAAGTAGCTCACTTACCCGTAGGTCTGACCAAACAAAGAGGATAACGTGATTCCAGCAGCTCTAAAAGAACCCGAGGGTAGAGAGAAATGGAAGCAGCTTGACCATGCAACCATCAGAAAAGGCACGATCTTCAGCAATGAAGGTGATAATGGTGATGAACCGATACTATTTTGAAGTCTCTCACTAATTTTTTCTTGCCACAAATAGCATGACATAAAACACAATATTCGTAAAAAACGTTGATCCAAACTACGAACTTATACATGCCGAAATGTCACTCATTCTTCTGCGCTACATTCCAAACCGGGGGGGGGGGGGTTTTGAAATATAAAACTCCCCACTCAAAAATAATGATAATTGTTACTAATGCCTATAAACTAACCTATGCCTACTAGCAAATCCTAGAAACTAACAAAGTAACTAACAGTATAATTAACTATAGTTAAGGAAGGATTTTTAATAGGCCTCCGGTTCCTATTATGCCTATTGTCGCGGAATTCTGCCAAAAACCAAGCCGCGACCACTTCAGGGTTGGGGTAAAGGCACACCAATCACAGTCGTCGTTTTTAAACTGATGTGATTAAACTTAGACAATTTCCGGAATAGCATTATACCGGAAGTTTTACTGATGTAATTCTGTAATTATATCAGTAAAACGATCTCTGTAGCCTAATAAACAAATATAGCCTAATAAACAAATATAGCCTAATAAACAAATATAGCAATTTAACAGCAATCCAACAAATAAAATTATAATGATTGCTAACACTATGAACTATAACAAAAAGCAATTAAAAACTTCGTGACAGTTTTCATTAAGTCATTTCACCTCCACTTTATGTCAATTATTCTGTTCATGACTACGATGTGAATATTTATTAATATAGATTTCATTTTAAATTGTACGTTTGAATATTATTAAGGTCAAAGACTTAAAAAAGTTATTGCAATCATCTTTTTATCTACAGTCCCTATTTCCCTATATCACGGAATCTTTTGTTGTACTATTTGTTATAGACAGGGGATATTCGTATAAAAGAAAAAAAAAACAAAGTTACGTAGAAAATCAGAAATTTTAAGAAAACTTAACCAACGTAATAAATTTTCTAAAGTAACCTCGTTAGTGCTTTTGACAATGTAAACTTGTCCAATATAACCTCGTCAGTGATTTTATCCAAATAAACTTGTCCAATGTAACCTCGTTAGTGCTTTTGACAATAAAAACTTGTCCAATGTAACCTCGTTAGTGCTTTTGACAATATAAATTTGTTCAACGTAACCTTCGTAGTGCTTTTGACAATATAAACTTGTCCAATGTAACCTCGTTAGAGCTTTTGACAATATAAATTTGTTCAACGTTACCTTCGTAGTGCTTTTGACAATGTAAACTTGTCCAATGTAACCTCGTTAGTGCTTTTGACAATATAAATTTGTTCAACGTAACCTTCGTAGTGCTTTTGACAATATAAACTTGTCCAATGTAACCTCGTTAGAGCTTTTGACAATATAAATTTGTTCAACGTTACCTTCGTAGTGCTTTTGACAATGTAAACTTGTCCAATGTAACCTCGTTAGTGCTTTTGACAATATAAATTTGTTCAACGTAACCTTCGTAGTGCTTTTGACAATATAAACTTGTCCAATGTAACCTCGTTAGAGCTTTTGACAATATAAATTTGTTCAACGTTACCTTCGTAGTGCTTTTGACAATGTAAACTTGTCCAATGTAACCTCGTTAGTGCTTTTGACAATATAAATTTGTTCAACGTAACCTTCGTAGTGCTTTTGACAATATAAACTTGTCCAATGTAACCTCGTTAGAGCTTTTGACAATATAAATTTGTTCAACGTTACCTTCGTAGTGCTTTTGACAATGTAAACTTGTCCAATGTAACCTCGTTAGTGCTTTTGACAATATAAATTTGTTCAACGTAACCTTCGTAGTGCTTTTGACAATATAAACTTGTCCAATGTAACCTCGTTAGAGCTTTTGACAATATAAATTTGTTCAACGTTACCTTCGTAGTGCTTTTGACAATGTAAACTTGTCCAATGTAACCTCGTTAGTGCTTTTGACAATATAAATTTGTTCAACGTAACCTTCGTAGTGCTTTTGACAATATAAACTTGTCCAATGTAACCTCGTTAGAGCTTTTGACAATATAAATTTGTTCAACGTTACCTTCGTAGTGCTTTTGACAATGTAAACTTGTCCAATGTAACCTCGTTAGTGCTTTTGACAATATAAATTTGTTCAACGTAACCTTCGTAGTGCTTTTGACAATGTAAACTTGTCCAATGTAACCTCGTCAGTGCTTTTGTCAAAATAAACTTGTCCAATATAACCTTGTTAGTGCTTTTAACCTTATGGCGTTTGACATTATTTTCAGCAAATGACAGATACGCTGTAGTTTTGATGATTATATGTTTTCAGCGAAGTATTTCACTAGTATTTTCCTATAATATGTATTTCACACGTGAAAAGCTCCACCCTCGAGCGTCACAGACTTCAGGAGGTTTTCGATTGTTTTTCCGCTTGGAAACAACTTCCTTGGAGCAATTAACTGAGCAAACATTGGGGTGGAGATAACGTGTGTTTACTCGCTAGCTTTGTAAGAGATCCATTTCGCTGTTGAGAAATTAATGCTGAAAATTTGGGAAAAATAGACTGATATATTCAGAGGAATAACAAAATAATTACAAGGCACGTGTAAAAAATTATATCACTGAAATAAGTAATCTGGAAAATGCAATCTATATATTAATACGTGAAGGAAAACCTTCATACACCTTTTTTACAAAAATTGCGGGGACGGAGGAGTATGAAATTTACCACACTTACAATTTATATAGAGATGGAATGCACAATGAAATTTTATAAAAAAATATGCATAACAAATATTTAATTCAATTAAATTAAACACCATAAGGTTTCATATTGCCAAAAGCACTAAAGAAGTCACTTAACAAAAGTTACTATGATGACTAAGTTTACTTAAAATTTCTGATGTTCTCTGTAGCTTTCTTAATTTTTTCTTTCATACGAACCTTCTCCTAACTATAACGAACAGAATAACAAAAAAGTTATCTAAATCGGTCCATTTGTCGTGATGCCAAGCCATTGGAAAATAGGGACACATTTTTATATAAATAAATTATTGCAACAACTTTTTTTTGTATAGTCTTTGACGATAGAACCTTAATAATGTTTAAACTGATGACTTTTTGTTTTAAAATCATAAAATAAAATGTACACAGCATCTATAATATACATTTTAAGGGGAATTTATTCAGTGGCTAATGGCCGGCAATGTTTTAGCTGTGAACGCGGACAATTTCCCGGATGCCAGCGACGTGACATCTGTATACTGTAGCTGCCCGCACTTCCGGCTAGCGTCACCATGACTTTTACTAAATAGGGATATTTCTAATGTTAGACTATAATTTATTAGGTGGCAATACCAAGAGCTCTAAAATATAACTTCACTGCCTCATTGGTCTAGTGGTTAGCATGTTCGACTACAGACTTGAGGTCCTGGGTTCGAGTCCCGGGTCGGGCCAGTTCGAAATCGATATTGAGTTTTCTATTAAGATTTTCTCAATATTTGCCCGAAGTTGGGAAGTTGGCGGTGTGATTCACCCCCGTGCCTCGGAGAGCACGTTAAGCCGTCGGTCCTGCGCCTGATCTCTCTCTCCGGTCGTGTCGGATTGCCGTCATGTCGGACTATGAGAGTGAAGGAATAGAGAGTGCACTTGTGTACTATGCCTGCCAATCCGCAGTGGAGCAGCGTGGTGGGTCTATGCTCTAAAAACCCTCTCTCATATGAGCGAGGAGGCCTGTGCCCAGCAGTGGGACGTTAATGGGCTGCTACTTACCTTACCTTACCACCTTATGGTAGGCCTGCTTGCACTGCGCCGTCCGGTGCAAGGTCGCCACTCCAGCACCTTCGGCCCCCAACGTCCATCGGTCCTTCGGACTTTGTGCCCCGTCCAATGCCACTTCAGGTTCGCGATTCGTAGGACTATGTCGGTGACTTTGGTTCTACTACGAATATCTTCATTTCTGATTTGATCACGTAGAGAAACTCCAAGTATAGCCCTCTCCGTCGCACGCTGAGTGACTCTGAGCTTCCGCATGAGCCCCATAGTCTGCGACCACGTCTCAAAACTGTAGGTCATCATTGGCAACAAGATATCGGACGAAAATATCTGGTGTACTTTCCCGAACGTTACCCAACCGAGCTGGATTCGGCGGTTGACCTCCTTCTCGAAATTGGAAGTTACCTAGCTGCACAATATGTTCCCGGTATGCACTCGGTAAGACCGGCTTACCATAGGTGAGTGATGTACTCGCCGTTGAAATTGATGCCCATTCCGTTCCACTCCAAAAGGTCTTCTAGCGCCGCAGTGAAGAGCTTCGGGGAGATAACATCTCCCTGTCGTACTCCACCCTGTAGTTGGATAAACGCTGTGCTTTGGTCCTGTATACTGACGGACATGGTGGCGTTTTGGTACAAGCACTTCAACACGTGTGTGTACCGGTAGTCAATTCGGCATCTCTGTAAAGATCTCAACACGGCCCATGTTTCCACCGAATCGAAGGCTTCCTCAGAGTCCACGAACGCCAAGCAAAGTGGCCGATTATACTCTTCGCATGTATAATCTGCCGCAGCGTAAAGATGTGGTCTATGGTACTAAAGCCTTTTCGCTATCCAGACGACTTTGAGCCCCCCGAAAAAGCTGAATTCCGAACTATCCTTTATATCATCATTATATAAAGTTTAGGTTTATATGGCTATTATTACTGTATATTCTAGTTCGATATGTCGCGGGTTGTACAGTATAAGGATGTAAAAACATTAGCTATGACAGTATATCGGTTAAAAAGTTTTCCAACTTAAGAATGTCTATGTCACCCTCCAGATAGCATTTCATAAATAATTGAAAGGCAATTTATCAAGACGAGAAAACTGAAAAGGCTTCTCTATTGATATATATACTGGTTAAAGAAATAATTGAAAATTATATATAATAATGGGAAAGACAGCAGAATATGCTACGATATTATATTCAATTGAAGCCGTTGCAGAAATTTTATAAAAGGAAAATATTTATGGTATAATCTTTTGATTTATGATGATATGTTAATGACATTTGTTCTCTCTGTTATGGAACAGAGATGAAGAAGGGTGGATTTGCTGTGTTTATATTTTACTGCGGTTTTCAGCACGGTTGAGAAGAATCCAGTATTAAACAGGGTTTTTTTTCCAACTAAGTGGAATTGAAAGGACTCGAGGCAATGTCTCCATACCCGGATATCTTCCTCAGGCATCAATCATCAAGTGTTTTTCCAATCCAGGTATTACCAATACTATGGCGTGGTCTTCACCGTCATTATCGGCTTTATCAGTAGGCGATGGCAGCAGGGATTGAAAGCCCAGTATTTGCCGTTCTTACACTGTTACTGACGAGGTTGAAGGAGGCAAATGAGAGGCTAAGGAACCAAGCAGCTGATACTCTTCCTCGCTGTTTGAAGAGGCACACATATGGGCTTCATGCTCACCCCATCGAATTGCTGGTCCTCACAATCGGTGTCATCCGGGTTACTAGAGTAGAATGCGATTAGAGAACTTCTAGTGATATCACTCATAGATGAGGAGGGATCCGCTGGGCTTAGTGAGCATTTTGGCATTAAGCGAGTCCTAAAAAGTCCTCCGTTGGGGTGGCTAAAGATGGTTACCCTATTACCTAGAAAAAATGTACGACAATATAACAGATTTCGCGTGTAAACTCGCGAGTAAAATGTTAATGATAATATTACGTTTGTTAAAATGTTAACACGTAATAATTTATTAACATTTTGTAACGTTTTATGTCATTTTATATATTTTATTTACCTCAAGCATTTGTAAATCTCGTTATAATAATATTTAACGTGATAAGATGAATATTTGCAATTAACTCATCTGCGATATAACAAAACTGCGGATGACATTAATGTCAATATAACGAAACTGAGGATTAGTTGATTTTTACATACATAGCATCACGCCTCATTCCCTTCGGGGTAGGCAGAGACAACATCCTTCTACTTGCCACGATCCTTGCATATCTCCTTCGCTTCTTTCATTCTCATTAAACCTTTCATACAACTTCGTCGGTTTAGAGTACTCTTGACCTGGCCCTTATTTAAAATGTCCTGGATTTGGTCCAGGAACGTTCGCCTTGGTCTTCCCCTTCCAACTTTCGCATTCACTCTTGACTCATAAATCCTTTTTGTCAGTCTCCTTTCATTCATTCTCTCTACATGCCCAAACCATCTAAGCATACCTTTCTCAATTTTAGTCACTACGTCTTCTTTTATACCACAACGTTCTCTTATCACACTATTTCTTACTCTGTCACTCAGTTTTAATCCACTCATGCTTCTCAACGCTCTCATCTCTACCGCATTTATTTTACTTTTGTGATTCTTCTGCCATACCCAACTTTCACTACCATACATAAGTGTTGGCACCAACACTCCAGCATGCACTGCCAGTCTAGCCCTTTGAGACACCATCTGGCTATTCATAAAAGCATGCAGAGCACCATTTACCATATTCCCTGCATTCACTCTCCTTTCGATATCACTTTCACATGTTCCATCTTTTGTAAATTTAGATCCCAAGTATACAAATTCTTTCACCTCTTCCACTTGTTCCCCATCTATCAAAATATTGCCATTCATCATAGATTCATCTCGTTCAAAAAGCATAACTTTCGTTTTGTTTACATTCACATTCATTCCTTTCCCTTTCAAAGCTTCATTCATAATATTTAGCATCTCCAGAAGCTCATTAGCGGATGACGCAAGTATTACTTGATCATCAGCGTAGAGTAAACATTTGATGAGTATTACATTCATTCTTAACCCATACATACTTTCTTTTAAATCTGTCAAACATTTATCCATGAAAAGGTTGAACAGCCATGGTGACGCAACACATCCCTGTCGAACACCTCTTTCGACAGTAATAAAACTGAGAATGAGTTCCATGTAGGAGTCATATTTAGTTATAATATAACCTACCTGTTATTCTGTCTTGTGACATTAGTGTTTAAAGTATTGTGTAATAATCTAGCTAAGTGTGACTAGACGAATGAAAGGTTTTTTTATTTATTTATTGACGATATAACGACATTAGACAAGAGTTAGACAATACTCGTTATGCTACCTAACACATGACAATGTTATTTTGTTATATAGAGCGTAGGATAGGACTAGCATTCGCGCATAATTTTAAAGATATTGCGAGTGAATGAAAGTGAAAGTCCAAAGCTAAAGGATTCTTTGTAAATGTTCCGTGTTACTTTATAATTGATACACTTTTAGCACAATTAAGAATTAAATCTTTTTAGATCTATCAATAGGGGTCAATAAATTTGAGTTTATACTCTAAGACCTCTCTTTCTTATGAGTGAGGAAGTCTGTGCCCAGCAGTGGGACGTTAATGGACTGCAACCTATCTTATCAATCTACACAAATATTATAAAAAGTAAAGATTTGTATTTTTGTATATAACGAATAAACTCAAAAAGTACTGGACCGATTTTAATAATTCTTTTTTCATTAGAAAGCTACATTATCACTGAGAAACATAGGATATATTTAGTACTAGATTACTATAGAAATCTTTAGAAATTCCTATTAAAACCAACCGTAGGTGTAAAAAATTTAGCCATAAAATGTCTTTCATCGCATACGCTGTGAAGAGTATTAATGATAGGACAAAAAAATGTTCGAAAATATTATAGAACATATCAATATCTACAAAAAACTTCGCCAGACCATATGTCTAACTATTGTAGTTACGTCACTATAACTACTTTATTACATTTAACTAATTGATAGAAATGCCGATCAAAATCCGTGTTATCAATACCATTTATACATTTTTATCCAAATAAATAATTTAATATTTAATACTGTCTCAATACCTGATGATTACTTTTTGAATTATTGAAATCGGATATTCCATTCCAAAGATATCATGAAATTAAAATAAAAATACATGCCGGCGGCGGTCGCCACGCAGCGCATCGAGTAACTAACTCGACGAGAGAGGGGTAGTGCGGGAGAAGGGGGTGCACCATTATGTACTAGGATACCTTATGCAGTGGACATTGAATATTTCGAGTTATTTTAACACATTTTTATGATTCACTTGAAAAGTTCTTTTCAGAGCTACTTAGTTTTAATATTAGGGATCACACTTTTTCATAATATTTGTCAATTCATGGTCGTTTCAATTATCATGCTTATAAATTAAATATCTGTATCTATTTACGGATATATATAATAAAGCCTCATATCGTTTGTGGGATGCACACAATTTTAATTACACGTTTATTATTCAAATTTAATAAGAATAGATCCAGAAAAAACCTGACTATCGTATAATAATTCCGAGAAATCTCATCTGTCAGACAATAAAATTAAATATCAATTCGTGTTATCCCGTGATAAAATATCGCTCGCTACAATTAGAAACAATAGGAAGACAAAGGTTATCAGGAGAGACAAAGTATCCATCATACGCAATAGGCTCCAACAAAAGAGGATATAGGATGAAATTACATCAATCCAATTTGAGGAACGGTTCGCATTACTTCGGGCAAACATCTGTAGAGCAAGGCACAAGAGGAAGCGGAAACCCTTATGTCAAGGGTAACAGGATACGGTTTTATGGCACTCGATAAATGCTAAGGTAAGGTAAGTAGCAGCCCATTAACGTCCCACTGCTGGGCATAGGCCTCCTCACTCATATGAGAGAGGGTTTTTAGGACATAGACTCACCACGCTGCTCCACTGCGGATTTGAAGGAATAATACACAAGTGCACTCTATTCCTTCACTCTTGTAGTCCGATGTAACTACAATACCCGATACGACCAGAGAGAGATCAGGCACAGGACCGACGGCTTAACGTTTTCTCCGAGGCACGGGGGTGGATCACACCGCCAACTTTCCAAGATTGATTATTGATATTTGAATTGGCCCGACCGGGACTTAAACCCAGAACCTTACCCAGAACCTCGAACATACTAACCACTAGACCAATGAGGCAGACTTTCACTAAAAGAAAATTAATTGTAAAATGACTCTCATTGGTCTAGTGGTTAGCTTTCAGCTACAGATATGAGGTCCTGGGTTGGAGGCCCGGGGTGGGCGAATTCAAATATGGGTATTGAGTTTTCTTAATATTAGCCCTGTGTTGTAAAGTTGTCGGTGTGCTTCACGCCCGTGCTTCGGAGAGCACGTTAAGCCGTTGGTCATAGACGTCGGTCGTGTCAGATTGCTGAAGGAATAGAGAGTGCACTTGTGGGATGTGGGATGTTAATGGGCTGTTACTTACTTCCTTTTGTTGAAGTTATACTTCTTTTGGCGCATTAGGGAACAATGAGAGTAAACTTTTACCGACAAAAACCGACACCCTGAAGTTAGCTAAAGTCAATATTTTGGTTTTTTTTAGTAATGTGACATTGAAAATATCAACAAATGACACGTGACATTCTTATCAAAATCATAACTTTCAGACTCAACTATAGAAAACAGATTATAAACTATTTATGTCCAATGAAAGTTAGGTTTAAAGACATTTATTCTCAAAAGAATACAGAATTCACTTAATGAGAAATTAACAAATAAACAATAAAAGTATATGTATGTTATGTGTGATACAGAGCAAATCTTAAAAGTAGGTTATTAAAACATTCAGATATTTAAATGGCGTGTTTACCAAGCATTTTGACAATATGTGTTAAGTTTTTTCTTAAATGCTGTAAACGATTTCTCACAGAAAATGTCTTTCGGTAGGCTGTTATATAGTAGTGCTCCCTCAACCTGTATAGTTTTACTGCCATATTTAGTTCTCGTTTTCGGTAACCGTAATTTATATCTATTTCTTGTATTTAAATGGGAATTTGTTTTAAAAGTAATTTGGGTATGTATAGCTTCGGTGAGTATTTTCCTAATTAAGATGCATGTTTTAAATTTGTATAACTGAGTAATGGAAAGCACCTTAGTTTTTTTATAAAGGTCTTTAGTTGGAAAGCGATAATCTAGTTGGTACAGAGTTTTTAAAAATTTGTTTTGAGAGGTTTGAAGACTTTTTAGATTCGTTTCATACGCGGTGCCCCATATTTCTATGAGGTATTCTAGTAAAGGCTTGACTAAAGATTTGTAGATAATCGTGCGGACTTTTTGTGGTATACATTTAGTCGATCTACGTAAAGCCCCAGTAAGTGACGCTATTTTATTTCGGAGGTATTCTATGTGGTTACGCCATGTTAATTTAGAGTCTAAAACTAAACCGAGATATTTTTCTGTATCAGATTGTTTAATGATTTGGCTATTTATAATTAAAGGGTCATGAGTAGGAAGTTTTTGGTTTTTTGCAGTAAAGAGCATATATGATGTTTTAGTAATATTTATGGTAAGCAAATTATATTGAAACCAATCATTTAAAGTATCAAGATCACTTTGTGCGTCGGATATTATTTCGTGGATTGAGCTTCCAAAGTAGAATAAACACGTATCATCTGCATACAATGAGATATCTCCGTTAAGGCCAAGACTACCTATGCTGTTTATATAAACTAAAAATAGCAGAGGACCTAAAATTGATCCTTGGGGGATTCCGCAAACAACATCTACTGGTGTGCTTTTAAAGTTTTTAATTTTAACTATTTGCTTTCTGTTTGTTAGATAGGATTCCATCATTTTTAGAGCCAATCCGGTAATACCTATACTTTGTAACTTACCTAACAAAATTGAATGTGACACAGTATCAAAAGCCTTTTTTAAATCTATAAAAATGCCTAAAACTAAGTTTTTTTTATCTATGTTTATTTTTATTTTAGTTACTAAATCAATAGTTGCTGAAAGAGTATTAGATTTATTACGAAAACCATATTGTCCCTTAAAAAGAAAATTTGTATCTGCTAAATGATTGTTTAAACGTGTATATAAAACTCGCTCAAATATTTTTGACAGCGTGGGTAAAACGGAAAGTTAAGTTTATTATTTTGGAATCTTTGGCCTTTGCCTTGCATCGAGTGAACTAATGATTGATGTATTTGATTTGATAAGCAACAAAAACTCCGGCGTTATGGTTAAAATTTCGAAGAAACTAACTGTTGCTTATATATTATTTTGCATTTTTGCGTATATTTGAATAAAACATTAAATAAATCGCGCTAAGAGTTGTGCTATCCAATGATAATTTAAAAGTTCCGAGACAAAGTTTATGCATATCATTGTTTGAAAAGATTTGTATCATGATACGCCAAAGAAGTATAACTTCTAACGCGTGTACATAAGTACACACACATTTTTTTTATTTTAATTGGAAAATAGATACTATAACTTGAAGGATAACTCAGACGTTAAAGAAGCGTGAGAAAGAAAGCTCCAAACTAAATAAATGACAATATATTATAAATCTTTGAATCCCTCGGCTTTTCTGTGTTAAAATATACATGTCTTATACATATAAACATTCTTCTTGAGTCACTCTATCTATTGCTGAAAATTTAATTAAAACCTATTAAGTTATTTAAAAGATCTAAGCGAATTGATAGCGGAAGCGATTTCTTTTTGTACTATGTAATGATACGCGTATCTTATCAATTACGCCAGCGGCTAACCGAAGGCCTCGGAAATAAAAATGAAATGTTTGGACGGTAAAATAAAATGTCTGAGCATTGTCCTAAGACCGACAATATACGAGGGCTTAATGTCTTCACTTAAAACCTACCTTTTTCACAACGAGTTCAAATTTAAACGTTAAATTCAATTCTCGTAGCTCTGAAACAATAAAATACACTCTTTAGAGATATTACAATCTAGAAAGGAGATTTTCGTTGTAAAATCTATCTATATATCGAAGATATGTATATGGTTTTAAGTCGTAATTTCTCTGTGTATATTTTTTGTGTGTTCTCTCTTTCTCTCTGTATATGTATGTATAACACTAGCTGATCCGCATAACTATGTAACTCACAATACAGTAATGTAACGAATTTGGTTAGCAATAAAAACGGTTATAGTGAACCAACCTTAAAAGATAGAAATATGCAACCGTAGACTTTTTTTTAGATAATTTAAAGGAGAACAATTATGTCATACATATTTTTGCGTAATTTTGACCGTTTACGTAGCGCACGCAGTGGAAGCGTTCCAAAGGAAAAAAGACTGATTTTGAATCATACTTCATTATTGCACCGATTCTATTAAATTTATATTAATGATATATATAATAGGCTATCTAACACTGAAATAATTTTTCAAATCGGATCAGTACTTTACAAACAAATACTTTAGCTCAATAATATTAGTATGGATATGCTTCAACAGATGTTTGTGGAACTCTGTATAGTTATTTTGATAGATTTATTTTTAATTGGAATAGATACGTCTTTGAAATTTCAATTTAACTAAAAAAAAAACAACCAAAATGAGACTTTGACTTTGTTACTAATAAAATAAGTTCGTTTTGAATAATTTTATAATATAATCCGACATTTTTATCAATAATATATATAAACAATTGCTGTGAGCCCCTTCGTAAGCTCACTCTTGCGAAGACTTGCCGGTTCAGGATAAATGAAAATGCCACCAGATTCTTCACTCCAACGCTCCGCCGCCTACTTGTCACCAATTTACTAACTGTTGTTTGCAGGAAACCCGGAAACAGGAACAGGAATATGGTTCGCCGAAAGTGGCTATCTAATGTATGTTTTTTACGACTGACAAACGTGCACTATTGTGACAAGCAAGCGACGGGGGTTATCGATTTATTGGATAAAATCTGATTCCTATGATTGGCGTTTTATTTATTACCAATCACAGGGACTACATTAATTACAAAAATAATTCTATTTTTAGAGATGACAAATATGTGTATACGCTATAGCTACAAACATTATATACATACCTATAAATATCAGACTCTAAGTTACAGCAAAATATATTATACAACGAACGATGTTTAACAATATCATTTAACAATTTTAGTTTAATTAAAGGGAAAAATAGATTTACAAATTAAAAGGGAAAAAAGTCGCGAACAATTGCTAAATTGGGTAAATATAAATATGAAATATAAATAATGTTTGTCCTTATGTCCAATCCAGCACAAACCCCGTATCTGTAGCCGAGCAAAGCAACTAAATGCGAAAGTAACTCTGTCTGTCTTTCACGCCAAAACTACTGCATCAATTTTGATGAAATTTTGTACACAGATAGTCTAGAGCCTGAAAAAGGACATGGACAACTTTTTAATCCATAAAAAGGGCTCTAAGACATGGAAATGACGTCATTTTTAGAACTTGAAACTCGATATACATGAATATGACACTGAGAGTTCATAAAAGCTTTACCTTCAAGGGTGTGAAATAACAATCGTAACTCTTTCTGTTTGTGATTCTTTCACGCCAAAACTACTGAACCGATTTAAATGAAACTTGGTACATAGATAGTCAAGAGTCTCAGAAAGGACTTAGGCTGCATTTTAATGCTAGAAAAGAGCTGGAAGAGATGGGAAATGCTTTATGCACGCCGGATGAACTAAATCCCAGCAGAACCCTCTTTATCCAGGTGTTGGGGTCCAGATGTCCGCTGACGCATTTAGCTCTGGCGCCCCGGATGAATCCGATTCAAGGGTTTAGTTTAGTTGAGCAGGCGAGCAAAATTGCGTCTTTTAACACTCTCCTCCTCCGGCGAGAGGGAGTAGCGTCTGCCATAACCTCCCTTTGCCTGTTTAGTGACTCCTTCTGCAAGATGACAGCCTCGCAGAAGGACGTCACTGCTCTCCAACCTGATTCACACTGCTGGGGAGTGAGAGGTCACTCCCAGCTGTTGATTCAACATAAATAAACATAACGTTCAAAGTTTATAAAAGATTTACACTCAAGGGCGTAAAATAACAATCCTTACTAATATTATAAATGCGAAAGTAACTCTTTCTGTCTGTGACTCTTTCACGCCAAAACTACTGAACCGATTTAAATGAAATTTGGTACACAGATAGTCTAGAGCCTGAGAAAGCTTATTAAAGTATTGTATTTAGCATATTATCTACCTAGGAACATTATTCCAAGCAAAGACACGGTCGCAGCTAGTTACACAAATAACACTCGTATTTTATAATAAAACACAGGAAACGAAAAACCCAAAGATCAATGGGTTTAAAATTTAATTCCCTTTTCATTCCCAAAGGAATTCTGAAGCAATCTTCGCTTCATTTTAAGTTATGACGTTGTGATCGGGTATGCTTTTATTGGTAAAACGATTTTATATGACATTTCGCAACTAATACATATATCCGGGCGGTGGTTCTGCTGCCTATCAGCTACAAGGAATAGAGGCGAAGGGCCTGATGCTGAAGAGGTCCAGGGAATCAGATTCCTATCCGACAGGGTCCTCGTTGAAAGGAGGAAGGAGGACCTCGTGTCTCCAGTTGCAGGTATGGCCACGGTTGCAGTGGTGCGTCCATTCTTTGAAGATTGGCTTGCCAGGGGGCACGGAACGCTAACCTACAGGTTGGTGCAGGTGTTAACTGGACATGGTTGCTTCGGCAAGTATCTGCACCAGATGGTAGGCTGCAAAGAGACGCCTGCTTGCGGTATATGTGGGGCGGCTGTCGAAGCGGCGCCCCACACAGTAGCAAATTGTCAGGCTTGGGGACCCCAGCGTCACATCTTCACATCGCTCGTTGGGAGTGACCTCTAACTCCCCAGCACTGTGGGCGCTATGATTGACGATGAGTTAAGCTGGAGAGTCTCCAGCTGCAAGTGTGACCACGATTGCAACGGTGTATCCATTCTTGGAATATTGTGGCTTGCCAGGGGGCACGGTACGATAACTTACAGGTTGGTGCAGGTGTTAACTGGACATCGCGGAGCGGCGTCGGGAGGCGGATCCCGCCGCCCACGCCCTCCGTCGTAGGCGTCCGGGGAGACGACGTGCGGTCCAGGACCGCCGTCTTCCCCCTTAGCACTAGCCTCTNACATGGTTGCTTCGGCAAGTATCTGCACCAGATGGTAGGCTGCGAAGAGACACCTGCTTACCGTATATGTGGGGTGGATCTCCTCATTTCTGGTTTGATCAGGGAAACTCCGAGCATAGCTCTCTCCATTGCCCGCTGAGTGACTCTGAGTCTTCTTACGAGCCCCATTTCATATAATGCCTGCCCCATTCTATATAATATGGAAACTATATTAACGATGCAAAAGTGCCTATTTCAATAAGGTATTTTTGATAAAACTATCTTGGTATGATTGTCTTTCTAAAGTTCGCAATTTGGGGCACATGGGTTAAATCGTTTCAAATTCAAATGGTGTCTTATATATATAGATGGTGGCACCCAACTAGCTCCACTTTGGCAGGAATTCAGGCACCGATGAAATCCGTTGATCGGCTTAGCGAACTTGCAATGGCATGAATTTTCCCCAATCTCGACGATTTTCAAGTAGTTGTTGGTTTAGGACGTTCGTTCCAGACTTATTTACCTACAATAACACTGAATATTAAAGCTGGCTAACTCAAAAGTATAAATGGATAATGAAATCGAGGTCGTAGGACTTTGGTTTAAGCTTTTTAAGATAAACACTTGAACATACATAGCATCACGCCTCATTCCCTTCGGGGTAGGCAGAGACAACATCCTTCTACTTGCCACGATCCTTGCATATCTCCTTTGCTTCTTTCATTCTCATTAAACCTTTCATACAAGTTCGTTGGCTTAGACTACCCTTGACTTGGCCCTTACGTTCACCTTGGTCATCCCCTTCCAACTTTCTCATTCACTCTTGACTTATTCTCCTACTTTTCTTTCTTCTTCTCCTTTCATTCATTCTTTCTAGGTGCCCAAAACGTCTAAGCAGACTTTTCTCAATTTTAATCACCGCATCTTCTTTTATTTTAGTTGAAAGTAGGATTTAAAGCGTGGCGAAATCTATTTGATGCTAATATAACAGCAGGACTAATAGTTAATCAATCAATCAATCAATCAATCAAATCATTTATTGCAGTACTGTTGGTAAATAGGTTGTTACAATTTCAGTTCACACGCGCAACAAGTGGCCATCCAATGGCGTGCAATAATATCAATATATTTTTGTAATTAAAATTTTCATGAGATATTGTATAAAGTTTTACGTCATAAAGTGTTATATAATTTAAAATTCGAGTCTATGTAATACATATGTTAATAATACGATTGTGAAAATTGTTGTACATGTCAATATGAATATATATAATTATACCTAATTTCTACTTTTGAAAAAATTCGTCAATGTTGTAATAGGCCTTTGCAACTAAATATGCCTTCAATTTAATTCTAAAAAGATTTGTAGTTTTTATATCTTTTAGATGTTGAGGCAATTCATTATATATCCTTATTGCCATTGCGTGACAGTTTCGGGAATATAATGTAGTTTTCGCTCTTGGGGCCGCCAATCTGTCTTTAAATCTCGTATTATAACGATACCTATCTTCAAAGGTTTCAAATTGCGATAAATTTAATCTGACATAAATGCATAATTCAAATATGTACAAAGAAGGGACCGTCAATAATTTTAATTGTATAAATAAGTTTTTACATGATGTCAATGGGCTAACCTCACATATGCTTCTGACACATTGTTTCTGCGCAATAAATATTTTACTAGCATGTGAGGAGTTTCCCCATATGATAATTCCATATCTAATTATGGAAACAACGTATCCGTGATAAGCTTGAAGAGCAGTTTGAGTATTTGATACTTTAGATAACTTCCATAATGCAAAAGAAAAGGAATTTATTTTTTTGGAAAGTTGCGCGATGTGCTCTCCCCATTTTAATTTGTCATCGAGCTCTATACCTAGGAATTTTACTTGAGACCTTTCAGTTACAGGCTCGTTGTTAATATTAATCTTTATTTGTTGTTTCGTGTTACTTCTGTTTATAAATTGGATGAAGGTACACTTGGAGATGTTCACTTTCAGGTTATTATCTCTCAACCAGCTTACTATGTCTGTTACTGTTTTATTTATTTCGGCATTATAATTATTGATGTTGTTTCGTGGAATGACAACTGATATGTCATCAGCAAAGAGAGTACAGTTATACTTTGTAACATTGGGGAGGTCATTGATATAGATTAGAAAAAGGAGAGGACCTAGTATGCTTCCTTGTGGCACCCCCACACTATTGAATAACGTTTTGGATTGAAAGCAGAGTTCTTCCTTACTCGATGTAAGACTGGTTATTTCAACATACTGCACCCTATTTTGCAGGTAAGACTTAAGCCAATCTTGGGCTAAGCCCCTTAATCCGTAGTGCTCACATTTTTGTAGCAGCAAAGTGTGATTTACGTAATCAAAGGCCTTACTCATGTCAAAAAACACTGATGTAACAGGTACACGTTTATCGATATTTCTTAAGATCTCTGTTGTTAAAGACAGTATTGATAAAACCGTTGATTTTCCCTTCTGGAATCCATTTTGTTCTGGTCTTAATACGTTATATTTATTCAGGAAATTACTTAGTCTATTATAAAAAGCTTTTTCAAATATTTTTGATATTATGGGAATTAAAGAGATGGGTCTGTAATTTGCTTTTAGATCCTTTTTACCTTTTTTGTGAATTGGTTTGACTACTGATATTTTTAACTTTTCGGGAAAAATTCCAGTTGAGAATGACAGGTTTATCAAAAAGCATATAATCGGAGCTAGATGTACTTTTGCTGCTTGTATAACTTTTGTTTGTATATTGTCATATCCTACGGAAGTTGTTCTATTTAATGATTTGATAATTTGTATAATTTCTTTAATGTCAGTAGGAGTAATAAATATATTTGAATTTATTGAACTTGATATAGTTAATGTCTTATTGTTAGATTTAAGGATATTGTTAGAATTCGTCATATTAATAAAGTAATCGTTAAAATTATTTGATATAACGATTTCTCTGATAAAGAAAATGATCCTAACACTTGGCCTATGTCCTAAGACGGAACAATTTCAGTGGATTAAAAAGAAAACGTTAAAATCAATAAAGTAATTAAGGAGGTCATCATTGGCAAAACTTGAGACGGAGACTTTTTTATGAATAATATGATAACTATATAGATGACTAATACATCATTATTTAAGCTGTTAACAAATACGTTCTTCTGTAACTTCTAGATAAAGTAGTAGCTAATGATAATCTTAATAGCTACTAGATGTTAGGATGAGCAGTAATATGAAACAGTGGAATCAACATTAAAATAGGTCCTGTCTTTACGATCTAGCTATATAGATTAATTAGCAATAATATGCCCTGGTCTTTTTTGATTGTACTTATTTTATCGAATTCTAGTTCAATGATTATAGCTTATGTTAATGTTTTAAATTCACTCTGATCTCTAGTTCTTCTTTAAAAATATCACTATGCTTTATTGTATCACCGCACTTTAACTTTTTAAGACTTCTCTTTATTTGGGTGACATCCAGAATTTTAGCATTTCAGGATTATATAGCCATTCCTAAATAAAATATCCGCTACTTGCTTTGGAATGTTAATGCACCTTGGTACGTAAGAAATAGGGATCTTTACAATGTACTCAACGTAGAGATTATAAATAATTACATCACAAGGATTGCTACAGCTCATCACCAAAGACTTCGCCATCAAGTGAATCCCGAAGCTGCCAAACTTCTGGATATCATACAGACAAAGAGAAGACCTAAAACAACACAACCTTTTGAGTTTAGTGAAAATGCAGTGACACAATATAATGTAGTGGTATTTTTAAGCAAGAACCCATAAACATAGTGAGTCAATAGACATTAACGTAAACTAAGTCGTTGGACTCTAGACTTAGATAATTCAAATACATTTTATGTACATCAAGGTATCAATACTCAATAGTTTGTAAGGCTAGTTTGTAATCTTATATTATTAAGCAAGACTTGCTTTGGTACACATTAATCTAAATCAGTCTAGTTATCTATAAGCTCATGGGAAACAAATTTTTACAAACAATTACTTTGTTACTGTCTTTAAAATATTTCTATTAACACTTTACCAAAAGATATAATTTTGATATTATTTACTTTAGAGCTTAACAGCAATTTAAACTGTTTAGTGAACTGAACGAAATGCACGTCAAACAATTATGTTGCATTTTAGTTGTTACTGTTAAGAATTGTGAGAGCTCTGTAAACTTTGCAAGTTTTAGAATGTGCAAGTTTTGAACTTGAACTACACTGAGTTTGGCCGAGAAGTTATCATTAATTTGAAACGGGCTTAACTCAGAACTATGTGTAAGTGAAGATTGTTGAACCAGATTTATTAGATAGAAAGATATTCTGTTATATCTTGCAAGAGGCAGTTAACTGAGCAAACACAGGAACATATGAAATTACTCCCTAGACTTGCAATAGTTGCATTTCGAGGAGAAGTTATCATTAACTTGAAATTGGGTTAAGTCAAATTATTGATCTAAGTTTAGTTATTAAGCGGTTTGATCCTGTTTCTATTATAATTCGCAAATAGCAAATATATGAAGAAGATTATGTCTGAATTTAATACTTTAGTGACAGATTCAAATGTTGGAGAAGTTATCTATAAATTGAATTTGATTAACATTATAATGAAGATTTCTATTATATATTGCAAGAAGTAGTTAACTGAGCAAACATGGGAGAAAGTCAATTAACTAGATAGTATTGTAAACATTGTACAAATTGCAAAAAGTCATGGAAGATCTAGAATAACATAGATGGTCACAATAAATAAAGACATCGTAAAAGAAAGCTTCGATCCTTAGAACAACCCAGAAATGTTACCTCGTATTGGGCGTAAAATGTATTGCTTATTTTATTTCATTGCAATGTAAAACCTAACCGTGGTTGCTAAGTGACATGAACATAACATACTCTAACAGAAAGTGTAGAATAAGGTGATGCCATTTCCCCCAGTTTGCTTGTCAAACAATCTTGTTGAAGATGTTTGTTTGGACTTCGCATCAAGCAGTTTTAAGAGCGTGAGAGCTCTAAAGATTTCCAAAGTTTTGGAATGTGCAAGTTTAGTTTATACAGTAGGGAAGAATTCTCACAATCCTTATTTAACTAGTAAAAATTTATATGTGGTTTATAACGCCCTATTTTGGACTATAGTAGTTAAATAATCATTTGAGGCGTGTGCATTTGCTGCTATTTACCTTACTTTTTGTTAAGAACAAATCGTGTTAGAGCTGCAAGAAAGCATATTAAATATTATTTATATGATGGATAATATTTAGACTAGATTTATGTTTAATATGCGTTGGGGAGGGATTCAAGTTCAGGTAAATCCTTCCGGGTTCAGTGGGCTGTATTTGGTTTGGGCGCTTCGATCTTCAATTCTTGAGGGTTCGGATCTTCAGTTGTTCAGCCTTGGGTCTTCGGGTTTCAATGTTCGTGGTTCAGGTTCACTCCCAAGTTCTGTTTCTTGATGTTCACAAGTTGGGCTTAGAAGAGGATCTACTCCACTCGGGAGTCTAAGGCGAAATGTGACATACAATTCTGGGAGAGGCGTTATATACAACTCTCCCAATCGGCAGGAACATGCAGAGTAACGAACAGGAGAGAGGGTGATCGAGGGTGCTGAGGAGTCTTTTCCGTAGATTCAACTTTTTGGTGGGTGATAATTATCCTATGTATTATTAGTGGGTTTAGTCAGCTAAGTATACATTATAAAATGAATAATGCGAGTTAATAATACATTGGTTTAATGTAAATACCAGTTATAAAATGTCACCCTTCTATTTTTCTGCCGGTTCATTTTAGCTCGTTCGACACCGTCATGTGTAATGGATTGTGAGAAGAGCGCTCGTGTGGACGAATCTGCCTTTATACTTTCATGTCATTGGTGACACGACCAAGTTATAAACTGTAAGCAACTTTACTTTTGTAATAAATAGGCTTTTGACTTGTATTTTTCATTTGTGACCCAAACATTTGAATTTCGCTAACTTTTATAGCATTCTGTCTTACGACATATTATTATAGAGTAAAGCTGCAGATGTTGAAACTATATTTAATTTATAAAGAAAGTGCCATTTGCGTGCTATATATCAATTAGAATCTGGTGGCTTCTGTAAGAGATAAATTAGAATAGAAGCTTCAACTATACGATAATAATACGCCACCATCGCAATATGTATTGAATAACATTTTATATAACACTTATAGAGAAAAAATAGCCAGGTACTGCTACTGGAATCAAGTTCAAATAATCTTTAACGTCATAATATGCTTTTTGTAATAGGGCGTTATTATCATATTTCTTAAAACTATATGGAGCTAAAACCAAAACAGATTCGGGTATTTTATTAAAAATACGCATGCTCAAATGCAACAAATAATTTCTGAACCCTCTTCATTTTACAGCTATGGTTATTTATAAGAAATAAAAAAAGCATAGGACCTAAGTGAGTTCCTTGCGGAACCCCGAAGAACATTTTGCGTTACTCCAAAAATTTTTTTGAGAGAATTAAATTTTTGCTATGTAATTTACATAACGTAAGTAATGCATGGCTTTCTACAAAATGGTGTTCCGTACCTGATAATACGATACACGAAAGACAATAAATACCATATGAATGCAATAATATGATGCATATTGTACTCTTATGAGGCTACCGAGGTACTGCGTTGCAATGAATCAAGAGTTCTGAACTCTTATGAGGTCAACAGAAAAAAAATAGCGTCCTTCTGGAGCCACCTTCAAAACTTTAAAAACGCTATTTTGAGGAGTGTCTCGAATTATGTGTCAATTCCTATATACAGGTACTGGATCTCTGGTCACTTAAATTGTAATAGAAAGTGATCTTCATTGTAATTATTTGTAGCTTAATTATTATTAGATATGAATGAAACATACGTGCAATAAATAAATATTATTATCTAACCATCGGGAATAAAGCTACTCTAAATAGCATTTATTTATAAGCATGATTAATTTACATGTTATTTAAATCTGAATATCATCATTTTCTTGCCCTTATCCCACTAGGTGGGGTCGGCACAGCAAGTTTCCTTTCGCCAGTTCACTCTATCCGCTGTCATTTATACATTCACAACTCTTACACATATATCCTCTTTCACACAGTTCATCTACACTTCTTTTGGTCGCTCTCTCCCGGCCTTGCCACTTACCATCATATTTAGAACCCTCTTGCATATCTATCTATCCTCCCTTTTCATGACATGTCCAAACTAGGATAGCATTCCACTCCTTAACTTCCTCTGATATACTCATTCCTAATCTTATCTAATTTTGCCACTACACACATCCATCTCAACATTCGCATTTCCGCTGCATGCAATTTCCTTTCATTTGGTTGCTTTGGTGGCCCAGCACTCTCATCCATACAGAATGACAGGTCTAACGATCGTCTTTTGTTTGTTTCCAATACCTGCCTCCACTTTATCCAATCTGCATTTATCCTGCTAGTAACATCTTGGTCAATGCCGCCGTCGTTTTGGAAGATAGAGCCGAGGTAACGGACATCGGAGCAGACTCGAAGGGATACACCATCTAAGACAATCGAAGAAATAAATCTAAACCAGTTTCGTTCAATGATGGTTTTAGACCACTAACAAAAGGCTAGTTTACAATACATTGATTTAACTTATAGTGTTAAAATGTTAGCTTATGTTATAGACCACATGTTTGTATCCATGATAAACACTTAAAGTTGACAGGATTTCCTCAATGTGAATTTTATTCTCAGGCTTGAATTTCCAAGCCTCTTAGCCTTTATCCGTTTTACAAAATGAATATGATTTTTAAACAATATACGTGTTTCCTCGCAGCGTTTTGTTTGCATATATTACTGATTTTACTCGACTAAAAGAAAATTGGAAAGAGCGAATACCTTGACACTAAACAATTGTAAGCAGCAGCTTATTAAGGTCTCATTACTGGGCACAGACTTTCTCATTCAAATGAGAGCTAAGTTTAATTAGATTCACGTCGTTGCTCCACTGCAGATTGATAGGCTAAACATATCCCAGAAATGTTCTAGAGATATACAGGTTTTCTCACAATGCTATCCGTCATCGAAAAGCACAATGGTGGATTAAATTAATCAACTAAGCAATAAGGTTCTTTTTAAAAAGGGATTGACAGATTTAAACGAAAGTATGTATGGGTTAAGAATGAATGAATCAAGTAATACTTGCGTCATCCGCTAATGAGCTACAGGAGATGCTAAATATTATGAATGAAGCTTTGAAAGGGAAAGGAATGAAAGCGAATGTAAACAAAACGAAAGTTATGCTTTTTGAACGAGATGAATCTATGATGAATGGCAATATTTTGATAGATGGGGAACAAGTGGAAGAGGTGAAAGAATTTGTATACTTGGGATCTAAATTTACAAAAGATGGAACATGTGAAAGTGATATCGAAAGGAGAGTGAATGCAGGGAATATGGTAAATGGTGCTCTGCATGCTTTTATGAATAGCCAGATGGTGTCTCAAAGGGCTAGACTGGCAGTGCATGCTGGAGTGTTGGTGCCAACACTTATGTATGGTAGTGAAAGTTGGGTATGGCAGAAGAATCACAAAAGTAAAATAAATGCGGTAGAGATGAGAGCGTTGAGAAGCATGAGTGGATTAAAACTGAGTGACAGAGTGAGAAATAGTGTGATAAGAGAACGTTGTGGTATAAAAGAAGACGTAGTGACTAAAATTGAGAAAGGTATGCTTAGATGGTTTGGGCATGTAGAGAGAATGAATGAAAGGAGACTGACAAAAAGGATTTATGAGTCAAGAGTGAATGCGAAAGTTGGAAGGGGAAGACCAAGGCGAACGTTCCTGGACCAAATCCAGGACATTTTAAATAACGGCCAGGTCAAGAGTACTCTAAACCGACGAACTTGTATGAAAGATTTAATGAGATTGAAAGAAGCGAAGGAGATATGCAAGGATCGTGGCAAGTGGAAGGATGTTGTCTCTGCCTACCCCTATGGGAATAAGGCGTGATGCTATGTATGTATGTATGTTAAAAAGGGAAACTTATTCGTACCTGCCTGGGATTTGAAATCATGACTCTTAAAGATAAATCCCAATGGACTCTTACGTCTATCTATTGGGTTTTTTTGCTACTTTAAATAATCCTTTGTGTAGCCTACAGCATTATAAGCCAAAGGTCTGGATATCAATTCCGTTAGAATATTATTAGGGAATCAAAAGTTGTGTTAAAAAGGGATAAAGAAGCGTTGTACTCGTATATCCTTTTTCCTTCAGTAAGATTATAGATACTTTTCTATCATTGAATTTATATTTCATGCTGCCATGGCGGTTTATTTCGTTTTAAGATAAATTAATTTCTTCTTATAAAAAAGCTAAAAATTCAAAATGTATTTGTAAATGTAAATTCATTTAGTACTGTATTCTAACGGCCTGCTAAAATTTACTCAAATATTAATAGAAAAACGAAAATATGTTCATATAAAAAAAGTAAGTAAGTAGCAGCCATTTAACGTCCCATTGCTGGGCACTGGCATCCTCACTCCGAGGAGCGAGGGTTTTTAGAGCATAGACCCACCACGCTGATCCACTACGGATTGGCAGGCACAGTACACAAGTGCACTCTCTATTCCTTCACTCTCGTAGTCCGATGTGACGGGAATCCGACACGACCGAGAGGTCAGGCGCAGGACCAACGGCTTAACGTGCTCTCCGAGGCACGGGGATGGATCACATCGCTAACTTCCCAGCTTCGGGCAAATATTGAGAAGATCTTAATAGAAAACTCAATATTGATTTTTGAATGGGCCCGACCTGGGACTCAAACCCAGGACTGTAGTCGAACATGCTAACCACTAGACCAATGAGGCAGTTGCTCATATAATTGTCGTTTAATTATCCTTAAAAATATGGTCTTATTTTAGACTAGAAAACATGATTTGCTCAATAAATAAAAACAAAAGGCTAAAAAAATGGTCTAATTTTGGGAGAAAAAACAGGATTCGTTTAATAGATAAAATCGGAAGACTTAAAAAATTCTCTAATTTTGCAAGAGAAACATGATTTGCTCAATACATAACATCGGCAGAATTAAAAAATGGTCTAGTTTTGGAGGAGAAAATAAGTTTGCTCAATAGATAAAACCAGCAATGAGATAAATGATCTAATTTTGGAGGAGAAACAAGATTTGGTCAATAGATAAAGTAAGTAGGTTTAAGAATGCACTAATTTTGGAAGAGAAACAAGATTTGCTCAATAGATAGACTTAGAAAACTGACCTAGAAAATATGATTTGCTCAATAGGTAAAATCAAAAGTTTTAAAAAAATGGTCTAATTTTGGAGGAGAAACATGATTTGGTCAATAGATAAAATCAGAAGGCATTCAAAAATAGTCTAATTTTGGAAGAGAAACATGATTTGCTCAATACATAACATCGGTAGAATTAAAAAATGGTCTAGTTTTGGAGGAGAAAATAAGTTTGCTCAATAGATAAAATCAGCAATGAGATAAATGATCTAATTTTGGAGGAGAAACAAGCTTTGGTTAATAGATAAAATCAGTAGGCTTCGAAAATTGGTCTAATTTTGGAGGAGAAAACAAGTTTAAAAATCTAAAAATCAGTAGGGTTAAAAAGTGGTTTAATATTGGAAAAGAAAACATGATTTGCCCAATAGATAAATACGGTTTACAGGCTTTGAAAAATTGTCTGGTTTAGAAGGAGAAAACTGGATTTGTTCAATAGATACATAATATCAATGTTATTGCTGAAAGGTTAACCTTTGCCTGTAAATTCATGATGGTAATGACGATACAGTTTAAGGCGATGAGATGAGAGATGATATCTAAGAAGAGGAAGTTAGGGAGGTGATTTATTTCACGGTTGAAGGTAGTCCAGATCTATTTAAATTAGGAAATACAATTACTTTTGAGACAGACAAAAAATACGCAGTACTTGCTCTCGAGGCTGTATATTGGCGTCATAAATCATATATTTAACATTTAAATAAAGAAAATGGCGATAAAATGTAACTTTTCCTTCCCAAGTAAAATTTCTGGTGGCGAAGATGCTTTTAATGGCAATTGTTAGATCAACTGACGTCTGCTTTAAGTGAAAAATGGCTTTCATTTGAAAAGAACGAAAATGGATTCGCTTCCAATCTTTTGTGTCAACTTTATCCAGATATTGAAAGCGCTCTAAAAGACTCCTGTTTTAGAATTTTTCAGATGATTTTCCTTGTTTTCAAATCTGTTGGAATCAATTTTTTATTAAGCTACGAGCTGTTTCTCGTGACTTCGTTTATATAGAATTCGTAGTCATGTTTCTGAGATACCTACTAACGTATGATACGTTTTTTTTATCTCTGATATATTCTGGTAGATAAAATGGATATCGTAGGTGTATTTCTACGGTATACTGAGCTGATCTGAGCTGAAGTCTGTTCTTAAGGAGCGTCTACATTACGAAAGGAATGTGATTGTCGAATTTCAAGTCAGTTGGGGAAATGATTTTGAAGATATTGTAAAGAATCAATGATCGTTCTTCGTTGCATGTTGGATGCACA
Source organism: Elymnias hypermnestra (assembly GCA_015832385.1). Classification (NCBI taxonomy): domain Eukaryota; kingdom Metazoa; phylum Arthropoda; class Insecta; order Lepidoptera; family Nymphalidae; genus Elymnias; species Elymnias hypermnestra. The sequence goes on from JACTOM010000908.1 coordinate 3,465,493, forward strand.
TTAGAGAGAATCGCGTAAGAGAGATAAAATTACTTCCTGAACTCTATCCCTCTGAATTAAAGTACGTTTTTAAATGACAGAGGCATTGAGTAAACTAGCAATAACAGTAACAGTGACTTAGATTCCATGTAATTTGTAAATTGAAAACGTTTCCGCTGTTTCCTCGCTTCGATGTTTTAAAATATTCAGATGATTTTAATAAAGTTTACAGCAATTGATAGAGTGATTCAACAAGAAGGTTTATATGTATAATACATATATATGTCGGAGAATAAGAGAGAAAGAGAAGAAGCATAAAGCATGGGCATAGGGTTCTCCGCTGATATGATCGTTGTTGTGGATCACATCCATACTGCGTGGGCGTTGGTGGGTAACGTTGGTACAATCAAACACTTTATAAATTAACTCAGATTATAATTTTCAATCAATTAATGTTCCCGGTATCAATTTCGACAGTTTCATCAGTCGACCGCTCTGGCGGACTATCACTCAGGAACTAGTCCGCCGTCGGCTCACGATGTATGACTCTGTCCCACGCCATAGACAGATGGCGCCAGCGTTCCACAGACTACTGTACTCCAACATGTATATTAATAAAGATAAACTTAAAAATTCAAAGAAATGTAATGTAATGTCTTAACAAACATATTTTAGTGCGCTTAAATCACAAATTTTAGCTTAACCTTACGAGATAAATCAAATTGTTGATCTACCTAATTATATACCGCAAAAATATAGATGAAAAAATCCGCAATAGCGTATATTTATATCTAAAAGATAACCGACAGTTGCCATTTTTATTATTTACATATGACAAGAAAGTATGTGTTTACCAAGCTATTTTTAACAGTATAGTATTATACTTCATCCAATTAAATATATTACGTACGTTGTATATTTAATGTAGATCAAAACTAGCATTAAAAGCTTTTAGTTAAGATCAATATCTTAGAAGATATCAGAGATTGAATAAGCGGGGATACAGCACAGCATCAAATAGATGTCCCCGTACTTTAACACCTACATTTAAGAATACGCAGACGAAGTTGCAAGGGTCAACTAGTATATATATAAACTGTACCTTTATATTTCTAGGCACACGAAGTTTCTCGTTGTAAGAGGCGCTTTAAGAATAATTTTACAATATAAATCTTTTCCAAGTTCGCTCGGTTGGGAGCCATTTTTCTAAAAGCCAGTTGTCAGTTTCTCAGACAACCAGTATTGAACTGTTTTGTCAAAAGCAGATATTTTAGTTGCGCGAAGAAAATTGAGTTGCCTTTAGTTTACATATTGAATATTAAGTTATTATTTATCTTAACTTTATTTCACACAAAAAATGATGGCCCAATGGATCATTTAGTGCAGCACCAAAAGGTCGATAGACACAATGTACCCTGGTATTCCGGAAGATTCCAGATGTAAAACCTAAGAAGGAGGCAAGAAAAGGCAACACCAACGCCTCCTGCCTGCCAAGCTCTTCCAACCTTTTCAACGAAAAGTTTTTTTTTTATAGTCTTGGCAGGCAAACGAGCTTGCGGGTCACCTGATGTTGAGTGATCACCGCCACCCATGGACACCTGCAGCACCATAGGGACCGCCGATGCGTTGCCGACCTAAGAGATAGGAATACGCCTCTTAAAAGTATCTAGGTCAAAGCCTTGCGGGAACACCGTTGGCGGGAGTTCGTTCCACATCTTGCACGTACGCGGGAAAAAGGATCGACGAAATCGAACCGTGCTTGAAGACCACGCATCCAGGTTGTTCAGAGCTCAGAGTTCACAGTTTCCACAATTTTCCTCCCATATGCCACCTTCAGTGAAATAATGATCGTGCAGAAATAGGTCAGTGCCCTCCACTAGTATGCCCTCCAACGAAAGCAAGGATATAATTAACAGGGGCCGTACAGGCCCAATGGATAAATACGAGTACGTAAATCCTTATCTTTTCACGCTGGGAATTGGCTTTACGCTACTCGATCAGACCTAAAATTGTATCGGATGGATGGGACCCGCTGACAAGCCAAAGTTCTACTAAAACCCATCAATACCTCCCACATCCTTTAGTGGAGCACCAGAAGATCGATAGACGTAACTTACCCTGGTTCTACGGACGATCCTCGCTGGGAAACTTAGAAAGAAGGCAGGAGAAGCGTAAACCTACACCTACTACAGGCCAACTTCCTACGGCAGAGACGAGGAGACTCCTTCTGCCTCTCATGTGACTTCTTTAGCGAAATAGTCTTGTAAAAAGAGGCCAAGGCCCTCTTCTTCCTTTCGCGTATGAGCATTGTGCCAACTATGCCCTCCAATAAAAGCAAGGTTATAATTAACAGGAGCTGTGATAGCCCAATGGATAGATACCTGAATCTTTTCTTTTTCTATGCTGGGATATGCTTTCACGCACCGTGATCATTCTAAAATCTAATCAAAGGTATTGGACTCGCTGGTAAGCCAGAAAACCCACAAAAACTCAGCGATGCCCCCTAAATTCTTTAGTGCAGCACCAGAGGATCAGTTAACGCAGTCTGTTCTGGTACCTCGGAAGATGTATATTAGGCCACTTAGAAAGAGGAAGGAGAAGTGTAAATCTACGCCTATTACCTCCCGGCCTCCTGCACTGGAGAAATTGACTGTCCACAACGTCCTTCTGCCTCTCATGATAATAGTCTCATAGAAGTTCGCCACTGCCCTCCACTCGCATTTGTTGGTGAACATTGCAACGTAGCAAGCAATTGGTGAAAATTGCCCTCCATCGAAAGAAAGGATATAATTTACTGGAGCCGTGTTGGTCTAAGAGAGAGTCATGTGAATCCTGGACAAGCACCACTCTCTTCTTTTTGTAATGTATGTGCCTAATTGTGGTTTAATATTCAATATTGTGCTTTTTGGTGAAGAAGCACTTTGTGATGAAGCATGTACATCCCGTTAGTAATTCTGGTGAATTCTTTAAATCACTGGAACATTAATAATCTGGTACTTACTTTAATAATCCCGGGATGCCTAAAAGTCTCTGCCCACTAGTGGAATATTAATAAGTGGCTGTTTATCTTCTCTTTTTAACACCCGTTGAATTGCTATTTTTTTAATAAATATCTCTAATAATAATCAAAAGAACATAAGCCCTGATGACTCGGTGTAATTGAAAAGCAATTATTGTGAAGCGGAATTATACTAGTGAGCTGGGAACTAATTAATAACCTCATAGATGTATGTAATGTTCCACTTGGTGCTGTGCTAAAAACTAAATCAATATAACTGAAGCAAGCAGCATCAAATGGAAACAACTGCTACTGTAGCACCGACTGTATGTCTCGCTGATATCAGTCGTTAAATCAGGGTAATAATAATAATAATAATAATTTATTTGCAACAATGTTGTACAGCAAGATGGTATAGCAATCGTTATAAATCATTACATTCAACTAACTTAATAGTATGCAAATAGATAATAAATATGTTTATAAAGAAGTTACAATAATCATTTAAGGTATAAAATAATATGTCAAATAATTATCACAATGTCATAATATAGAAATAATACATTAAATATCCACATTATATGTGAATTGTCACGCCAAATACTCATTTACATCATAATAACACTTTTCTAAAAGTATTTCCTCGAGTTTTATTTTTAGATTTACCGTCAATTGTTCAATGTCTTTGGGCAGCTTATTATATATGTCGGAGAATAAGAGAGAACGGAGAAGAAGCATAAAGCACAGAGGGGCGTAGGGTTCTCCGCCGACATCGTTATGAATTGGTTCCATTATTTAATTTCTTATTCTGTGGGCGTTCATGGGTATTGTTGGTGCAATCAAACACATTGTTAATTAACTCGGATTATAATGTTCAACCACTTAATGTTCCCGATATCAATTTACACAAACGCATTAACACTAATAGCTAGGAACGCGACAGTTTCAATAGTCGACCACTCCGGCCGACCACCGCTCGAAGACTTCCGAGAGACGGGCCGGACTGCCACTTATTGACTCTGCCCCCACGCCGACACAAAGATGGCGCCAGCGTTCCACAGACTATTTAACACGGACCAGCGATCCACAGACTCTTGCACTCCGACATATATATTTACAGCCATACCAGTAATATTTTTCATGTAAGTGCTGTTGCAACATTTTGAGATATATAGTTTTCCAGGATACCATACCGACCTTTCTGCGTTAATTTCACAATTTCGATTAAAATATTGTGGATATTTTTTCACAAATACGCACACATCTCTTATGTACATACATGGCAAAGGTAGGATACGTAATTATTGGTATTTATTGGAATAAAAAGTAGCCAACAAATAATAGCCTTATACTAAAGCTGAAAGTCAATGGTCGATGAAGATAGATCAACTTTATCGCAAAATTAAAATTGAAGTTGGGAACCTTAACCATTTTATATTGGTGTTGATGGAAGTTTTAATAGTCAAAAAAGAGTCTCATACAGATTTAGTAAAGACGTTAATCAATAACGACGTTATTAATTTAATAAGTGATATAATAAATAAATAGACGCAAATAATGAATTCATTCAAAGCGGAACATAGCAGTTAGACAATCGAATATACGAACTCAATGAAACGCTGAATGATGCTTTGCTCCGAGCTATTTCGTTGTTAATA
>JACTOM010000908.1:3479418-3543708 GCA_015832385.1 Elymnias hypermnestra
ACTAATTAAACACTGCTTGGAGTCCAACTTCTTTCTCTTCAAGGGCGAATATTACCTCCAGATAGATGGCGTTGCTATGGGAAGTCCGGTCGCTCCAGTTGTCGCGAATTTATGGATGGAATATTTCGAAGACCGAGCCATCTCCACTGCACCCAGCCAAGTTAAGTTTTGGAAACGGTACGTTGATGATGTATTTGCGGTGCTTCAAGGAGGTAAGCAAGAAGTTGACCAATACCTGGAACACCTGAATAGCATTCATCATAAAATAGCCTTCACGTACGAAATGGAGAAACACAGAAGCATGTCTTTCCTGGATGTACATATATATTTAACATCTGATGGCAATTTTGGTCATTCGGTATATAGAAAACCCACACATACGGACAGATATTTACATGGTTCGTCTCATCATCATCCACGTCACCTTGCCTCGGTCGGGACAGCATTGATCAGTCGAGCTCACGATTTATGTGATGATCTAACTGTTCAGGACGAGTTAACCCATGTAAGAGAGGTGTTACGTCGGAATGGACATAGATCCCCAAAACCCGTCAGCAAGCAGAGACACCATAAACGACCTTTGGAGGTAGAAAGGCCAAAGGCCTATTTACCCTTTGTAAAGGGAGTGACGGACAGAATAGGCAGGCTACTGCGAAACGATTATAGCATCAAAACTGTCTTCACTCCCTTACAAAGGATTATAAACATGGTAAGATCTCCGAAGGATCGTTTACCGTATCAATGTCCGGGCGTTTACAAAATTGACTGCAGCTGTGGAAGCTCTTATATTGGGCAAACGAAGCGTTCCATAGCAACTCGTGTGTCAGAACACATAAATGCTGTCAAGCACAACGACATACAAAAATCTGCGATCGCGGAGCACATTTTGCAGCAGGGAACTCAACACTGGATAGAACTTCATAGCCCGAAAGTTCTTTCCACGGACCGCCATTATATGCCGAGATTAGTTCGCGAGGCCATTGAAATTAAAAAATATCCTAATTTCAATCGTGAAGATGGTTTTAAGCTGGCTGATACGTGGAATCCAGTGGTGAAGCTATGCCAAATGAACAAACGACGCAATTTTTCAAAATTAAAACGTGACGTTGTGAGTGTAGTATGCCGACAAATGGATGTGGGTGCCGTGAAAAATAAAAGAATCAGACGTAGGGTAGACAGATTCTGCCCTTGACAGCTTGACACAACCGACCACAGCAGTATCGTCGTGACCATGATCCATGCAACTGGGTCGAAATATCGGCAAAATTAAAAATAAAAATTAAAAATTAAAAATTAAAAATCGCCATCGTGATATGTACCCGTTCAAATAGTCAATATGTTAATAAACCACGAAAATTCTAAATACTTGACCAAAAATTCGGGTATAAGATTTCCCCGTCGATAAAAAAAGGACATCATGGCATGAACTAACAAATTAATATGATGTCGTATCCATTCTGACATGGAGATGCATTTCTTTATCCATGTTATTGTCCAATCCTCAGACACATTAATTTACAACAATGTTTGCATTGTATATTTTATTATCTATGGCGTCCTTACTACTAAAGTACTCTCGTGAATGAAATGTTTATGTTGGATTTTATTTATATTTCGTTATAGAGGACACTTGCGACTTTACTTATTTATGATTTTATGATTTAGAAATACAGTTTGTTGTTTTCATTTTAGCAGTCTTTCAAAAGACCTTCGTTTCTTTTTCCGACAGGGTTAAAGTTAGGAAATTACATTTTCTATTTTGCTTGAGTCTGGATTGATCAGGAAAAACCTTGAAGTTATGCCTATGTCCCTTCAATGCATCCCAAAACACACAAAATTATTTTAGAATACTAAACTTACTTATTCACTCTTCAGAAGATCTTCTAAACTAAACGTATCGTAAAGTATAACCAAAAGGCAAGTGCCTTCTGAAGCGATGTTGTGTTGAAAACATATGAAGTAAATTACTTCTTACCATGTTAGTATGCTTCTATCTTACACTATCATCACTGATTATTGATATTAGAGATAAGCTTAACTGGTCATTTCTATTTCAGAACTTTCCTAATCCGTCTGACTCTGGATTGGCTTGAAGCTTTGACGGTGGCTTATACTTTAAGTAAAAAAAAAGTAAGTAACACCTCCATTAACATCCCACTGCTGGTCACAGGCCTCCTCACTCACTCTCATACCGATGTGACGGTAATCCGACACAATCGGAGAGAGATCGGACGCAGGACCGACGGTTTAACATACTCTCCGAGGCACGGGGATGGATTACACCTCCAACTTCCTAACATCGGGCAAATATTGAGAAAATCTTAATAGTCAACTCAATATCCATTTTAGGATTGGCCCGATCCAGGACTCGAGCCCTGGACCTCATGTCTGTAGTCGAACATGCTGACCACTAGACCAATGAGGCAGTAGGCTTATACTTTAGGCTAGTATATTTGGTTAATATAATCATATTTGTATTTTATTGTTAGAATAAATGTAACGTGAAGAGCTAGACTTACTTGCCCGAGTGTTTTCTTTAACACTTGTTTGAAATGGACTGTATTAAGCGGTTAAATTTACAAAGAATTTAGAGTGAGGTGTCCGCGTAAGAAGTGAATTGAGTCGAAGGAAGAAAGCACTCCCGATAGTCTAGGCTGTTGGCGAAGCACTTGTGTTTGTCTTCTAGAAGATTTGCGGAAGACTTCAGCGGTATTATCGGCGAGTATGTACACGCGAGGAAAGGTAGGTATTTTGGAAAAAATGATATTACACGGCACCATCAAATGTAAACCAACCTACTGCCAAAAGGTGGCCTCATTAAACACATTGACGTCTTTGCTTATTATTTTGTTAACGATGCAATGGCAATATCCCTCAGATTGTATGTGTTGACCACTAGTTGACATAATTTTTCGTAGTAGATTGCTGGATTGTCAGATACTAGGGCACAATGGCCAAAACTTCTGCAGAAATATAACTATCTCTCATTTTTTAAAGTCGAAGTGTGTTAATTTCGCTTCTCGGTAACTGTCGTAACAAAATATGCCTAGAGATAACACCCGACAGAAAAAAATCCAAAAAATCAATCAGTTACAAAGTGACCGTTACTAAAAGTGCGTGTATCGCGTCGAAGGTCGTTAAGTTCTTTTGTGTTATATTTTATTACTAATTTTTTGTTTTTGATTCTATAAGTGATGTGAATAACAATGAAAGTCCTTGAGTTAAGTTTTAAGATTTGCGCCTATAAATACAAAACAGACTTATTTCAAACATGACGCTACACCAAAGTCTTAAATTAATAAACAAAAGATAACATTGTATAGTTTAACTATTAGCCAACATAGAAAACATAACATTTGGTAGTCTCTCATGAATATTTAAGTCCCAAGAGCTACTTTAGCGTCATTCGTCCCGTCCAGGGTTCTTCTCAACTGCAGTGAGTTAAGGGGTACGGGCCTCGAGGCAATGTCTCATTACCCGAGCATCTTCCTCGGGCATTAACTTGATGCCTGGTGCCCTATTTTGCCTGTAATCATACAGGTTGGTTCTCGCAGGCTACGCCAGTGGGTCCATCCAGGTCAATTCATTTAGTGGTCGCCTACGTCAGGAGGAGGTGACAACAGAAGCTCACGAGGCAGGGGACGCCCAGTGCTTTCGCTCGGCGGGGCAAATGATGTAAAAACGCGGGTGTGTCGCGGGGCAGGTGACGGTTATTTTCATTCAAAAGCATGGCTAAATTACGGAGGCCAATAAAAAACGCGGTATGACATAAATTAATTAATATAGGTAGGTTAGGTACAATAATGGTGAAATGATACAGTTATTAAAAATATCTTACCTGAAATAAGCCATTTAACAAATGAAGTAAAGGTCAGGTCGGGGTACGTGGCACGTTTCCCCGACAGCTGTGCGGGCATTGTTTACGGCAAGACATCCCGACAGCTACATTCATCATGGCCCAGAGACAAATACACTCGCCTGAGCGCCCGTTGTACTTGACAGCTGGATATTCCACTGGAGAACGGGAATATTGCGACATTAAAATCATAGGGTCTATCTTATTCAACGACATGGTATTCCAGTGATAAAACTGGGTATGTATCAAGTGAAACTTCATCAGGTTATTAAGCAGACGTACCTATGTAGTTTCACTTCAATAGACATCTATTTATTACGTTCTGGTATAAAAGAAGTAGTGAATAAAATTGAGAAAGGTATGCTTAGATAGTTTGGGCACGTAGAGAAAATGAATGAAAGGATTTATGAGTCAAGAGTGAATGGGAAAGTTGGAAGAGAAGGACCAAATCCAGGACATTTTAAATAAGAGCCAGGTCAAGAGTACTCTAAACCGACGGATTTGTATGAAAGGTTTAATGAGAAAGAAAGAAGCGAAGAAAATATGCAAGGATCGTGGCAAGTAGAAGGTCATGGTATCTGCCTACCCCTAAGGAAATGAGGAGTGGAAAGGAAGTGAGGGAACTGACACATTTCACATGTGACAGTTCTCAGTGTGTATCAACGTTGTCTTTTAGTATTGTGTTTTAAACCATTCTATTGTCAGCACGAGAAGAGTAAAGTGTGTAATATAATGATGAAGAATCCTAGAATACTATTAAATAACTTACAAATTAGTAAGCGTCTTTAATAATATATAATTGGATGTAACGAAGTCGAATTTATAAATGAAAAACAGCTGGTCTAATTTTGACTAATGCAAAGAAATGATAACACGTAAATCTGTATTAGGATTATATATATTAGTATTTGCAAAAACAAATTTTATGTTGTTGGACTCTCTGCCTCGAATAGCCGATGAAATAAATAAAATACTAGATATTATAAAAACACCAACTCATATTAATTAACAACTTTTATTCTCTTCACTATTTAACTATACCCAACTTGCACTATACTTTTAATAATACAATTTAGCACTACTTCTCTTAAATCAACTACTTCACGAGACACAGCTCGAAAGACGGTGTTATCAAAATTGTTCCCTTCGTTTTTGTTAGCTCGCATTACATAACATTTCACAATGTTTGTTGTCACTCTATTAATCAATAACTGCTAAAATTGCAGAGCTATCCGTGTCGAGACCCAACTATCTATAGGCTAACATCGAAAAAAACAAATATCACGTAAAACAAATACTCACTTCGAAATATAATTCAAAACATAATGTTGGAAGTTATTGAGTGGTATAATGGCAACAATTAAAAATACCAGGTATACATGCAATGCAATGCGAAGAAACATAAACGAACGGACAATCCTGTTAATATAGTCTTTCGAGCCGTGTCATGCCGTGAAATAGTTGATTCAAGAGAAGTAGCGCTAAATTGTATTGTTATAAATAAAAATTTTAACAAAAAAAGAACCGAGAAGAATACGCAATTATTTCTTACTTTTTAGAGCATATGAACATATTTGTAAGTTTGTTTTGATGGCGGTTCTTTTATTGTTAAAATTTTTATTTATTTTTTGATTTTTAGTGAATCTTAAGTAAACGTGTTGCAATGCAGCAACAAACGTAAGCTCATTGCTATTTGATTACAGACACTTATATTTTCTGCCTTAAACCGCACCCTTACTGTAAGTCGTTGAGGAGTTCCATTGATCTTCATATTTAACTACGACTAGCAGTTGACCACACCGAAGTTACGGTAGACAACTCAAATATCTGGCTAGCTTATAGAAGATTCTGTCGAGTATCGTTGATTTACTCCTAAGAATTGAAGAGTTCCGTCACTTTGTCATGGATTCCATCATCAGAACCTAACCAATCTATCACTAAATAACCCATGAAGTATATCTTTTCCAATAAAAAAGAATCATCGAATTCGGTTGGCGTGATCTTGAGTTATTCGTCCATTTGTCGCGCACATGCTTAATCCAAATTTAACACTTATCCGGTTTTCTCATGGATGCCATCATCAGAACTGGGTTTTAAGAAATGGAACCCTATGACAAGCACCACCATTCATTTAAAAAAAAACCATCAAGATCGGCCCACCTAGTCGGGAGATATGAGGTGACAAACATAAAAAAAAAATACAGACGAATTGATAACCTCCTCCTTTTTTTTGAAGTCGGTTAAAAAGTATAGTGCAAGTTGTGTATAGTTAAATAGTGAAGAGAATAAAAGTTGTTAGTTTATGTGAGTTAGTGTGTGTTTTCTAATAATAAAGTACAAACGATAACACCTTTCAAATTGATCTGGCTTTTCTAGATCATTCGATATTGTTTATAATAACGAAATAGATCAATCATGAATTCGGCATACATAATGCTGTTGCGATGTAGACTCTTACTAAGAACGGATTTCTAAGTATTTCTAAAATCATAACATTTATGGCGTCATTCGCCCCGTCTAATGTTCTTCTCAACTGCGCTGAGTTGAAGGGTGAGGGCCTCGAGGCATTGCCTCCTGACCCGGGCAACTTTCTCAGACATCAACTTGATGCCTGGCAGTCTATTTCGCCTGCAAACATACGGGCTGATTCTCGCAGGCTATGCTATGGTCCATCCAGGTCAATTCATTTAGTGGTCACATCCAGGTATCGCTACTGGGGTTGCTTCGTCTTCGCCTACATCAGAAGGCGGTGACAACAAAAATTCACGAGGCACGCTTAGTGTTTGCTGCTCTTAGGTGCTGGCTGGCAATATCGTGGAGGTGTGTGGTGAGTTGTCCGCGTGGCGGAACATATTCCTCGCCAATTTTATGATACTTTCGCCGGCGGGGCAAATGACGCAAAAACACCCGTCTGGCGCGGGGCAGGTGACGGTTATTTCCGTTAAAAAGCATGGGTAAATTACGTGAGCCAATAAAACAAACGGACAATTTTGTTAATATAGTCTTGCGAGCCGTGTCTCATGAAGTAGTTGATTTGTGAGAAGTAGTGCTAAATTCTATTATTAAAACTATAGAGCAAGTTGTTTATAGTTAAATAGTGAAGAAAATAAAAGTTGTTAGTTTATGTGAGTATGTTTTCTTATAATAAGGTACAAATGACGAAACCATTCAAATCGATTGATCTGATCATTCGACACGTATTTATAATAACGAAATACATCAATCGTGAATTTGGCATCCATAATGCTGTTGCAATTTAGACTCTTACTAAGAACGGGTTTCTAAATATTTCTTTCGATTTTATTAAAAGCACCATTTCTACGAAAAACTGCATTATCATTTTATTTCTGATATAAATTATAGTTACAGGAAGCAATAATTTACGCGGTGAACACTTCACTGCAATTATTTGTAGAGTACGATATAAAAAATACAACTCGCATGCCTGTAAAGTAATTAAAAATGATATTTAATTAAAGCTTTTGCCTTACCGACACGTCCATTAGTACGTTAATGCTTAACGTAAGAGGAAGTTTACTAGAAATGGAGGAAAATAAGCAAAAATTAGATGTATTTTCAAGTATAGAACCTTTGAATTATCTTTTGAGATTATTTGCATTGTCATCAGTTTCACGTAGTGGTGGAAAACTACAATATTCTTGGTCTAATAGGAAAATTATTTTATTAATATCTGTCTTCTTTGCATGCAATGTATTCAATATTTATTTGAAATTCAAATTCTTTCAGACCTCTAAGATATCGACTTTCGTATGTTTCGTTGAGATTTTCTATATATTTGCATACGTCCAGTATATCGTCGACGTCTACTTTGTCTATAAGTCTAGGAGAAGTTGTTTGGACTATTTCTCCATTTATGAGTACATTGACAAAATTATCGGAGAGCCACAATATTCAAAACTTAGAAGCAGCATCCTTAGGATGTGCTCTTTCTTCATTTTCATTGGAACTGCTACAATAATTACTGATTATGTCGCATGGTTTATGAGTTTTGGCTGGATTGAGTCTACGATTTATGCTATCGATTATTTATATGTAGTTTTGAGATTGCTTGGTGCTTTGGATATAATATCCCATGCGAACCAAGTGATTTATCGATTGAAAGCTATTAAGCAATCCTTGAAAATGTTTTACATTGATACTGATGATGGAATTAGTTGGATTTTAAACAACCACAAAGAAGAACAGCAAGATAACAACTTACGTAACATTAAAATCATGTGCTATAATCGCTGCGATATTATTTTGTGGTTTAGAAGATGTTATTTGTTGTTATTAGAACAATGTGATTTTATAAACACTGTATATGGATTTCGAGTAAGTATAAAATGTAAGGGACGCTTACGAAATTATGCTCTTTTAACTTTATATTATGTTACAGATTCTTTTTAACAGCTTCATCTTTTTATCGGATATGGTTGTGATGACAAATTTAATTATCAGACAGATTTTGGGAACTATGGTAAGTCGTGGTAGCAAATTAACTTTTATTTTCTTAATTGGCTTCATTAATAAATTCTTCTATTGTATTATTTTTTAAAACTGAAACTACTTTATGTGTTAGGATTGCAATCGATCTCTTATTTTTATCGTTGATTATGTATTACCTATTCAGTGTTTTGTTGTTTCTATATAAGTTGTGATTTATTTAATGGTGTTTCCAGGTAACCACATATGACGCTGGATATTTTCCAACTATATCAACATTGATGCGACTGCTTTCTACTAAATGTGTTATTGCCTGTGGCATTCAGCGTTGTGAAGAAGCTTACAAAGAAAGCGAAAATATTATACGTTTAGTCGATAATTTGACAATTAAAAAGAAAATTGGTAAGTAAAGGTTTATTGGGTAAATACTTTGTAAAATATCAGATTTCCTAAATCTTTGGTAAATAGGAGTACTACAAGGACCGTTCTCAGGACCTTTATTGTTCCTCTTATATGTTAATGACCTTATGATGATCCTTAGTTTCGTTTAAGACCAATTTAGTCTAACATTTTTTCACAGTAAGTTTATAAAAAATAACATCCATATTTTCTTAATATAGACCTTAAACAATATATAGACTCTAAAATTTTAAAAACGTGTATGTAGCTTATCAAAAAAGCTTTGAAAACGGTTTATGGTCGAGTAAATTTCTAATTGAGGGTACTTAGGAGTCTGTTTTTGGAAATTGTCCAGGTTTACAATGCTTTGACACTGTTTACTTAGTTCGGCTATCAGTATGATACTATTAATTTAATAATTTATTATTCATTACTTATATGGATAGTATTTTGTCAATTTTAACTGCATCGTCTTTTATTGAGTTAAGAGTCAACTGTTTTTTTGGTCTAATGGATAGCATCTTCGAGTACATATTATAAGATCCTAGGTTTGAGATTGGGATAATTCATATCTGATATTGGTATTGTTTATAAATTCCCAGTATTTGCCCGAAGTTGTTAAATCTTACGTTTCAGTACTTTCCTATCACTCTGTGATAGTTGTTTTATTTAATTAAAACCACCCTTTGGTTGTTTTATAATATAATATAAGATATAACCTTACATGGTCGCCGCTTCAACCGATGGACGTCCACTGCTGGACATAGGTCTCATGAAATGATGCCCACAAGGCCCGATCTTGCGCCGCCTGGCTCCAGCGGCTACCGGCGACCCTCCTTATATCGTCGGTCCACCTTCTGGGGGGTCTTCCTATACTGCGTCGTCCGTTGCGGGGTCACCATTCCAGCACCTTCCGGCCCCAACGTCCAACGATTTGTCGGACTATGTGTCCCGCCCATTGCCACTTCAGGTTCGCAATTCGTAGGGCTATGTCGTTGACTTTGGTTCTGCTACGGACCTCCTCATTTATAATTTGATCGCGTAGAGAAACTCTGAGCATAGCCCTCTTCATCGCAAACTGTGTGACTCTAAGCTTCCGAATGAGGCCCATAGTCAGCGACCACGTTTCCGATCCGTAGGTTAGCATTGGCAACACGCACTGTTCGAAGACTTCAACGCAGTCTTCGAAACTTTACATATTAATTAGTAATAACACATTGACCTAATCTACCCAATACGTACTTGTATTATCTAAGTCGAGAGTCTAACGACTATGTTTAGTTTACTATAGTGTCTATTAACTCACACTGGTCTTGATTTCTTCCTTTAAAACGGCATACTACACTTAATTGTGTCTCTGCACTTTCACTAACTCAAAAGGTTTTAAGAAGTTTAGCAGTTTCGGAATTCACGTGGTGGCGAAGTATTTGGTGATGAGCTTTGGCAATTCTTTCGATGTAATTATTAATGAGCTCTATGTTTAAGTCCGTGTGAAGATCACCATTTTTTATGTACCAAGGTCCTTAAGTACTTTATTTTGGAGTTTTTTACTCTATGAAAGTGAGGGAATAGAGATTGCATATGTATTTACGCACTCATGGAAACTGGCCACTCTTTCGTCGTCTAATACGCAATTCTTTGCATTAGATGATGAGAGAAGGTTGGCTATTCTCAAAATAAATAAGGTTTTTTTTTCATTTCAGCTAAAGAAGAACGCGAGTCTCTCAAAGAACTAAAACATCTAATTATGACTAGGCCTATAGCATTTACAGCACTGAATTTCTTCCGCATTGATTATCCATTTCTAGTATCAACAGCTTCTATTATCACTACGTATACTATTATATTATTACAATACATGAAGTGATGAGCTAACATACTTTAAAACATCCAGGTTTCCGTGCACCGTAGAGAGTAATATAATTGTTTGTTTGAACGCAATACACCTTAAACTAAATTGAATTACTGATTGCAAAAATGATTTTAGTATTTGATAGCCCTTTTATTGAGGAAGCTTCCTATGTGCGTGTTTCTATGTTCATCAATGGGACGGTATGTACATAGCAACACGCCTCATTCCCATAGGAATAGGCAAAGACCAAGTCCTTCCACTTGCCACGATCCTTGCATATCTCCTTCGCTTCTTTCATTCTCATTGAACCTTTCTCACGAGTTCTTCGGTTAAGAGTACTCTTGACCTGTCTCTTATTTAAAATGTCCTGGATTTGGGCCAGGGACGTTCGCCTTGGTCTTCTCCTTTCAACTTTCGCATTCACTCTTGACTCATTAATCCTTTCATTCATTCTCTCTACTTGCCCAAACCATCTAAGCATACCTTCCTCAATTTTGGTCGCTACATCTTCTTTTATACCACAATTTATTTTACTTTTATGCTTCTTCTGCCATACCCAACTTTCACTACCGTTGTGTTGCCATCGGTCTGGACCTTTGAGACACCATCTGGCTATTCATAAAAACATAATTTGGACGGTAATAGGCTGTTATTACGATACAACCATTACCGAGTGGTGCGTCAAAGATAAATGTTATAAATATTTATTATTTTTGAGAGTTTTTTTTGCAAGCGCTGCGTAAACGCTTTAACATCCTATAACCTTTTTTATTGTCATTAAATTTGTTGTTCTTCTCTCTTATATGACTCAGATATTACGCTGGATTATCTATTTTCCCACAGCGAATCCAACAACTATAAGCTGGAATACTAATGCATTTACAAAGACATCATGTATACACTATAATGTACTGTTATGAGCGTTCATTAAAATTACATTAGCATCGTTCTCAATACAAGCTCATGTATACGTTGTAGCTTAATAAACATGAAATAGATTACTTAGATCAATAGCAGTACATTATCGTCCCACTGCTGGGCACACTACACATTTTTAATAGGAGAGATGGATTTTTAAGCACACACCCACATGATCCTTCATGGAAAAATAAAATTATAAATTTTCACTGCTATTGGTCGGATTGTGATGTTATACCTATTCTTGCCATAAATACTAAAACAAAGAAAAATATTAAAAGTGCGTGCGTACAAAGTACACACGTCAAAAGTGGAACTTCATTGGCAAACATATTTTTAAGTCTTGTTTAAGTTTATGTATATACAAATCTAAAACATTAGTTTTCCGAGACCGAGGGAAGGGAAAAGGAAGATATGTCGCGAATTTAAAATTAATACAAATAATTTATTGAAATTCCAAATGATGAATTATAAACAAAAAAAGCCCTGTCAACCAGTAGTTGACACGGGCAATCAACTTCAAATCAGCCTTGTCAACCAGTAGTTGACTTGGGCAAACTAAGCGTTATCCTTGATAGATAGATAAACGTTGTCCTAGACTTTATAGAGATCAATAAAAAATAACTCATTCCATCGTAAAATGTTATGTAATAAGGAAAATCTTTATTAAAAAATAAAATCCAAATTAAATCTTTAAGGATTTCTCCGGAACTTTTAATATTTATTGTTATATTTCCACCAATTTATACAAAGGCCTAATAAGATGAAGGAGGAAAATATCTTCATTTATACATTATGCCACACATCACAATATATTTTAGTACATTTTACATTACTCTTCGATGTGTGACATAACCGAGGAAATGGACCCAGCTCAGCATTTATGATGTACTGTTTTATTATGTTTCCAGACCATACAGCCCTGATTTTCAGCTGGATCCCTAGTCTAGGTGCCGCCAAGAACGCAGCCAGATAAAACTTAATCTATCCCTATATGCTATTATTAGATTAAAGTTACAACACCTGATAAATAAAATCTGTTAAATCTGTTTGACAGATTTAAAAGAAAGTATGGGTATGGGTTAAGAATGAACGATTTACTCATCAAATGTTTACTCTACGCTGATGATCAAGTAATACTTGCATCATCTGCTAATGAGCTACAGGAGATGGTAAATATTATGAATGAAGCTTTGAAAAGGAAGGGAATTAAAATGAATGTAAACAAAACGAAAGTTATGCTTTTGAAGGAGATGAATTTATGATGATTGGTAATATTTTGATAGATGGGGAAGAGATGAGAGCGTTGAAACTGAGTGACAGAGTAAGAAATAGTGTGATAAGAGAACGATGTGGTATAAAAGAAGATGTAGTTACTAAAATTGAGAAAGGTTTGCTTAGATGGTTTGGGTAAGTAGAGAGAATGAATTAAAGAAGACTGATACACAGGATTTATCAAGAGTGAATGGGAAAGTTGGGAGGGGAAGACCAAGGCTAACGTTCCTGGATCTAATCCAGCACATTTTAAATAAAGGCCCGGTCAAGGGTACTCTAAACCGACGAGCTTGTATGAAAGGTTTAATGAGAATGAAAGAAGCGAAGGAGATATGCAAGGATCGTGGCAAGTGGAAGGACGTGGTCTCTGCTTACCCCTATGGGAATGAGGCCTGATGCTTTGTATGATAAATAAGTTATATACTTAAATATTTCTAATGAATTCCTCTATCTTTTGTTGTATACTGCATTACATTCGGTAGTTTTTATGTTGTATAATACATTCGGTAGTTTTTATGTTTATCGTGAATAAACAATCAGACAAACACGGTGGAGGATTTTGTTATATAATAACTGTACAGCTGACCTTAGCAACTATGTCTGTATGTATTTAAATGGAAAAAACATGCTTATGTTGATTCCTTTGGCGAGAAACATTGAGACTTAATTAGCTGCACGTGGTGGAGTGTGAAAAAAACCGGGTCGAATTATATATCTATATGATTCTCGAATCCCCACGAAGACACTTAAGAAATTTCAACAAAATCGGTTCAGCCGTTTAGGAGGATTTCAGTGAAATAGACACGCACATAAAAATGATCCAATGCTAAAAGGGTTTAACGGTTTCAACGATCTGAAAATGGGTTTTCAGGAAATAGTACCAGGTAATTAATAGGGTCTTGAAACGTCCTGAATTTACATTAGAGCCTGCTGAAAATAGTGTTAATTATAGAGGTATTTCCCTTTCTTGTCCTATGTTTTAGGCCTTTCTATAAATTGTTTTAGTTAGTATTTGTCGCGCAACTTTGTCTGCGTACACGTAAACAAGGGCGACATTTATTTGATGCTCATTTGACACCAGGACTTGTACTTATTTCTTGAATAGATGTGAAAAACTCAGGACAAATCAGAGCTCTTGACTTGAAATTCGGCATACATATCCCTTTTACTACGTACACGCTCACTGAGAATGGGTTCTCCTGTATTCCCACGGGATTAGGATAAATAAGCGAATCAAGTTGGCGCACTAAGTCCTCACGATTTATCCAAAACCATCAGACTGATTGACCTGAAATACAGATGACATATCCCTTTTACAACGTAGACGGTTACTGTGAAAGCGTTTTCATTGAATCCTACAGGATTGTGATATAAAAGCAAAAAACTCAGCGAATCATTACGACGTTTACTTTACGCGCAATGATCTTCAAAACTATTGAAACGATTGACCTTAAATTCGGCTGATATATTCCTTTTGCAACGTAGACGGTTATTGAGAAAGGGTTTTCCTATAATCCAAGAGGCGAGTGATGTATAAGCAAAAAAATCATAACTCATAACTCAATACAACATCTTCATTATGCGATACCCGATTATATTGCTATTAAATATTCCTTTAATGACATAGACGCTCACTAAGAACGGTTATCCAGGTATTACGTGCTTTAGTGAATTCATGTAAGAATTTTTTTGTGAAAATGAAATCTTTATGATTTTGTCTACTTTAAATGATGAGGAAAGAAAGGTTTGAGTTTCTTCTGAGTTCTTCTCAGTTAAGGCATGAAGAAACTCTGGTTACATTAGATTATTAGTAATACAAGAAAGTCTACTTGAATAAGAAATATTTGAATTTAAAAGAGAAAGAATTTTCATTTGTCTATTGAATTTCTCTTTGCAATAAACAAGATGGCTCACGATGAAATGAATCTAAACGAAGTTAATATTAAAAAACATCGTTTTTTTCCCTTCAATAAAAGCGTGGAAGATAATCCCCCTGTTAATCCACGAGTAGAAAATATGACAGGGAATTTTCTATTAGCACTCCGTTCGTTAGGGATGTTTGCATAAATATTAGAGTGGGATTTGTTTTTGTTCATTGTATCTATTAAATTGTTTATTCACAACTAGAACATGTTTTTTTGCGTACACTTGGAGTACGGAATACAGGACAGTACATCACAGCCCAGAACATCACATCTTAACCCAGCACGCCACCACTTAGGACATAAAAACAAAATACAGAACAATGCATCACAGCCCAGTACAGGACTTCATGGTCCAGCACAGCACGTCACAGCCCAGCACGCCACCACTAAGCGCATTACAACTAAATACAGAACGCATCATAACCCTGCACATCACAGCGCAGTACAGCTCAATATAATACAACACAACACGGTGCAAAACAGTATACTACAACCCAGCATAGCTCATCACAGCCCAGCTCATCACAGCGCAGCACAACACCGCACAGTACAATACATGATAGTACATTACAGCCCAGCACGCCACCACTTAGCGCATCACAACTAAATACAGAACAATGTACCACAACCCAGCACAACTCATCACAGCCCAGCACAACACATCACAATACAGAACAGTGCATAACAGCCCAGCACATCACAGCGCAGTACTCCACCGCACAGCACAACACATCTCACTACAGAACAGTGCATCACAGCGCAGCACACCACCGCACAGCACAACACATCACACTACAGAACAGTGCATCACAGCCCAGCACAACCTATCACAGCCAAACTCAATACAGATAAGTGTAGCATAGCTCCGCGTAGTTCACCACAACCCAGCACAACTCTATACATAACATTATATAACACCAAGCACATCACAGTACAACACAACATAATATAATGCGTAACAACAGTAAAACACAAATTATTCGTAGCTCTTGTACTTTCAATGGTTTTTGTACTAAACATACAGACACACATTTATTATTATATATTAATGGGGTAAGATATATTATATTTCCTCCCTTGGCTTTTAAATTGAAGACTATTGTTTTCAAACTTGTTCCCATCGGAGAGTTTTTCTTGGAAACAGATACTGTTCTCTCCGAGTTTTAAAAGTTCCTTTTATTTTTAGCTTTTAGCATTGTATTTTGAGATTGGATACGGTTGTTTATAGAGTTTCAAATCTCTGTAAAACTGTATACATAATCTACAATCTAACCAGATTTTTGAATTGGACATTTCGACTGCCTTCATTTTAGTTTAGCAAAGTTTACTTTAGAGAATTCAGAAGAAGGATTGGCAATGTTGAAGCATTGCTTCCTATAATATATATGGCATTGCAAACCTCTTCATATCCCCCGTTTAATAAGGCCCGTGTAATATTCTCAAATGCTCATTAGGATAGTGAGATAGCTGTTCTAAATAAATTAGTAATTGCTTATCCGGGGAAAGCTCGGGTAGAACAAATCTCGAGATGTAATTATTCATGAAATCCTGTAATTATCCCAGGCCAGCCAAAGCAGAAAATGGTGATAAGCCGGTAGGAAATTAAAGTCCACTTCAAAATAGTACTAAAAAACGTTGCGTTTTTTTCCATTTTATATTATTTGTGTATAATAAAAGTGCTGATACTCTCTGGTTTCTTAAATAGCAATAAATTGTTAAATGATGAAGTGTCGCGTTTCTTTCCTTTCTATATAGGCGATAGGGTTTCTTTTACACCATAGACTGTTTCAGAATCCTGTTGTGCTTAAAGCTAAATGCAAAGACAAAGTAAGTGGTAGGATATTGACGGCCTAAAGTTAGACATAGTCCTCTCTAATAGGAGAGAGGGCTTTTAACAGCATATGCCCATCGTGCTGCTTCAAAATCCTGTTTTTATTAAGAGTAAATAGAAAGAAAAGGTAAACAGCAGCCTATTGACGTCCTAAATTTAGGTAAAGTCCTCCTCCCTAATAGGAAAAAGCGTTTCATCATAAACTCATCGTGATGCTTCGGAATCTTGTTGTATTTAAAGTATAAGATCAAAAAAATAGGTAAACGGTAGCCTATTGATATCCTAAAGTTGGCCAGAGTCCTCCTATATAATAGGGGAGAGGGTTTTTAACAACATAGACCCATGGTCCTGCTTCAGAATCCTTTTATGTTTAAGACTAAATGCAAAGAGAAGGTAAGTAGCTGGATATTGATGTCTTAAAGTTGGGTAGAGTCCTTTTTTTAACAGAAAAGATTATAGGTATAGGAGGATAGGTATATTATAGCATAGAGCCATCGTGGGTAGACACTGAAGGTAGATGAGGTTTCAGTTAGGCTTTTGGCCTTTAACTTCAGAAATGGAGAGACAGAAAGCTGCCACAGCAAATATACATTCAGCAGTTATAAAAGGTCTGGAAGAAACTCCATCAAAAGGATTCTTCCACCCACATATCTACAGAAAGGAGCGGGAGCCTTTTAAAATCCCACTCCATTAAGGTTTCCTTTTGATATTTTCCTTCATCGAACAGCACAATGATGGATTATCAAAAAGGATTAGGCGCATAAGCATTACAAGGATAACTTAGTGGTTCTTGTCCAGGTTATTATATCGTGACTCTTAAGTGGTTCTCAAGGCCCAACTTCAGACATGAGTTAGAAATGTCCATAAACGATCTCACCCCATGACATTTGCTAAACGTTGAAAGCTTTTTATAGAAATAAATTGGCAAACGAAGGTGAGTCTTCTGAGTAAATCGCATGGCGTGATAATAATGGTTCACAAATGGTAAAAAAAGAAGCATTTTGCAAGCATTTTACAAGCATCCAGATTCATTCGGTAGTGACGGCTTAAATACAGGTTTGCAGGCAACACATTCCTCAGAACTACTCCTCAAAATGTTTTCCTTCACATGATGATGGCTTTGAAAGAACAATCAAGCAAGGAAGTTTCTCTAAGTAGAACTTAGAGTTAAGACTTTGTAAGTATTTAGGTGTCGATGTGCTTCAATACCGTGCCTCGGAGAACACGTTAAGCCACCGGTCCTGCGCCAGATCTCGCTCCGGTCCGGGATGAGAGTGAAGGAATAGAGAGTGCACTTGTGTACTATACCTCTGACCCCGCAGTGAAGCAGCGTGATAGGTCTATGCTCTATATACCCTGTCTCCTGCGAGTTAGGAAGCTGTGCAATTTTTATTTAATGTATTCTCTGAACAAATGGATTTAGAGTGTGAAATATGTATCATGCTAGTCTGGTGAATTGTTTAACGGACAAATAAAATCAATTTTCGACAGATGATATAGTTTGATTTCTCAAAACGCCGCGTTATTATCGTCAGTGTGAAAACAATTCTGCCGAAATGAAATCTTAAGGAAGAAATAAATTCTCACGATGAGTCGTTAAAACGTAACATTTAGAAGTGCGACGGTGCGTGAGGAATCGATTATGACTCACAAAAACTTCCCTTTGTGGGATTTAATATTATTGTCTATTGTATATTTCAATGGAGTCTTAGTTTAAATTCAAATATTCTTTAATCAAGTATGCCTTTACAGCATTTTTGTACAAACAATCAATCGTACAATGATATCGATATAATCGATATCATTGTTCGATTGATGATGATATTAAAGACCGACATAGAACCTCAAGGTGAGGGTCTTCGCAACCTGTCTTCAGAAGAGCCCATAACATACTCAATCGGGTCAAAAATTCATGGTTTCGACCCTTAAATGCGATATTGTAAAACAAAGTCTTACTTCACGTGTATCTATTTGTTTATACGCGATTAATTCAAAAACTACTGAACAGATTTTCATGAAACTTTCATTAATAGATAGAGTAATTCTTAGTGATTGTTTTTGTATACAGTTTGTGTAAATTTTGTGTATATTAGTTGTAATATGGTCATTATTATTAGAAGTGTCGCTAAATTAACTTCGCTTGGGAGCTTTCATCATAAAAGCTTAGGCAGTTATTTGGAGAGTTTCACAGTAAAGAGCTTATTATCTTTTTTGTGTTTATATACTAATATTAGTAATTATTGTTATTTTAAACACTTGAGGGCAAAACTATTAAAAAGAAAAGTCATCGAAGAGTCGAAAAGTTATGCTTAAAGCTTCGAGCTTTGGAAATGATAACCCTTTTTACGTATTAAAAAGTAGCCTAAGCTCTAGACGATCTGTATACTAAATTTAATTAAAAATGGTGCAGTAGTTTTGGCGTGAAACTGCGACAGAGAGAGTTACTTTCCCATTCATTCATTCGTAGATTTAGAAAAGGCCTATGATCGAGTGGTGAGGAATGAGCTGTGGTCAACGTTATCCACGTATGGTGTGAGCGGTAGTCTGATTCAAGCATTGAAGTCTCTCTATGAGGGTTCTAGTGCCTGTGTCAGAATAAACGGAGCGTACACGGAGTGGTTTCCTGTCGAAAGAGGTGTTCGACAGGGATGTGTTGCGTCACCATGGCTGTTCAACCTTTTCATGGATAAATGTTTGACAGATTTAAAAGAAAGTATGTATGGGTTAAGAATGAATGAATTACTCATCAAATGTTTACTCTACGCTGATGATCAAGTAATACTTGCGTCATCCGCTAACGAGCTTCAGGAGATGCTAAATATTATGAATGAAGCTTTGAAAGGGAAAGGAATGAAAGTGAATGTAAACAAAACGAAAGTTATGCTTTTTGAACGAGATGAATCTATGATGAATGGCAATATTTTGATAGATGGGGAACAAGTGGAAGAGGTGAAAGAATTTGTATACTTGGGATCTAAATTTACAAAAGATGGAACATGTGAAAGTTATATTGAAAGGAGAGTGAATGCTGGGAATATGGTAGATGATGCCGTGCACGCCTTTATGAATAGCCAGATAGTGTGTCAAAGGGCCAGACTGGCTGTGCATGCTGAAGTATTGGTGCCAACACCTTTGTATGGTAGTAAAAGTTGGGTATGGCAGAAGAATCACAAAAGTTAAATTAATGCGGTAGAGATGAGAGCGTTGAGAAGCATGAGTAGATCAAAACCGTGGCTTAAAAGAAGATGTAGTGACTAAAATTGAGATAGGTACGCTTAGATGGTTTGGGCATGTAGAGAGAATAAATGAAAGGATACTGGGTTTGGGGATNCTGGTATGAAAGGTTGAATGAAAGAAGCGAAGGAGATATGCAAGGATCGTGGCGAGTGGAAGGATGTTGTCTCTGCCTACCCCTATGGGAATGAAGCGTGATGCTATGTATGTACGATATGAAATTCGACTGAGTTTTCAGTGGTTCATTTATCTTTTATCGTTGAATTATATTTGATGATTCAAAACAACTGTAAAAGCCTATTTGATTAAAGGAAATGCTGGACAACACATCTTTTTCCTTGTTAAATGGAATCGTATTATAACTTTGAAGTCGAACTACAGTTTATAGTTAGTTTAACGAAACTGAGAGCAAGTTTCGTTGTAACTAGTATTATACTTATTTAACTAGTCATGTTAAGAAATATATAGCATCCCAATTAACTGTATCTTCTAATCAATCGTTAAGCCGTCGCTATGGATCCTTTGATATATGACACGCCCCGATCTTGTTAATTATCGTCAATCACGCTTACTAATATAATTAAACGAACAAATGACGATATATCTGGAGATATGATAGTCATAACTATCTTTATGCTAGCTGTTTCCGGTGGTGTTACATGTGTAATTTTTTATTACGTTGGGATTTAGGAACATGTATGACGAAAGACCAAAATAAAAAAAAAAACCAGCAATGAAACATAAAATTAAAAATAGTTGACGTTTCAGACCGGGTCAACGACCTCTAGCTGCCCGCGCACTCATAACTTTGGGGCAGCAAGAGGTCGTTGACCCGGGCTGAGACGTCAGCTATTTTAATTTTGTGTTTCAGTGATTTTTTTTTTTAATTTAGCTTAACTAACACGATGGAGCGTAAGTAATGCTAATAAAATGTTTCAAAAATACGACTTTTATATTAGTATCCATTATTTTCATCCCATCATTAAAGATGTCATTAGTGCTATCATCTGTATTGTGTGAATGTGGGGAATTCGTTCATAGTGAGCGTTTACGTTGTCTACGTTAAAAGAAGTCCTTTCTCAGGCTCTAGAGTATCTGTATACCAAATTTAATCTAAATCGGTTCAGTAATTTTGGCGTGAAAGCCACAGACAGTAAGGATTATATTAATTTCATCCTTTCGATTTGTTCATTGTAGTGTAGTGGGTTTGTATTAATGTTTTGTCTATTTTTTTTATTAATATTTATAACATTAACTATTACAAAGTTGATAACGAGTGTTATATGTCTACGTAATAAATAAACAGAAATTTGACAAAAGCAGCGTATTAACGTCCCACAGCTGGGCACAGGCCTCACTCACAGGAGAGTGGGTTTATTTATAAAATAATCTGTTCTATTATCTTAAAATTGCTATAGTTCCCCGTAAATTCCTATTAACATTTCCAAGACAATAACAAGACGATGAGAAGTTTTATGGGCCTTCGTAAAAACGACAGCTGTCGAATTGCTTTCATTACGTACGAAGACATACCGACGTAGTGGCCACATTAAAAAATAATAGAGAAATTCTGTTAACATTTTATTTATTGACTGTAATCTCACCTGAAGATAACTAAAATTTTAGCGTACTGACCCGATAAGAGGTAATTTACCTCATATATTTCTACATAATCGTTCAATTGCCCGTGTCAACACTTGTTGGCATTATACCTTAGTACTGTCTCAACTGGGGCAATCGGTAATATAAGCATCTCTTTCTTTTTGAGTCATAATGTGTATTATCTATTTCGCTTCTTTGTAGCTGCTGTAACACAATTTGCGTAGAGATAAGACCAGACAATAGAAAAAACAAAAATAAATCTGTTACAAAATGACTGTTAGTAAAGGTGAATGTGTCGCGTCGCAGTTGGTTATGTTTTTTGTGGTATTTTATAAACTGTGAGTATTTATTGGTGAATATTTGTGTTTTTGATTATATAAGTGATGTGGATAACAATGAAAATCCTTAAGATAAGTTTTAAGATATGAGCATATGAATACAAGACGGACTTCTTTCACTGTCTCAAACTTAGCGCAATACGACGCTATACCAAAGTATTAATTTAATAAACAAAAGATTATATTGTATTGTTTAACTATTAGCGAACATAAATATCATAACATCTGGTTGTCTTTTTTGAACGTCAGCGTCATTCGACCCGCGGGACAATCGACGCAAAAACAACTACTATTTCCGTCAACCAATCGGGGATACATTTCTAGATTAAGAAAAAAATCGGCCAGACAGTCAAACTTTTATTGTACAAGAATTATAATGGAATAGGCTTGACTTAAACATTTAAGGTAGCTTCTGGTCTATTTAAATAAAGATAATTCTGATTATATAACCCTCGTGAATGCTTTCACGCACTTACCTCGATCCAAATGGAACAGGAGTGTAGAAAATGGACTCGCAATACCAAACCCAGCAGAACCCTATTCATCTGTGAGTAAAATACCAGAGCGTCAGCTGGTCTAATTTTCCCTGGTGCTCCAGATGAAGAATATCCCGCCTCGTTTGGTAGTGATAAGCAGCATCTACTGCATTCTCCTCCTATCGCTGGTGGACCTCCTTTAGTGAGATAACAGAAAGTTGAACCTCTGGTGCCTCACTCGTGGATGATGATGGAGATGGTTTCGCTGGGTTTTAGCAATTAAAGATCTATGACTCATTGTGACCCATGCAGAGACTATGGAAGATTTCAATGCTATGCTTGATGACCTCAGCAGAGCTTCTCAACAGGTGGGCCTAAAAATGAACATGGATAAGACAAAAGTTATGTCCAATATCCATATTCCGCTCCACCCAGTTATCGTTGAGAACTCGACACTCGGAATTGTTGACGAGTGTACATACCTGGGACACATAAACCAGCCAGGTAGGTCCAACTTCGAGAAAAAGGTCAACCCCCGAATCCAACTCGGTTGGACAGCGTTCGGGAAACTCCGGAAGATGTTTTTTTCTAATATCCATCAGTGCCTAAAGACCAAAGTCTTCGAATAGTGCGTGTTGCCAGTGCTTACCTACGGATCAGAAACTTGGTCACTGACTATGGGCCTCATTCGAAAGCTCAGAGTCACTCAGCGTGCGATGGAGAGGGCTATGCTCGGAGTTTCTCTACGCGATCAAATTAGAAATGAGGAGATCCGTAGTAGGACCAAAGTCACCGACATAACCCTACGAATCGTGAACCAGAAGTGGCAATGGGCGGGACACATAGTCCGACGGACCGATGGACGTTGGGGCTCGAAGGTGCTGTAGTGGCGACCCCGTACCGGGCGACGCAGTGTAGAAAGACCCCCCACAAAGTGGACTGATGACATATAGAGGGTCGCCGGTAGCCGCTGGAGCCAGGCGGCGCAAGATCGGGCCTTGTGGACATCATTTCGAGAGACCTATGTCCAGTCGTGGACGTCCATCAGTTGAAGCGACGACAACTCATTGTGGTACTTTATCGTATATACTTCTGTTTAAGTTGGCCAGAATAAATAGGGAGTTACGTCTTCGCTTTCATTTCTTATTAAATCGTATCCCTTGGTGCTGGTGAATTGGTAACTTAGAAATATATTCAAAGACAGATTACGTGAAATGTATAACGAAATCTAGACCTTTTTCGGGACTAAGTTCAAAGTTTAAATAAGCTTAAGTCCCTCTCGTATAGTTAATAATGTAAAGGACAAAATTGGCTTCAGGATCTTTATCTCTATTTACTTTTTACGTCCTCTAATCTTATGTAATAAGAATATATGATGCGAAATCTTAATTTTAACATATTATATCCTAGAAATAAGTTTCTTATTCCCTTTTTCGTGGAGAAACCAGTCAGAAATTGACTGCAGCATGTAAAGTTAACCAGGTGATTACTATGTATTTATTATGTAAAAGATAAATAAGTAAATATTACTTTCTTACTAGCTTCTATGGCATATCGTTAGTAATTGATTAACTAATTGACTCTGACATGAAAGCCTTCCATGAGCTTTGACAGCCTCGTTGGTGCAATGCTGCGAGTACTTACTTCCGTAGAAGAAGTCCAGGGTTTCTTTTCTAGTTTATCTTTGTTTAGGCTGGTTGCAAACTACGGCCATGGCTTACCACCCTACTAGCCATGAAATCATTAATGATGATATTAAAGATGATTCAGAATTAGATTTTCATTTACCTCGTGTTTTCCCTTCTAATTATGAGGAGCAGCTTTTCTCTGTGTAAATCGTGGTTTTTTGTCAAATCTACTTCTATCAGGTTCCTCAGAACCCTAGTACAATGTAGTTTTCAGCCTTCTTCTCTCTTTCTTTTCGAGTCCAAGGAACACTTCTTGACAACATGATGGTTAGATCTTCGCAGCATATGGCCGTGACCTCGAAAATAATATAAGTATTCTCTATTGTGCATAACCCTTAGATTGCCAATGTCAACTACCACTTGACAAGGCTGATTCCATATGATACGATAATTCTGACTCAACCCAGTAAATCAGATATATAAGAATCTCTTTTTTTTAGTCATAATATGTATCATCTATTTCGCTTCTCGATAACTGTCGTACCAAAATATGCATAGATATTACATTAAATAATAGAAAAAAAAAAAAAAAATCAGTTACTAAGTGACTAATATAAACAGTGCACGTATCGCGTCGAAGGTCATTAAGTTTTTTGTGGTGTTTTATAAACTGTGAGTGCTTATTAGTGATTAATTGTATTTTTCATTACAAAAGTGAAGTGAATAACAACGAAAACCCTTGTGGTAAGTCTTCATTTATAACATATGAGCTTTTAAATATAAGACGGACTTTTTTCATTATCTCAAATTTTAGCGTAACATGACGCTACACAAGAGTCTTAATTAGTTAACAAAAGATAAAATTGTATTATTGTAAAGTTTAACTATTAGCAAACATAATAATAATAATAACATTTGGTAGTTTTTCGTGAACGTTTTAGTCCCAATAGCCAGTTTGTGTGGGGCGGGGCAGGCGACGGTTATTTTCGTCAAAAGCGCGGGAAAATTACGCCCAATAAAACGCGGCCGGACAATCTAAGGAATAAGTATTTCTAACGTGTAAAGTTTTTGATCATTCATTTTCAGAGGCCAAGGCTTTGCATCAATTGAGAAGCACAGTTCTAATGGGTAAATTTTTATGGGCATTTATCTGTCAAATAAAACTAGAGTTAACAAAGGCTTTAGTCTCTGGAAGACCGTAATGCTATGCTCGAAAACCTCAACAGAGTATCCCACCAGATGGTCCTCAAAATGAACATGACCAAGACGAAAATGATGTCAAACTGATCATGTGCCACCCAGTCGTCGTCGTCGCTTCAACCGATGGACGTGCACTGCTGGACATAGGTCTCATGTAATGACGTCCACAAGGCCCGATTTTGCGCCGTCTGGCTCCAGCGGCTACCGGCGACCCTCTTTATGTCATCGGTCCACCTTGTGGGGGGCCTCCCTACACTGTCCGGTGCGGGTTCGCCACTCCAGCACCTTCGGCCCCTAACGTCCATCGGTCCTTCGGACTATGTGCCCGAAATAGTAGATGAGTAGGCCTACCTAGGGTATTCAGTGCAGTTGGTCAGATTAAATTTCGATAAAGAGGTTAACCGCCGAATCCAACTCGGATGGGCAGCGTATGGAAAATTACGTCAAGTCTTTTCGTCAAACATTCCTCAGTGTCTAAAAACAAAATGATATGAACAGTGGGTCTTGCCAATGCTGGCCAATAACTATGCGCCTTATTAGAAAGCTCAGGATCACACAGCGGACGATGGACGTTACCGACATAGCTTGAAGGGTCGCGGAGCTGAAGTGGCGATGCGCAGGGCACATAGCTTGAGGGGTCCCAAGGTACTGGAGTGGCGACCACGTACCCGTACGTGCAGCGTTCGTAGACTCCCCCAACCAGATGGACACATGATCTGAAAAGGATCGCCGGAAGCAGATGGAATGTATTATGGAAGTCCTTGGAGGAGACCTATGTCCAGCAGTGAACGTTGGTTGAGATGATGATTAACTTCTCAGAATTAGATATGTTGTCATATAACCCACAATACATCTTTATTTGTATTTCCAGTGTGGATTAAATTATATTTTCTAATGGTTTTATGGCTACCCTAAACCTTGTGCGTGTCACACACTATTGTACAAATGTCCCAAGGATTTTAGCGAAGCAGTTAAAGCACATTTGCAGCAGTTTAGGCGAAGTTAGATAGAATTTAGGATAGGAATTGCTACTCTTGTAAATGTTTATTGTTTTAAATGCTCAAAGGGGTTACAAAGATAAACAGTCTTTTTAAGGGAATATACAGCTTAGTCTGTATGTAACGCAAACTTTTATCTCCTTTTAAAACGTCGGATTAATTGGAAATTTTGTACACTTATCATAAATTAATTAAAATACAATTATTTGCAAAATAATCATTCCCCATTTGGATATGATAGACGTTTTATAAAACGATCAATATATGTAAATCAATTAGTCAATATAATAAATAATATCTATAATAGTTTTAAGAGAAGACTAAGACTGATACCTATATTCATTCGAACCAACAATATATAAAAACTCCTCCGCCTTGCTTCGCTTCCTCAATTTTGAGGGTCGTGACAACCACCTCTGATGAGCAATTTTCTTTTAATAATGGAACGCCATTTGCCTCTGCTTTCTGCGGCGTGTAAGGCATCGTAGACGGAAGACTGTAATGTGGTGCGGATCTGATCGGACCAAAGCATTGGGCTCCGACCTCTTGCTCTTTTGCCATTAGCTTTTGCAGTTATCACGAGCTTATCACCCTGTTTCCTAGCAATGTCCCCAAAGCACTCAAGTATTTTTTGAGGCAGATGCTGGAAAGCCTAGTTGTAACATTGAGTTTCTTAAGAATTGATGCGTTGGTCCGATATGCTGTCCAAGGTATAAGAAGAATTTTCCTCCAGCACTACATTTCAAAAGCATCGATGCGATTGCGGTCTAATGATCTCAAGGTCCACGTCTCAGCACCATAGAGAAATATTGAAAAGTCGAGGCTTCGTAGTAGTCTAATTTTAGTTTTAAGAGTTATTCGCCTATCTTTCCAAGTTCTATGGAGCTGAGACATGACGTTCTTTGCCATTCTGATACGCCTCTTTACTTCGATTTCACATGAATCATTATTGCTGATATTAGAGCCGAGGTAGATGTAATTTTCCACGGTCTGAAGACTGAGTATTCCAGTCCGCTTCAAAGAGCTCATGCGATCTACCACCATAATCTTAGTTTTTAATTTATTTATGCTGACGCTTAGACTGCTACTCACAGTTGACATTTTTTCCAGTAGTTTTGTCATTTCGGCTTCGTTCGCAGCAAATAGTGTAGTATCATCAGCGTATCGGAGATTTGTGACCTTAACTCCACCGATGTGTACTCCATCCCAATTATCGCAAGTATCGATAATAACTGTTAAAGCTTTTATTAACGAAACAATCATTTTGTTGCTTGAAAGCGTGGGGTGCTCGAAGAGAATTCTTCTAAGCATCCCACTCTTTTAAACTAATAAATTGAATGTTTTGTTAATCTCTCTATTCTAAATACTAACATATAAATAGTATTTTTAGTTTGATCGTCCACTAAAACCTAGTTTTTGTTATATTTTATTTTATTACCATACTTTGTCTTAGCTAAAAAGCTATACGTGTCATCTATAAATAGAGAGTAGACAAATTAACATCTAAAAGACGTGACTACTTAAAAGAAAATCAATTCAACACGAAACTTTAAGCCTCTTACCTCAATTTTTATTTAGACTTCTTCGTCATTATTGTGACATCACAGTCAATTGCAAATCTACACATAATTAAATGAAGAATTTTCAATTTCATTCAATTTGATAGTAACTGTCCAAATTACCTTTAAAATACATCACACAGAGATACAATTAATTGAGGTTTCACTCGTGAGTGTAGGTATATAAAAGGATAGACACTCACATTGCCTCATTGGTGAAGTGGTCAACATTTTTAGCTACAGACACTGAACTTCTGGTTTCGAAATTAGTTTACGTTAAAAAGTCTTCCAACACCACTTTTTTTCCACCACGTCCAAAAAAGTTTGACTCACTGACGAAGCGGAATACCCATTTAGCCCCAGCGGACCCTCGTCATCCTAAAGTGAGACACCAGTGGCTCACTGTAAAAGAGAAAGAGAAAACCCTTTATTGCACACAAGATAAAATTAAAAAGACATATAAACTAAGATACTTATTACTATAATATAGCTTGTAAAGGCGGTCTTATTGCTACAAGCAATCTCTTCCAGACAACCTTATTATGTAAAGAAGCGAACTAAAATAAATAATAGGGCAGAGCAACGCCAGAAACTTAAATATAATATATAAAAACAAATTTTTGTTTTTAACTATATAAGATGTTACATATGTCGGAGAATAAGAGAGAACGGAGAAGCATAAAGCACAGGAGCGTAGGGTTCTCCGCCGACATCGTTATTAATTACTTATACTGTGGGCGTTCGTGGGTAATGCCGGTGTAAACAAACACTTTATTAATTAACTCGAATTATAATGTTCAATCACTTAATGTTCCCGATATCAATTTACACAAACTAATTAACAATAATAGCTAGGAACGCGACAGCTCCGGTCGAGCGCCGCTCGATAACTGCCGAGAGACTCCCGCCGGACTGCCACTATTGACTCTGTCCCTCGCCTATCGACAGATGGCGCCAGCGTTCCACAGACACCTGTCCTCCGACACATATAACATAAATATTATATACATAAATATCAATATATCTATAGATACATATTGAAAATATATACACAAAAGATATGAATTAAAAGATATACAATATAAAGAAAAGGAAATGATATAGATTAAGACATAGAAAATATATAGATAAAGATTTAAGATGACGTGATCACAAGTGATGTGATCGAATATAATGCTCCAGATGAAGCTGAATTGGGATTCAAGATTGTGAGAGGAGGCACGCAGATGTTGCCTTCTACAGATAGAAAGAAATTCAGGAATAACCTACAGCTCCATTTCAAGTGTTTCTTCTTTTAGCGAGACAACTATACCCCTGTACCTGATTGCGCACGTTGAGCCATCTCCTCCAGCCCACTATTACGGTGAAAGTATAAAAAAGTATGTGTGTTTGCAGATACTCTTCAACACTATACTGTTTCCTGCTAAAATTGCCAATCCCTGCATTAAATTGGATATCGTGGTCCAAATTTGATAAGGAGGAGGGATATAACAGCTAATTAAGCAAGGAATAACTGCCTTATTATTTATTATATAAATTTCTTCACCGCTATATGTCACCACGCTCTACCCCTTTCACTTATCAGCAATCTCCCTAACCAAAAGGTTGCCTGGAAGAGATCGCTAGATGGCGATAAGGCCGCTTTATTGTACTGATCTTTCTGTATTTACTTTTTTAATGTTATTTTGTGGTGTACAATAAAAGTGTTCTTTCTCTCTGTGTCTCTCATTGGTCTAATGGTTAGCATGTTCGACTACAGACATGAGGTCCTGGGTCAGGCCAATTCAAATATCAACATTGAGTTTTCTATCAATATTTGCCCGAAGTTGGGAAGTTGGCAGTGTGATCCACCCCCGTGCCTTGGAGAGCACGTTAAGCCGTTGGTCCTGCGCCTGATGTCTCTCCAGTCGTGTCGGATTTCCGTCATATCAGACTATTAGAGTGAAGGAATAGAGAGTGCACTTGTGTGCTACGCCTGCCAATCCGCAGTGGAGCAGCGTGGTAGGTCTATGCTCTAAAAACCCTCCCTCATGCGAGTGAAGAGACCAGTGCCCAGCAGTGAGACGTCAATGAGTTGCTAATTACCTTTTTACTGAGCGATGAATAATTGCCTATATCTTGATGTAACTAGCAATATTTAAACCATTCAGGTCCCATTGAAGTTTGAAGGCTTCGTTGGTATAACAGTTCGAGTACTGGACATCTTGTTTCCAATTCTGACTGGACACATCCTGAAAATAGTATTTTGAATTTAACGATCTTGAACGTTGTGGTATAAAAACGATGTAGTGATTAAAATTGAGAAAGGTATGCTTAGATAGTTTGGGCACGTAGAGAGAATGAATGAAAGGAGACTCACAAAAAGGATTTAAGCGTCAAGAGTGAATGGGAAAGTTAGGAGGTGAAGACCAAGGAGAATGTTCCTGGACCAAATCCAGGACATAAATAAGGGCCAGACGAACTTTTATGAAACGTTTAATCAGAGTCAAAGTAGCGAAGAAGATATGCAAAGATGGTTAACCTGATGGGAATGAGGCGTGATATATACATATGTTTGTATGATCTAGAAAAGTGAAAGCTTTCAACTTTGACTAGTTAGCAATCTGCTAGCGAAGACTTAAAGTACGTTGCTGTGTAGAAATTGATAAGAAGTATTTCACTATATGCATTTATAAAATTCCAGGTCATCTAAGTCCTGAAGAAAGAATCGTTGAAAATTCCTAATTAATGAAATAAACTTTATAGCTTGTATTAAAGCTCGCTACGTATGATGTAGTAAAACAGTCGTATTTTTAATGAAATAAAATGGCAAACGAGTGTACGGTTCACCAAATTACGGCTGCGGTGACGAGTCTAATATAGAGATTAACCATTTGCCGTGGAATTATTAAAGCGTTGAAGTATATGCATAAATACACGGAGACTCTCAGTTCCTTCACTAGCACAGTGTAATGGAATTGTACCGACACTTGAGGAGAAAGATCAGGCACAGAAGACGGGTTAAAGTGTTCTGCTAGAAATAGAGGTGGAGCACACAGGAATGTAGCAGCCTATTAACGTTGCACAGCAGGGCACAAGCCTCCTCACTGATAGAAGAGAAAATTGTTAGGGCACAAACCTACCACGCTGCTCCACTGCAGATTGGAAGGCTACATATACCCTAGAACTACCACCAGAATACGTGTTAATTTCTTTTCTTAAAGAAAAGTGGGTGTGATGGTGCCTGAGCAGGATCCGAAGCCGCTAAATATATAAGTGTATGCCCTCGTGCTAATTAAAAATATAGAGCTAATACTGGTGCATTCTTAACTGAAATACCAATAGAGACGTTAAAGCAGCCCAAATCAGGACTTGAACCCAGGACTTCTGTCTGTAGCCTAAGCCTAAGGAATTTTTTTTTAGTATTGCTGACAGATTAGCTTGAAACTGTATATTTTAATTCGTCGTAAGTGATGATACATCTAATATGGAAGTAACACTTTGTAAACTCCTCATTGGTCTAGTGGTTACCATGTTTGACTACAGACATGAGGTCCTGGGTTCGAGACCTAGGTCGGGCCAATTCAAAAATCAATATTGAGTATTCTATTAAGATTTTCTCAATATATGCCCGAAGTTGGGAAGTTGGCGGTGTGATCCAACCCGTGCCTCGGAGAACACGTTAAGCCGTCGGTCCTGCGCCTAATCTCTCTCTCCGGTCGTGTTGGATTGCCGTTACGTCGGACTATGAGAGTGAAGGAATAGAGAGTGCACTTTTGTACTATGCCTGCCAACCCGCAGTAAAGCAGCGTGGTGGGTCTATGCTCTAAAAACCCACGCTCCTCGGAGTAAGGTGGCCTGTGCCCAGCAGTAGGACGTTACTTACTACTACTTTATAATCTACGCAACATCGTACTGGTACCCAATTTTTATGCTTGGTAGAATATTTTCTGGTGGGGTGTTAAGTAGCCAACGACGCAGCTTGGAGCAGTCAGCCTCAGGCAAATCAGAAGATGCAATTTCCTATATTTCCCGAACTCAGGATCTTTGCCAATGAAGCTAGAACAGGCGTTATTGCACCATCGAGGCAGTCTATCTTTATAGATCTATGGACAGTGTAGCCAACCTTTTGCGGTGAACTCCCGATATTTATTGCCTGAAATTAAACTCCCAATATGTTTAAATTAACAGATTTTCATCGACCACCTCGTGGCGGTTGATCTTGTTTTATATTCACGTAATTCAGGAATAAATTTGATATTGGATATTTTATACATTAAACAAAACAAGTATATTGGTTTTATTACTGTTCCTCGTCTTGTCACCCAGGTGGCTCACAATCCCGTGAAAATATGGGCAAATCTGTTATTTATGAGATTGGTTGCCCAACGATATTTTTGAGCCCTCCAGAAGACACGTAAAAATTTCATGAAAATTGTTCCAGCAGTTTAGGAGGAGTTCAATCGGGTATACACGTGCAGAAGAAATATGTAAGCTCGCACGCACGCATGTTCGCATGTACGTACGCATCCACGCACGCACCCACGCATGCACACACGCACGCACGTAGGTATCTACCTTATTATTACGCTATTATATGCAGATCCAAATCCAAAATGAAATCCATCCTTTGCTTCTTGTTGGACCGAAATTTCACGAAAGAAATAATTTTAGAGTCTGTTGGTCCAGAGATAGTGTGATGCAGATAAATAAAAAAGAGTTGCAATGAGGTTTTGTTAAAAAGAGGTTAGCTTGGACTAGTTAGTGATTATTATTATTTTATTTGTTGTATTGCCAATAAATTACTTTATTTGTTTATTAAGCTGTCTTTGTAATTATATCAGTAAAACATGTACTTCCGGCTTAATGCTATTCCGGTAATTGTCTTAAGTTTAATCACATCTGTGTAAAGTCGTCGTTTTAACGACGATTGCATTTGGTGGACTTATTGTTTTTGAGTGGGGAGTTTTGCAGGGGGGATTAAAAGAAATGTAGCACGGGAGAATGAGGGACATTCGATATGTGACTGTTGTCAGTGTGTATTAACGTTGTTTATTGGTATTGTGTTTTAAATCATTCCATTGGTGGCACGAGAAGAGTAAAGCTTGTAATATAATAATAAAGAATCGTAGAATAGTATTACTTAACTTACAAATTATTGAATGACACTAAAACCTGTAGCGAAATGTTTAATTAAATGAGAATTATTAATAGTATACGTTACGCAAAAAATTGACTCTATCTGTATTCTACGTAAATTGAAATTTTATATTAAATAATATTTACGATAAATGAAAGTCGAGTGTTCTGACTAAAGCCAACAGCAAAATCAGTCCAGTGTCCATTTTTTATCATCGTCATTTCAATATTTCGATTAGTGGGTTTCTTAATCATTGTCCTTTTCATGAAAGATTAAGATTTATTCATTTACATCTCTAGAACGTCTTCCGTAGTTTGTTATAGAAAAGGATAGTGTTAACTTCAAATGAATTAGTTTTCTCTTTTATCGTGTACTCTTTATCACCATTTTTTTGGATCCCTAATATATAACAGCTGTAAAAACAAAGCCTATTCCCAATTTTCTGTCTTAGCATTCGCACTTAATACAGCGTTCGTTAGAGAATTCGTTAAACGGTCGTTCAACGAAAGCTTAAAGTTAGGAATAATTACTCCTAACCCTTCTATCTTGGTTTAAAGGTCGTAACAAGGGAAAACAAACGCCGTTGTCGCTTGAAATCAATTTCGTTTTGTTGTTTTATACTCGCAATCCTATTCCCCGTGGGTTAATGGGTTATTTAACGTTTTAGGTTTAATAGCCTCTAGTGTTCGAGGAATGATTCAGGACACTTCATTGTTTGTTATGATTGTGCCCATTATGATTTTAAGCTTTCATTTTAGAATAATTTCGGATTTTAACGCTGTATTCAAATTGTGTAGAAATAATATTTGATGTGCAAAAAATATACTACCCTTTTTAAGCATTATGCTTTTTTTACAGATTTGTTAGGATACCACAGGTCTTTATAGAGAAATATCAAGCTTAGGAAAAAATTGATATGGATTTAAATTATCAGATATGTAAACTAGTTTATTTAATAAAAAATGACACACTCATCGAGGTCTAATTCTAAAAATATTGAGCCTGGTAGATGGATGATAAAGACCCTAAATTATAGAAAATTCAATTCCAAAGAACTTTGGTAATTACCATTTTTCATAATAAATTGCATAATGTCCAAAATAGGCAATCAACCCCCACCCCCACCCCTCAAATAATTCCCATAAAAAAAATTCTGCTAACAATGAATGCTACATCAACTGGACTACATCCAACAAGCAAAATTCATATTTTAATGAATTTTAAACATTTTTAAGTGTAAAAAGTTAGTGAGAAGTGTGTTAGGGTAAGATGGATCGGGTAATCTTATCATCTCATAAGAAAACTAATTAAAATTATAAATAAATAAAGATTTAGTATATGATATCCGTATGCCTTCTACATGCTGTTATTGGAATAATTCATAGGGTCGTAGATCTGGAGAAATGCTTGGTAACGAGCGAATGGGGTAACGAAGTGGGCCCTGGGGGCCTCCCGCGTTCACCCAAAATGCGTAATCAGATATAAAACTCCGCTACTTACGCTTAGATTTTATTACCCATGTTTAATAGTTACGTAGATAGCTATATTAGACATACGATAAGCATATATAGCAGGAACTAAAATAGAATATTGTAATTGTCACCCCATAAAATCAAAATCAAAATCAAAAATATCTTTATTCANTAAAATATTCGAAAGTATTGTGTATTGATACATTGATTTCATGATTTCATTGAACAACATGGCTTTGTCCAAAATAAGATCAACCATCACCAGTTTATCTAAATGCGAGTATACACACTTTTTGGTTGGAAATATTGACGTGAAAAAAAAAAGTTAAAGTAGTATATATGGATCTTCAGAAAGCATTCGATTAAGTAAATCATCAAATGTTCCTTAAAAACTGGAGCGTTTTGATATCCACGGTGATTTACTCAGGTGGTTAATATCATGTATTTCTAATAGATCACAAAAAGTTGCATTTAATGGATTTTATCCCCAACCTATTTCAGTCATTTTTGGAGTTCCAAAAGGGTCACATTTGGGACCATTGCTCTTTTTGATGTTTATAAGTGGCATAGTAACTGTTATTAAAAATAAATGTCTTTTTTATGCAGATGATTGAAGAATATTTAGTACCATTAATAATGTAGATGCCTGCGCAATATTTCAATCAGATCTTGTATCTATTAAGCTTTGGTGCACTCAAAATGATGTGACGCCTGCAAAGGATCCGCGTTGATAACAATATCTCATCTTGGTGCGAGGTTCATGCAGGAGTTCTCCAGGTAGGCATACTGTCACTACACCTTTATGCCATTTTAGGCAATACGATTACTCAAAATATTACTTCTCTCTATCAGGCGATATCTAAATTTTTAATCAGTCCACACTAGAAAATCTTCCTTCCGCAATTTCTGGTACCAATAATGTCTTTACCTTAATATATAACTGGAGTAAGTCGTTGGGCTTAAAAGTCAATCGTATTAAATCTCAAGCCATTATTAGTAGCAGAAGTTTGATATCAAGAGTGGACTGGCCAAGTCTTCCACTGATTTTCTTGGATAGTATCACTATACCGTACTGTGAAACATTTAAAAATTTGGGTATACATTTTGATAAAACCTTGTCTTGGACACGGCAGGTGGGAGAGTAAAGTAGTAAAGAGTAAAGCCGATGCAACCCATCCTAATCTGACTGAGGACCAATTAAACGAGCTTGAGGGACTACAAAATCTATTCTATTCGGTCCATATTTGGACTACGCAATTATGACCACGTCTCAGAATTTCAAACAAAGCTCAAGTGGCTGCCTATACGATTTCGCCGAAATTTACATTACGTCTCCCTTCTGTACTGTGTGTTATTTAATTAAAATTTAAAATTGATATTAAATTCTGGTCCAGATTACTTAAAAATATAAATAACTGAACCACATTTAATCTTCAATGATCGCTATTAATCATTCATTCATTAGCTTTGGTTATCAGTAACTCATTCATTACAATCTCATTCATTGAGAGACCTTAATACGAGGCTGCGGTTGGCAATTCATTAAATTAATTTGTTGATTTTTTTTTCGTAAAAAATATTTCTAAGGATTTTTGATAAGGGTTATCTTAATGTTCATATAAATTGTCTGTTATGAAACAAGATAGCAAGTGGTTATAGCTCCGTTTTATGTAAATGCAAATGGATTTAGTAATAAGTAATAAATATCACGTTTCTGAACTCCAGCTTGATCTGTTGAAGCAGGAGGGTATTGCAATACCTTTTGAGAGAAGCTTAGTCTAGCTATAATTAGCCACTAATAAGCTTGTGGGGCTGAATAAAATGGAGAACGTAAAGTTATTTATTTCTACTAACGTTCCACTGCTGGTCTCACTCACTGTGTGGATTGGCAGGCTACACCTAAAAGCTTCCTGACCGAAAAGCAAAATGATGTATTTGAAGGAATCAATTAATCAAGCACGTAAGTTTTATTATTCATCAAGACAAACCTATTGGTGCTTGCTTCAGATTTGAATTCGCATCTTCCGTAAGTGTGAGTCAGAGAATCCAGGTATACTAGCATAACTCTACCATAGCTTCGAAAACGGGAAAGTATCACATCTAAAACTACAGCTGCAATTAGGGAAGAAAGAACTTTACACATAGATTTTTTGTAACACCCAAATTCTTACATAGATATAAATTAAGTGGTAATGTTATGATATGCTACACAGTTCCAAAACAGCAAAATAGTTCAGTCTATTTAGTCGGCTAAAAAACTATTTACAATTACATTTACAGCTACAACATGGGCTATGGGTTGAGCTACGGCTTCAGCTACAGGTTGAGCTACAGTTTCTACTATAGCATCTGTTTCAGCTTCAGCAACATCTTTATTCACAGCTTCACTCACGAGGGGCTACTCTAATGCTGCGGATTGCGGTTATCAAAGTAAAGGCCCAGATGAAGTACCTGGGCCTTATGTTGGATGCTCGTTGGGGATTCCAGGCACATTTTGCCTGGATTACCCCTCGGCTAATTAATATCGCCTCTGCGCTTGGATGACTTTTTCCAAATGTGGGGGGGCCAGACTCGCCATGCAAGAGGCTTTATGCCGGAATAATTGCAAGCATGGCTCTGTATGGGGAACCTTTATGGGTGAACGTCTTGACAGCTTCGAATCGAGCTCTCTTGCGAAAAGCCCAGAGACTGATAGCCATCAGGGCAATTAGAGGTTACCGGACAGTGAAATGGATAGTGGCGACCTTCTTGGACACTGCGGGCAGAAGTTATTGCGGGTGCCTATCAGTTCCGGGCAAGAGTCAGAGGCGAGTTGCCTAATGTCGTAGATAGACAAAGAACGAAAGAACTTTCCGACAGGACCTTAATCAGTCAGTGGAGAGAAGACCTCGAGTCCCCATTAGCGGGCATTTACACGGTGACAACAATCCGGCCGCAACTGGATCGTTGGCTCAACAGAACGCACGGATCATTGTCCTTTTGGTTGATGTAGGTGCATCAAATTGTTGGTATGGAGGATCCGCCAGCATGCTTTGAGCGTGGAGCGCCAATTGATTCGGCACAACACACTGTGGAAGAGTGCCCAGCTTGGGTATCCCAGCACTACCTTCTATCGCAGCTAGTCGGAGACGACCTTACACTACCGACCATAGTCGCCGCCATGGTCGGTAGCGAAACGGCATGGAGGGCTTTCGCCTCGTTCTGTGAGTCTGTAATTTTACAGAAGGAGGGAAGCTCGAAGGCGAGAGAGGCAGTAGCTCATGTCCCTCTCCGCCAGAGGAGGGTTAGGTGTGATAAGCGTATAGACGCCCACCTGTTCCAGCTTACATGAACCTTATGTAGGAAGCATCTGGGGAGCCATCTGAGTCGAATGCGTAGGCGAACTTCTGGCCCCCCACCCATTGGATGTAGAGGGTTCCGCTGGGTTTTAGTGGGTATTATCCTGCGAGTCCCACACTGCCGAGTAGAGTTTTTAATTCACTCGGCGTGCGTAAATGCATTTCCCAGCGACAAAAAAAAAGAAATAGTTACAGTTGCAGCTATAGCAAATCCATAACATAGCAACAGTTTACAACAACAGTTTTTAAAACAGCTATAGCTGCAACTACTGTTATTGCAACGATTATAAATGCAGTTAGTGTTATAGGAATTGCTACAGCTATGGTTACAGCCATAGCTGTAGCAATTACGCCTTACGTGTGGGAGTGCTTTTTATGTTTGTTCGAACTTATGTAAAAGTAAATCCTACATTGATTTATATTATATTAAAGATATGTTTGGATATTGTATTTATTACAAAGATAATGTTGGATATATACTGTGAATCTGCTGTTTCTTTTAAACTATGTTTGCATAACGTCACATCTAAATTATAATCAGAACCTATAGCTCTTTTTTACGCAAGTAATATATATTTATGTAGAGGAAGCAATGGGTGCTTCCTAGTAAACGTAAATAAAATACTCCAGACACAAACTTGAATTTAATACGAGGAAAAATTGATAAAGGTACACTTTGAAGAGAATATCCGTAACAGCGGAGAGATATATTATTTTCATATCAAAGGAAACCAGATGTTTAAAAGAAAATAGGCTTAATCAGCGTATTCAGCAGAAAGCCCTGAAGGGCAAGATATTTTAGATCATTTGCGCCCTTTGAAGCGACCGACCGTGAATCTCTGGGAGATTACACGGACCCTCTTTCTACATTGACCTCTGAAAGATGCCGCGTCGGCGTTTATGGTGACGTAAAAATTGTCTTTACTCAGTCTAATGGTACCTTACTGCTGAATCCTTTACATTTTGAAATGAAAGAGACTTATAATTTGTAGCTACGAGTAATTATTCGAAAAAGAAATTGTTATTATTTCCTTAGAAAGTATTATTTATATTATTGTTATTAATGTACATTCACTGCCATATTGGATTTGTTTTCAGCTTATCCAGCAACAGACATGAGATCCAGGGTTCGAGTCCCGCCTTAGAATTAGAAAATACCATCTCCTAAACCCAGTACTCGTACCACTGAGCCAGCGAGTCCCTCAGTCGCAAATCTGAGGGTTACTCGCACATAATTCTCTATTCTCTGATGTCATGAAAAAGTTCGTGCTTAAGATATGCATTGTTTTGCATCCTACCTTTACCGGCAATGGGGGAGTGAGGTAGACTTTGCATTTAAGCATCCCAAAGGAAATTAGAATCCAATCGGCAGTGTAGGACTCGCTGGATAGCCAGATTACTCACTAAAACCAGGGAAACCCAAGAGGGTAGGTAAATAGATGAAGATATCTATTTACCTATTAGGGGAGCTAGAAGTTTGCCTGCCGATGCGTCTCTAATGACACTCCAGATGCTGCTGGCACACATTCAACCGCGCCCCACTATCCTCTGGCGAAGAAGGGCATTAGCTATATACTCTCTTAGCCTTGAAATTACCTCAAGGTAAAACCATTCATCCGGTCGGCAGCGAAAGATCGTCCTCGAGTAGCATCGTCAGAAGACGCCATTAAGGTCCCGAGGCTGGGCACTCTACAATAGTGTGGTTCACCGAATCATAGGGAGCTCCACACTCAAGACAAGCAGGTGTTTCTTCCATACCAACAATTTGATAACTGCCTTTGGTTGGTCTTGTGGGCAGCATTTTCGGCTACAGACATGAAATCTCGTGATCGGGTGAATTTAGAAATTGATATTGAGTTTTCTATCAGGATTTTCTCAAAATTTGCCTATAGTTGTGTAGTTGACGGTATGCACCACCCCGTCTCTTGGAGAGTACTCCGTTGGTCCTGGGCCTGATTTATCCCCGGTTGTGTTGGATTGCCGTCACATCGGACTATGACAGTGCACTTGTACATTATGGCTACCAACCCTCAGTAGAGGAGCGTGGTGTTCGATGAACTTTCTTTCCTATGAGTCAGGAGACCTGTGCCCAACTTTATTTTACTTACTTACCAGTGATCCATGCCTCTTAACCTGCTGTTTAATAAAGCCTGATCGCTGCTACTGTAGTAATTCCCGCTATTGGAGACTTGTGGTTCTCTCTCCATCTGCAACCCTGTGCCCAGCGGTGGGGAATTATAGGGCTGGTACTAACTCAACTTAAACCTAAACCTATCATTGGTCAGTGACGATACAGTCTAAGATATCTTGTGTTTGATAGCGTAGGGATAAACAAAGAACATTTTTTTCCATCTCTTTAAATAGAGCTACTATCGTATAAGAATGAACTCAACTAGCTAGTTCAAATTCCCGAAGAGCGACGACTCCCCGGGGCGTACTTCATTACGCTGATACTCAGTAACAAAGCATTTTTATTCAGATTCTAGACTATATGAAAAATGCTAACACGCCCTAAAGATTCCAAATCTTTTACGTAGTATAAAATGAAGTTA
This sequence comes from Elymnias hypermnestra, assembly GCA_015832385.1. Classification (NCBI taxonomy): domain Eukaryota; kingdom Metazoa; phylum Arthropoda; class Insecta; order Lepidoptera; family Nymphalidae; genus Elymnias; species Elymnias hypermnestra. The sequence continues at coordinate 3,519,437 of JACTOM010000908.1, forward strand.
TTTTCGTTGTCTGTTCTCTCGGTTCTTTTAAACTACCCAACGGATTTTAATGCAGGTATTAGCAATAGATAGAGTTATTCAAGAGGATGGTTTATATCTAAAATACATAAATATTATAGTACAAAATAAACTGAAAAACTCAAAGATTTAGAATGTGACATTTTTGTGCACTTAAAAGCAAACGCTGGTTAAACCGTATGAGATAGATAAAATTAATGTACTGCGGAATTGTACATCATTAATAGATCGATAAAAAAGTCCAGGACAGTATATACTTATCTCCAAAAGATAGCCCGCGGTAACCATTTTTATCTTTTACATATTAGAAGAAAATACGTGTTATTTAATAAGCTTTATACCACAAAGTATTATTCCTCATCCAATTCAGTATATTACATACATTGTATATTTTATTTAGATCATAATTGACATTAACAGCGTTCCATTCCATTGGATATTTTAAAAGATATAAGAAATTTAGGAATCTCAAGATCTTAGAAGATATCGGAGATTTAGCAACCTCTTCTAAGATATATGTGTTTCTTAGTACATCAGAAGGCCAGTTTAGGAGGTTGTTTCTATAGCTAAGTAGCTCCCAAATATGTGATGCTTTAAGGAATATTGGTGGGATATTAAGGCATAAGACTTAAAGTATAAAAAGGTAAGTCGGGCCTCCTTACTCACGGGAGAGATGGTTGTTAGAATATTAACCCACCAGGCTTCTTCTCTGCTGATTACCAGGTTACATATACCCCAGAATTAATCCCAGGATGTGCAGATTTCCACACGATGTTGTTCTTCACCGAAAAGTACAATAATGGATCGAAAAGAACAATGAAACACATAAATCTCCTAAGTCGAAGCTTCTTGAGAGCTTTCATCGATAAAGCTGCCTAAATCATTCGACATATAACAAAACAATTTGTTATTTTTATTGCTGATATTTGACTGTGTTCACACCTGATGATAAATCATGATACAATCTAAGATAGAACCGCGTTCATATAGTAAGAGGTAGTTTATCTTTTACAGTTTCTACATCGTACAGGAACACAAATCCTTTGATTGGCGATGTGACTTAGGCTGTTAGGGTTGTAACTAGCCACGGCCGAAGCCTCCCACCTTTCCAAAATCAGATTAGAAAAGGCAATTTCCTAAATTCGTCTTACCTGGGTTCGATCCCAGGGCCTATGCTTGTCGATTCGTATTTCGAAGCAACCTAAGAGCTTTCATAAAAAGCTGCCTAAATCTCTTGAGATACAGCAAAACAATGTATAACAGCATAATACTTATTTTATAGATCTATAAAACTGTTTACTTAAAACATTAATATATCTCCAATATATTGGAGGTATATCAATCTGATGAGATCATACAACATACTCTACGTATAGGTATAAAATCCGTGCAAAACCGGGGCAGATCGCTAGTACAATATGTAGATTATATAACTGACTAACTAAAACGCACATTAAGCAAAAAACAATCACTCAAAATATTAACTTCTCTTCATAATTACGCGAAACTCAAAACACTAGATATTGTTAAAGTACCCGAAATTTGGTTCAAACTGTGGTTTTTGTTTATCCGCTAGCCGAGGAACTTTGTACAACGAGGTTTGGCTTAAGTATTGAGCTGAACAGAGACAGGGATTATATTTATTTATAATCTTTATTGGACAAAGTGCGACAGGCGGGTGTCAGAAATAGAGAAATAATCCATAAATTAATAATATGTTCATAACTTTATATATTTCTTTCAAATATTACACAGCATTTCATAATAAAATTCAATAACCAAACTAAAATATTCTTTAATTCCAGTAAACTCGATAAATTTTCTTGTCAAAGGCTCTTCCACCAGTTCTTGCATCATCAACATCTTTTATCATAACACACAATTATCATTATGACATATTAATAAGACGACAGTTTTAATTTAAAGAAATACACGTAGCTTTGTATCACAAAGCAGCCCGATTTACCGACACAACTAACTTAAAACACAATAACTGGTAGCTAACGTTGATTAAAAATTGAGAACTCAACTAACTTCTGCGATACAGGACTATTTATAACGATTTACTAATTAGGCTATTACGGCAAAACACCAATGAGAGTGTTTGCCGCCAAATACATTTATTAATTATCTTATTTATTAATGGCTGGTGATCCCCCATGGTAGCTCAGGGCGGAAGTTCTCACGGCTGTTTACCAGGACAGAGTAGCCGTGATAACGCAAGAGGCATTACCAGATGCTGAAGAACTAAGGAGGGTCCGGGTTCTAGTTTACAGATCCTTGACCCAAAGATGGAAGGAGTATCTCGGGTACCTAATGGCGGGCGTGGCCATAGTAGACGCGATCTGCCCTCGTGGGGCAGAGTCAATATGTGACAATTCGGCGCGCGTCTCCCCAGTTCTCGGGTGACTGCCCGCCGGTGCTGTCGACTTTTGAAACTGTCAACATCGGGAACATTAAGTGATTAAACATTATAATCTGATTTAATTTTTAAAGTGTTTGATTGCATCAACATTATCCACCAAAGCCCACAGTATGGAAAGTGAATTATTGATGCCATTAATGCTGATGTCGGCGGAGAACCTTAAGCCCTTATGCTTTATGCTCCTTCTCTTTCACTCTTTCTCTCTTATTCTCCGACAAATATAATACTTTTCATCATAAATTCTCTTTTCTAAATTTTAGATCCGAAAACAAAATTTAGATAACAGATTCTAATATTGACAAAAAACACATTGAGATTTCAATAAATTATTAGTATTCATTTTCGACATTTTTATTATCTGAAAGACTTACTAAATTCTTAATATATATTCCATATTCCCTCCCTCTAAGTCTATTATAATTATAGACTTAAAAATTAGTTTGCCAACGAAGTTTCACTTCTGACGTGTGTACTTTGTACGCACGCACTTTTAATTATTTTGATTGCAAGTTCTTTTTGTTTTAGTTAAGTTTTGACCTTGCATAATTATTACATACATGCAAGTTATACATACATATTATAATAAATATACATATATGTCGGATTGCAAGAGTCTGTGGATGGCCATCTGTGTATCGGCGTAGGGGCAGAGTCAATAAATGGCAGTCGGGCCCGTCTCTCGGCAGTTCTCGAGTGGCGGTCGGCCGGAGTGGTCAACTATTGAAACTGTCGCGTTCCTATTGTTAATGAGTTTGTGTAAATTGATATCGGAAACATTAAGTGTTAATTAATAAAGTGTTTGATTGCACCAACATTACCCAAGAACGCCCACAGAATAAGAAATTAAATAATGGATTTAATTAATAACGATGTCGGTGGAGAACCATACGCCCATAGATAATAAATACATATATAGTGATGTAGCCTCATATATTAAATGACCATGTCAGGTTTTGCAATATATTCGAATCTGTTAACTTCAGGTAAGTAGGTGATTAGCCTGCTGTACCCTAGTCTGTCTACTTTGGTCTAGCGGTTAGCAACTGCCTCATTGGTCTAGTGGTTAGCATGTTCGACTACAGACATGAGGTCCTGGGTTCGAGTCCCGGGTCGGGCCAATTCAAAAATCAATATTGAGTTTTCTATTAAGATTTTCTCAATATTTGCCCGAAGTTGGGAAGTTGGCGGTGTGATCCACCCCCGTGCCTCGGAGAGCACGTTAAGCCGTCGGTCCTGCGCCTGATCTCTCTCCGGTCGTGTCGGATTCCCGTCACATCGGACTATGAGAGTGAAGGAATAGAGTGCACTTGTGTACTATGCCTGCCAATCCGCAGTGGAGCAGCGTGGTGGGTCTATGCTCTAAAAACCCTCGCTCCTCGGAGCGAGGAGGCCTGTGCCCAGCAGTGGGACGCGTTAATGGGCTGCTACTTACTACTACTACCCTAGTCTGTTGGGCTGCCACCTCGAAGTCCACAGACAGACTTGGTTTTATATCGGATAGCCTCCCTAGTATCTGGTTCTGTTTTAAGGCGCAGAACATCGCCGTTGGCCCTGCATCCTTAGCTACTACAGCTTGGAATAGCGGTTACGCGATTGCATGGCTGTAGCTGGTCCCTGGGTGGGCTTGGACGTGGATGACGCGAACTTGTTGAGGATCTACTTGGATTGGTGTTCCGCTACTACAGATGGCATACAATGTTAAAAAATGTTGTTGACCACTACCTAATTCCCAAAGATAGTAAGTCGGAGTCAGTTTTCAAAACAAACCTCTAAAGTTTCATCCATAGCTTTTTTATCATAAGAAATTATATATGTCGGAGAATAAGAGAGAACGGAGAAGCATAAAGCACAGGGGCGTAGGGTTCTCCGCCGACATCATTATTAATTGGATCCATTATTTCATTTCTTATTCTGTGGGTAACGTTGGTGCAATGAAACACTTTATTAATTAACTCGATTTATAATGTTCAATCACTTAATGTTCCCGATATCAATTTACACAAACTCATTAACACTAATAGCTAGGAACGCGACAGTTTCAATAGTCGACCATTCCGGCCGACCCCCGCTCGAGAACTGCCGAGAGGCGGGCCGGACTGCCACTTATTGACTCTGCCCCCACGCTGATACAAAGATGGCGCCAGCGTTCCACAGACTATTGCACTCCGACATATATTTAAAGTCTCTATTTAATTAATGACATTCCTGCGCCGTAAGTGGACCTGGATAGGCCATACTCTCCGAAGGGGACCTGCATATATCCCCAGACAGGCGCTGGAATGGATTCCTCAGGGAAAGCGGAAGCGTGGGTGACCCAGACAATCCTGGCGGCGCTCTGTGGCGGCGGATATGATAAAAATCGGAAAAACTTGACCCGAGATAAAGACGACGATGGCGGAGTACTATGGACGCCCTCTGCCTCATCTAGGGGACTCAGGATTTCAATAAATTAAATAACCAAGTGATTCATATCTCTGTATAATGTATTCTTTTATAATTTTGTAAATTAATTCATTCTTAAATTCGTTATAATGTAACAATATGGCATTGTGTGTAAAGTTCCTCGCCCAAAAAAATAATTTCCTCATTAAATTGATGCCTAAAGAATTTTATTTTGGCGAAATCATGATGTGCAAGAAAGTATCCTTGGAGGGAAAAGTTTGAATCGAATTTCTCGGAAGCTTTTAGATGGTACAATGATTTTATAAAAATGCATTAAAATTCCGCAATACAGTTTTTATAAACGCCTCGTGATTCGACATATTTATTGTTTATATTATCAATTGTCTTCAGAATTAATAAATTAAAATTTGTATGATAATTGTAGATTGTTTCAGTTATAGTTTGAAATGTGATCTATTTTTAACGGAAACAAGGAAAAGAATTCCTGATCAAATTAACGCAAAGTTAACGCCCAAAATCCCGTCAAATGTCAATTGTCAAAATCCAATGTAAAAGAAATAAAAGTATTCTTCCAAATCACGTTTGATACGAACATTAAGTAAAAAGTAAGTAGCAGCCCATTAACGTCCCACTGCTGGGCACAGGCCTCCTCCCTCATATGAGAGAGGGTTTTAGACCCACCACGCTGCTCCAGTGCGGATTGGCAGGCATAGTACACAAGTGCACTCTCTATTCCTTCACTGTCATGGTCCGGTGTGACGGAAATCCGACACGACCGGAGAGAGATCAGGCGCAGGACCGACGGCTTAACGTGCTCTCCGAGGCACGGGGGTCAATCACACCGCCAACTTCCCAACTTCGGGCAAATATTGAGACAATCTTAATAGAAAACTCAATATCGATTTCGAATTGGCCCGACCTGGGACTCGAACCCAGGACCCCATGTCTGTAGTCGAACATGCTAACCACTACACCAATGAGGTAAGTTAGATACGAACATTACACGTCAATTATTCAGAACCATAAAAAAAAAACTTTACTTTTAAATTTCAATTTGATTTCTGAACGACTTTCAAATTTTATTTTCATTTCTGACCCACTTTTAAATAAATTAATTTTATTCCGGAACGATTTTTAAATTTTGTTTTATACTTAAACTACTTTTAAATTTGATTTCTGAACGACTTTTATATTCTATTTCATTTCTGAACGACTTTTAAATTCATAGGTTTTTTAAATCTTTCTTTCTACAAAACATTCAAAATTTTTAGAATTAATTTAAACAATAAATTTGCCTGAGAGGATGTTATTTCTAAACAAAGGGACTAATGATAATTTTTTTGCAAGGTAATTAATAGCTTCTAAGGGATTTATTATAATATATATTTTAGATTTGTATTTATGTAAATATGTATGCAAAAAATGTGGTCAAAACTTAACCAAAACAAAAAGAATTCGTAATAAAAAAAACGCGAAGGGAATCCCGCCAAATTCCGTTAAATTTATAGCGTTGGTTGTTACAGTCAAAAGTATTCTTTTTAAATTCTTTTCATTTCTGAACGACTTTTAAACTTAATTGATTTCTAAACGACGGCACGTACATCAAATGTTTGACAGGTAGGAACAGTTTCTAAAGGAAAGCGTTACTAAAAGAAAACCCCTTCCGAAGTAAATCAAGATTTCCCATTGTTGTCAGAATTAGAGAGGCTATTTTTCCTGTTATCAAAGAGATCTCTCTGCATTACTTGTTTGGATTCCCAGCTATTCCAATATGCCTGGAAATGAGACAGCTGATTCTGATGCTGATGCTGTGGAGAGCAACATGGAACGCACGAACATTTTCGAAATTGTGCTCAAGACTTAAACTCCTTCCTAAGATCCTGAATTTCATTCTGGTCTTCATCAAAATTGGCCATAGGTAATACTATGCCTCCATCCAACCAAACATACCAAGGTGACCCTGGTTTTTTCTTCATAGATATGCCAATCGCTGAATCACCAGTACCTTCTCTCGGCTTCGCCTTGGACACCTGTACACTTAGCTAAACTGTGGATTAGGGACCACTCCATGTGTGAATGTGGCCTAGACGAAGGTTCTGTCTCGCATATCCTTCTTAATTGTCCCAAACTTTTCCACTCCATTTATGATCTTCTCCCTCCACCTGTCCCTCTCCCTATAAATGTAGATTAATGTCATAAGATTAAGTTGTAAAATTAATGCTATCAAACTGTTTTTTTTTTTTTAATTATTTGGTGGTGGTTGAACAATATATAATTCAACCATTATAGATGATCAAAATTAAAGTTGTGATGTTTTCATAAACTAAACAATTTCCTTCTCCAGTAAACTTGACAGTGGCAAGAAAAGGTAAGTAGCAGCCCATTAACGTCCCACTGCTGGGCACAGGCCTCCTCGCTCATATGAGAGAGGGTTTTTAGAGCATAGACCCACCACGCTGCTCCACTGCGGATTGGCAGGCATAGTACACAAGTGCACTCTCTATTCCTTCACTCTCATAGTCCGACATGACGGCAATCCGACACGACCGGAGAGAGAGATCAGGCGCAGGACCGACGGCTTAACGTGCTCTCCGAGGCACGGGGGTGAATCACACCGCCAACTTCCCAACTTCGGGCAAATATTGAGAAAATCTTAATAGAAAACTCAATATCGATTTCGAACTGGCCCGACCCGGGACTCGAACCCAGGACCTCATGTCTGTAGTCGAACCTGCTAACCACTAGACCAATGAGGCAGTTTGTGGCAAGATAATCTGTCCTCAACAAAGGAGAAGAAGAAGGGAAAGCGAAATTGTTTTTAATATATTATGAGCAGTGTTTTTTATATTTACTGACCTTTTTAACCTTCCCTGGACAGCCACAAATAATTTAAATCCAAAATCAGTCCAGTCGTTCTCGATATTAAAGAACATCAATTTATTCATAAATATAGAATGAAGCATTGATATTATATTTCCACAACAAAGTCGTCGCTTCTGTCTTGTTGCCATAATTATGCTCAATGTAGTTTAAACAAAGTTGTATAACTAATGGAAAGGAGGCGTGCCGCATAAAACAGGCTTAGTGGAAATTCATCTTAGCACTTAAATATTTCATTTAGAGAAGCTTGAAAATGTTTTAACGGTGAGTCGTTGAAGTATTCAAGATTTAAGCGTCCATTTCTCAATTCTACAGTACAATGTTTGATTTCATGCCCTTTTCTTGTGTTATATTTTATGCTATTGCTCGCACAGTCGTCAAAATTCGACTATAGTTAATTTAAATTTAAATTTTTGGTGTTGTTTCCAAGTAACATCCCAATAAAGGAAAAACCTAATGAGTAATCTATCTGACGGAAATCGAGTTAAATACAGTCGCTTGCCCCGCGGGTCTAATGACGCTAAAGTGGCTCTTGGGACTTAAATGTTCATGAAAGTCTACCAAATGTTATGATATTTATGTTTTGTAATAGTTAAACTAGACAATGTTATCATTTGTTTATTAAAATAAGACTGTGGTATAGCATTATGTTGCGCTGAACGTCTTGTATTTATAGGCTAATATTTTATAAATTAAAACTTACTTCAAGGGTTTTAATTATTATTCACGTCACGTATGTAATTAAAAACTCATATAATCACTAATAAACACTCACAGTTTATAAAATACCTTCGACACACGTACCGTTAGTAACGGTCACTTTGTAACTAATTCATTTTCAGGTTTTCCATGGACTAGTGTATGCCTAAAAATACTTTGGCATAAAATACGTTACCAAGAAGCGAAATAGATATGACATAGGTACACGTTATGACTTAACAAGAAAGAGATTGTTATATTTCTGATTGCCCAAGTTGAGACAGAACTATCGTATCATATCAACCAGTAGTTGACACGGACAATTTAAGGGTTATTAAGGGTCGACGATAGACCCTTGATAAAGATACACAAAAAAGTTGTTGCTTTCTATCTAATCTAATCTATTTATTTAGTCCCTATTTCCCTATGTCGCAGATAGACTTACCGATTTCGATAATTCTTTCATTGCTCTATTTGTTATAGTCAGGAGAAGGTTCGTATACAAGAAAAAAGTAACAAAGTTACGTAGACTATGAGAAATTTTAAGAAAACTTACCGCCGTAGAAAATTTTGTAATGTAACCGCTTTACCGACAATATAACCTTTTTAATGTAACCTTTATTACATTTGACATAAAAGTCAGCGATTGACAAATTATAAAAAGGAAAGATTTGTATTTTTGTATATAACGAATAAACTCAAAAAGTACTGGACCGATTTAAATAATTCTTTTTTTCATTAGAAAGCTACATTATCACTGAGTAACATAGGCTATATTTAGTACTAGATTACTATAAAAATCTTTAGAAATTCCTATTAAAACCAAGCGAAGGTGTAAAAAAAGTAGCCGTAAAATGTTTTTTATCGCATACGCTGTGAAGAGTTTTAATGATAGGACAAAAAATGTTCAACAATATTATAGAATATATCAATATCTACAAAAAACTTCCCAACACTATATGTCTAACTATTGTAGTTACGTCACTATAACTACTTTTTTACATTTAACAAATTGATAGAAACGCCGATCAAAATCAGACCGTGTTATCCATACCATTTATAAATTTTTATCCAAATAAATAATTTAATATTCAAGACTGTCTCAATACCTGATGATTACTTTTTGAATTATTGAAATCGGATATTCCATTCAAAAGATATCACGAAATTAAAATAATAGGTGCACTATCATGAACTAGATTACCTTACACAGTGGACGCAAGCGACATTGAATATTTCGAGTTTTTTCAACACATTTTTATGCTTCACTTAAAAAGTTCTTTTCATAGCTACTTAGTTTTAGTATTTTGAATCACACTTTTTCATAATATTTGTCAATTCATGGTCGTTTCAATTATCATGCTTATAACTTAAATATCTGTACCTATTTATGTCTACAAGTGCGAAGCCGTTTCGGCTTGCTAGTACTCTATATGATGTTAGATTAAATGGCAAGGTGTTTCGTCTTTATAAACAGACAATTTAGTTTTATTTAACAACTTAGTTTGAACTCGCAACAATTGCAATACTGTACTAAAAGTTTTCACAGTATATTAACAACGCGGTAACACAGAGATCAGTAATATATAAACTAGTTAAACTAGTCTAAACCGTGCTGTTTTGTACGAGGTTAAACTTTTCACATAACGTTTTACTCAGCGTTTCGCTTTAACACCTATTATTAGAGTGAAAAGAAAAAATACAGTAAAAAAAAATAAAAGAAACCTGAAAATTTCTTTATTCAAGAGCAAAAATGCTACAGTTTGTTCGCGTTAAGAATGAAGAAAAGGAAAGGAATGAAAGTGAATGTAAACAAAACGAAAGCTATGCGTTTTGAAAGATTAACTTATGATGAATGGTAATATTTTGATAGATAGGGAAAAAGTGGAAGAGGTGAAAGAATTTGTATACTTAGGATCTAAATTTACAAAAGATGGAACATGTGGAAGTCATATAGAAAGAAGACTGAATGCAGGGAGTATGGTAAATGGTGCTCTGCACACCTTTATGAATAGCCAGAAGGTGTCTCAAAAGGCCAGACTGGCTGTGCATGCTGGAGTGTTGATGCTAACGTATGGTAGTGAAAGTTGGGTATGGCAGAAGAAGCACAAAAGTAAAATAAATGCGGTAGAGATGAGAGCGTAGAGAAGTATGAGTGGATTAAAACTGAGTGACATGGTAAGAAATAGTGTGATAAGAGAACGATGTGGTATAAAAGAGGATGTGACTAAAATTGAGAAATGCTTAGATGGTTTGGGCACGTAGAGAGAATAGATGAAAGGAGATTGACAGAAAAGATTTATGAGTCAAGAGTGAATGGGAATGTTTGAAGGGGAAAAACTATTCTGGACCAAATCCTGGACATTTGAAATAAGGACAAGGTCAAGAATACTCTAAACTGACTAACTTGTATGAAAGGTTTAATGAGAATGAAAGAAGCAAAGGAGATATGCAAGAATCATGGCAAGTGAAAGGACATGGTTTCTGCCTACCTCTATGGGAATGAGGCGTTATGGTCACTGTGAACTTGACCTTGTAATTTGCAAATATTTGATTGGTTTTAATTATGTTTAATCGACTTTATAGATCTAAAGAAAAAATTCGATTAATTGGATACCTTTTTTATTATTAACTTTCGAAGCTGCAATTTTGACTTACTTTGAAAAAAGATACTCAAAAATGATTAACTTATGTATAATAAAATCGATCTTGTTAAAAAGTCACATTTTAATGACGTTTTATTGAAATTATTTACGCTTCATCATGTTAGTATAGCTAAATGAAACGAACGATTCATAAAAATTACATTTCTTTTGTAAAAAAAACCAGTAATGAAACAAAACTAAAAACAGCTGACCTCTAGCCCGGGTCAACGACAGCTAGGGGTCGTTAGACGTGTACTAACATGATGGAGCGTGGATTTTATTGCGATTTCTAATAAAGCGTTTTAAATATCGATTTTTTAAGAATCGATTTAATTCCGTTCTATCGTCAAAGGTGTCATTAGTACTATGGTCGGTCTTCTAAAACCTTGTATAAAATGCGAAGTAAATGAAAGAATTGAAAAATTGTTTTAAAACCACCTGGCGTATGGATAACGAAAGTTGTAATTAACGTTTTTTATATTACAAACTCAATAATTCATATTCCCTTTAAAAACATGGAGATCATTAACGAATTTCGCAATGGAGAAATTTCAAAAGCAATTTCCGAGCAAATTAAAGTTTAAATCTCTAGTTGTTTTGTATGTCGTTTGAGACTTCGTTTACGTAGTGAGCCATCTCAGTTTACGCTTTCGCTAAGGAGAGAATATATTTTTAAATCCTTTAAAACTTCGGCTAAGTATTTAAATTCTTGATGACTTGAGAGCTTTTGCAACGCCATATTATATTCTGTTTTGTATTTAATTAAACGAGATTGCGAAATGTCGAAATGGTAAAAATATCTAAATTAAATGAAAGGAACGTTATAACTTAGTACAGATCTGACCTAGTAAAAAATTCTTTCGGTGTACTGCAAGGTAGTATCCTTGGGCCACTATCGTTTCTAATTTATATTAATGATTTCCCCGACTGTACTAAACACAAATGTATTATGTTTGCTGATGGTGTCACTATTACTGAGCCACGAAATCCAAACTCGTGAGGACACTGATCTTCTGATTTGTATACGCTCCTGAGACGTGGATATTACGAAAGGTGGAAAGATAGAAAATAGATGCTCCAGAAATGTGGTGTTGGAGAAGAATGCTTGGGGTTTCGTGGACCAAGTTTCGTTTCGATACTTGAAGAACTCGGCATCAAGCAGCGTCTATTTTCTATAGTACAATCTTGCATCCTGATTTTCTTTGGACACGTTTCTTGGCGTGGCAATCAGCTCAAATCTGCTCTGGGAAGTTCATTGAACGAATGCCGCAGGATGGTCTCGAGCAAGGAGAAATGGCGAGCCGTCGTCATACGTACAACAACTGCCCACTCCGTGACTTCATAATGATCACGACCGCTCTATCAAGAGTGCAACGGCTAAGAAGAAGAACGAACTTAAACTTCTATAAAATATTGAAGTGCTCATTCAATTTGGCAAGATAAGCAAAACACAAATACAAAATATGTTATGGACAGTTTTAATTTACATGAAATTTCCATTGGTAAAAGAATGCTAGCAATGCCCCACGGTTTAACCCACGTAGACATCGATCTCGTGGTAGTGGAAAGTGGGTCTTATTTTCTCAGATTAACATTTTTAAATTGGTTATATCTTTTGAATGGAATGTCCGATTTTAATAATTTAAAAAGTATTTTACATGTATTGAAACGATCTTTAGTAAAATATTTAATAGGATAAGGATAAATACAGAGGTATGAAAAATATGGTTTGATTATTGTCGGCAATTTTATTAACTCTTAAAGTATAAAAAAGTGGTTATAGTGGCATAACTACAGCACTTGGACAAATTGTATTTATGACTTTTTCATAGATATTAATACGATCTATAATATTGTAGAACATTTTTTTGTTCTATCTCCAATAGTTTTCGCAGCGCAGGCGATGAAAGATTTTTTGTTTTACGAGTTGGATTACATCAGTGCATTTTTATTAGGGATCTCTATTTTTTTCGAGAAAGTAATATAACCTATGTCACTCAGGGAAAATGCAGCTTTTTAATGGTGAAAAAATATTTGAAATCGGTCCATTAGTTTTTCTGTGAAAACGTTACAACATATAAAATCACGAACGTTTCCTCTTTTTAATATTAGTTTAGATAAAATATTCACTATTGTAGTGTATACAATACCGTATATTCTAATGCAGGAAGTTAAAAGTTAGAATAAACTAGCATAGTTTAAAATGCGACTTGCAAAGTAGAGTTTAAAAATTTACGTTTAAAAATTCACATGCAATGCAAATTCCATTGTTAACAAGAAACTTACTATAAAGTGAATATAAAACTGGCGGTTTACATAAGTGTTCCGATGTAAACAGGGCCGGACTTAGGGGAGCCGTAATCCCGGGGCCTAACAGATGGGCCCCTATTACAATGACTAAATGTAGGATTTCTTGTCATTAAATTTACAAATAAATAAAAATTTTAACAAAAAAAGAACCACCTTCAAAACAGACTTAAAAATATTTTAATATGCTCTATTAAGTAAGAAATAATTGCGTTTTCTTTTATAGTGTTCTTCGTATTCTTATATTCGGAGTCGGCGTCAGCCAAGGTACGTGTTCCCCGCGTGTCCACTTGGCAGCTCTCGCGTCTCTCCCACCTATAGCTATATATGTAGGCAAAATTTTTATTTTTAGTGAATCTGAAGTAAACGTGTAGCAATGCAGCAACAAACGTAAGCTCATTGCTATTTGTTTACAGACGCTTATATTTTCTGCCATAAACCGCACCCTTACTGTAAGCCGTCGAGGAGATCCATTGATCTTGATATTTAACTACGACTAGCAGTTGACCATATCGAAGTTACGGTAGGCAACTCAAATATCTGGCTAGCATATAGAAGCTTCTGCCGAGTATCGTTGATTTGCTCCTAAGAATCATCCGCGACTTTGTCATGGATATCATCATCAGAACCTAACCAAACTACTTTTTTACATTTTAAAAGTTAATAAATGTGCCGACAATAATCAAACCATACATCTGTATTAATCCTTATCATATTAAATGATATTTTACTAAAGACCGTTTCAATACCTGTTAAATACTTTATATAATTGAAATCCGACATGCCATTCAAAAGATATGACGAATTTTATTTTTTAATCTTAGTTTCAGGAATTTGATTTCAATTATCCATAAGAGTTGTTTGTTTGTCGATGTCTATCTGCAATACAATAAAGATTGCAGACTCGGTTAAGAAATTTCTGATATATTCTGCGAATTCTATATAATCGTTAGTCCTAATTATATTTATTTAAATTTTTTGAATGTTATAACAATCTATTACCTAGTTTCAATTAAATATTTAATTAAAATCTTGTCTAAAATGTGTAATTTCATTTTGCAAAAATTGTGGCCAAAAAACTGTCTCCATTCCTCTTTTTCCCCTCTAGACTTGTAAATCCGGCCCTGGTTGTAAAGGAATGAGTCATCTACAATATTATACTAATGTATATATTTCCAGTTCGGTTGTGTGAAAAAATCATTTATTTCTCCTAAAATTTATATTGGACGGCCTCGCTGGCGCAGTGGTGCGAGTATTCGCTTCGCTAGCGGAGGTCCCGGGTTCGATCCCCGGTAGGACGAATTTAGGAAATTGTATTTTCTAATTTGTCTGAGTCTGGACTGCTGGTAGGCTTCGGCCGTGGATAGTTACCACCCTACCAGCAAGAACGTACCGCCAAACGAAGAGATTTGTGTTGCGGTACGAAGCTGTGTAGAAACCATAAGGGGTACATCGCCTCTTAACAGATTAGCGCGCTTCCATCTTAGATTGTATCATCACTTACCATCAGGTGAGATCACAGTCAAGCGCTAATCTGTCAGCAATTTTAAAAAAAGCAAAAGATGGTAATGGTATAATTGCTATTATTTTTGTACGGCGTTAATTTATAAATTCTTTGAATATGTAATTGTCTTTCGTAAATTTTATGATAGATATACAAATCATAAATTGCAGCACATCATTCCAACCTAGGGATGGAATTAAAAGGAAAAAATGGTAAACACAAGCTTTAAATACATTCAAACACACACACACACACACTTACACCCAGACCCCCTCCCCCTCCCCTCAAACGCAATTGCGCACTCACGCACACGCACACACATCACTCACACGAATTTCAGTTGTGAATTTTTAATTACATATTATTCATTTTTTAGTATTTTCATATGTCATATTGTCAACTTTTTATATCTTATTCTTCTTTTTGTTATTATCTATGTGTAATCTGAAGTGAACCACCTGCCTCATTGGTCTAGTGGTTAGCATGTTCGACTACAGACATGAGGTCCTGGGTTCGAGACCCGGGTCGGGCCAGTTCAAATTCGATATTGAGTTTTCTATTAAGATTTTCTCAATATTTGCCCGAAGTTGGGAAGTTGGCGGTGTGATTCACCCCCGTGCCTCGGAGAGCACGTTAAGCCGTCGGTCCTGCGCCTGATCTCTCTCTCCGGTCGTGTCGGATTGCCGTCATGTCGGACTATGAGAGTGAAGGAATAGAGAGTACACTTGTGTACTATGCCTGCCAATCCGCAGTGGAGCAGCGTGGTGGGTCTATGCTCTAAAAACCCTCTCTCATAAGAGCGAGGAGGCCTGTGCCCAGCAGTGGGACGTTAATGGGCTGCTACTTACCTTACCTTACTTTTTAATCTGAAGTGGCCTTATTTTGTACAATATCTCTAACTGTACGTATATTTGTATTAGTTGCTGTTGATTACAATAAAATAAAAAATAAAATAAGTGCAGACGCTTTCCCTGGAATCACTTTAGATGATTGACAAGATTTAACTGTTTTTAAAACTGAAAAATCTTTTAGTTCTGTACGGAAAACCCCTTTCAGTAAGAAATAAGTCAATCCGCTTTACATTCGACGTCAAAAGGATATTTAGTTCCATTTCTTTTTAACTGCAAGGACAAAGTTATTGGAAATTGAATGAAGTTTGAATTTACATATATGTGCAGTATTCTAAAATCTATTTTTCTGATGCAGAATGGAAAATCAGCTAACGAAAGTACGAATAGAAATATTGTTTTATCCCTTAAATTTTTGTCAGAGCAAAATGGTACGGCATCGTTTTTGCTATTTTTTTTATGCAGGTGCTGATATTTATTTCGTTAGAAACTTTGATATTTGTAGATAAATACTACTAAATAACTGTTTTTAGTAACAATTGTTATGTTTAAAAACTTTTTACTAAATGTTTAAGACTTTTTACACAGTGTTTATAAAAGAAACACAAATTTTACTAAGATTTTTGGTCGCTTATCGTTTGTGTGTATTGTTTACACTAATCCCATTCTCATAAAAGTGTTGTAAATAAAGCAATACTTATGTATTTATTTTTATGCTATAAATTAGTCACCACACTCTACCCTTTTCTTTTTTCTAATCTATAATCCCTCTCTAACCTAAAGGTTAGCTGGAAGAATCGGCTACATATATAAAGGCGCCTAATTATACTGTTTTGTTTATAAATTTAAAGTGTTTTCTGTTTGTGTATTTCTTGTGGTGAACAACAAAAGTATCGTAAATCTGTCTACCCACTTTATATAAAGAATCGTTACGAACACAATTTTTAATACAGCAATTTTATGAACGTTACATTTGCTATTTGTTTTAGAAAGGCGTTGTTATACTTCTAAGCAAACTATTGGACATTATAATCTAAGTTAATTAATAAAGTGTCTGATTACATCAACATTACCCACCAACGCCCACAGTATGGAGATTGGATTATGGATGCCATTAATGACGATGTCGGCGGAGAACCCTATGCCTATACCCATGCTTTACGTCTTATTCTCCGACATATATATAAAATTTTATGCCAAAAAACAAGTATACAATGTATATTAAAGACATTATTATTAACTTTATTCAAGAGAATTCACGTGCAGCATACAGTTAATGTAAAATTTTAAGGGTTTTATGACATGATAAAATCTATACTAATATTGTATTGTATAACTGAAGAGTTTATTTCTACTTGTTAATTTGATGGATGGGGAACAAGTGGAAGAGGTGAAAGAATTTGTATACTTGGGATCTAAATTTACAAAAGATGGAAGATGTGAAAGTGATATTGAAAGGAGAGTGAATGCAGCGAATATGGTGAATGGTGCTCTGCATGCCTTTATGAATAACCAGATGGTGTCTCAAAATGCCAGACTGGCTGTGCATGCTGGAGTGTTGGTGCCAACACTTATGTATGGTAGTGAAAGTTGGGTATGGTAGAAGAATCACAAAAGTAAAATAAATGCCGTATAATGAGAGCGTTGAGAAGCATGAGTGGATTAAAACTGAGTAACAGAGTAAGAAATAGCGTGATAAGAGAACGTTGTGGTATAAAAGAAGACGTAGTGACTAAAATTGAGAAAGGTATGCCTAGATGGTTTGGGCATGTAGAGAGAATGAATGAAAGGAGACTGACAAAAAGGATATATGAGTCAATAGTGGATGCGAAAGTTGAAAGGGGAAGACCAAGGCGAACGTTCCTGGATCAAATCCAGGACATTTTAATTAAGGGCCCAGTCAAGAGTACTCTAAACCGACAAACTTGTATGACGTGGCAAGTGGAAAGACGTTTTCTTTGCCTATGGGAATGAGGCGTGATGGTATGTATGTAATTTTAGGAACTTCTTTTTAATGTTGAATAGCTTAGTTATCGAGGAAGGCTTTATGCTATCTAAAAACTAACAAAATCAATTCCTTTGGATTTTATAACGGTTATAATTACAAAAATATCATCTATAATGGAATTGTTCCTCTTAAAAAGTTGTTAAAAAAGGTCTTACATAGTATGTGTCTAGCTTTTAAGGTTGACTTACTATAACCTTTTTAAATGGTAATCAAATTTGTTCTCTGTCTGACATAGAAGTTGAACGGGTCAAATATATTTCTATTACAATTCGAAGTAAATTATACAGTACGTTGAATAACGGAGATATTTTGCCAACTCTGACAGATTTGCGACGTACATAGTCAAATGAAATGTATTCAATTTCATTACTGGAGTATTGTAGTGACACAGATTGGAAATGTAAAAGCCTGTACATGAATATCGACGCTGTTACGCTGGGGAGCTTGGTGTAAATTAACAGAATTGGAATTTGATAAATATACTATCTAACAACGACAATTTCTGAATGATATTTATAAAACATGCGAATTGTTTTAACAAAGTAAAAATGTCTTTAGGCGAATCATATCCTTCCTTTTGCAGTGTCATTTATTAATTACATTGCTTATATTGAAGATACAATATAACATGATCAATAAATGAAAAATAATTCAAGTTCATCATATAATTTGCAAGTTTCATTTGCATTTAATATCAATTTTATTTCTTTGTAACCAATTAATATTTCAGCTAGTATAATCTTAACGTGTAATATAAATATCAAATATTAATAATAGTAAAGTCTGTAGCAATCCCGTAATTATCGAATAATTTAAAGAAAATATTATAAACTATTTCAAGAAAAAATAGTAGAATATGCTTTAAAATTATAGTTATTTCGAAAATACCTTTGTTTTAAAATTACAGGTTTTTCTAAATAATAATTTCTTTCAAAATTAATTACGTTTCAAAAATACCGTTGTTTCAAAACTGCCTTTGTTTCGAAATCTCCTTTGTGTTTCGAAATTACCGCCGTTTCGAAATTATCTTTGCTTAAAAATTATGTATATTTCAAAATTACTTTTGTTTCAAAATGATCTTTCTTTCAAAATTACCATTGTTCCAAAATTACCGTTGTTTCGAAATTGCGTCGTTTCGAAATTATCTTTGCTTAAAAAAAAATACCTATATTTCAAAATTACTTGTTTCAAAATAATCTTTCTTTCAAAATTACCTTTGTTTCGAAATTACGCCGTTTAGAAATTATCTTTTCTTAAAAATCACCTTTATGTCAAAATAATCTTTCTTTCAAAAGTACTTTTGTATTAAAATTACTTATGTTTCAAAGTTACTATTGTTTTGAAATTACTACTGTTTCATATTTAACTTTGTTTCAAAATTACCGTTGTATCGCAATAACTGCCGTTACAATATTATCTTTGCTTAAAAATTACCTTCATTTCAAAATCACCCTTGTTTCAAAATTACCTTTGGTGATTTTATTGATTTAATGTTATTTAATAGCTAATAAATTTGGGCTTAATTATGAGCTTACCTGATGATAAGCCAGTTAATAAGATAATGACACAGTTTAATATGGAAGCCTTAAATGTATCACTTATGATTACATCGTACTGGAAAGCAATGTTTTGTCTTTGCTGGTAGTTTGGTAACTTGTCACGACCAAAACCTCCCACCAGACCAAACTCAGACGATTAAGAAACAAAAGTGTCCGAAATTTGAATACCAGGAATTAATTCCAGCATCTATTTTAGGGAAGTAGTACGACCGTCAACAATTCTCTTCTGAAATCGACTTAGACAATCGACATTAATTATTTAGCATATAAAAACCAAGAAAATTATTCAACAAAGCCTTAAGGAAGCTGTTGAAGTGTTGAAATAAACAATAGTTAAACAGTTAGCGCTTTCATTAAAAACAAAAATCTCCGAGACTCGTTTCATGTTTTTGCATGGAAACTTATTGCTTGTTTCTTTTCCGCAAAATATAAAATAACTACCCATTCCATTCGTATATTTGCGAAAGTTTTCATTATTTCACGCTCTTTGTCCAGCTATCATTCCCTCAAAGTCCTCAAACTTAAACGCCTTCTTTACCGTTGGAATAAACAAAAAAAAGGCCCCGGAAAGGTCTTTTGAATTTCACTTTGTCCGCACAATGAAATGGGCGCGTTTTGTTCGAAGGAAACCAGCCATTTAATCCCCTTTGAAATTTCTCTAGTTAAACAATACTTTATTCTTGATCGAGTTGCCCCATTGTTTACTATAAGGGCACCTTAATCAAAACATTGGGGCATAAATTACAGATTCATTACAAGGGAATTAAACACGCGACCGAGTTTCCTAGATCATTTGATTTGTTGTCATGCCCTTTGATGTCAAAACTGACTCAATAAGCCCTTCGGCTACATGTCTGGCTATAAATAATATGGCGGTAAATACTTTGAAGATGATTTTCATTAAAATCTATTCTCTTTTCTTGTATATTATTATTGACAAGCCTCTATAGTGTTATCGTGTATCTATTGGCTTCATTAATAGCTTTGTCAATCTTAATCAAGGATTGAGAAGCTATTAAAAGCCTATGTCCTTTTTTAGGTTTTGGAGTATCTGTGTACCAAATTTTATTTGAATCGCTGCAGTAGTTTTGTGTTAAAACGCTACAAACGCTTTTGCATTTATAATATTAGTGAGGACTTTATATATATCTAGTTCTTCTAATAATATAAAATTTGTATTAGTCCATCCGTTGGTAACAAATCTATTACCGCATCATACAGTTGATTCTATTACGAAGAAATCAGCAATAAATTCATTGGTTACTCTCTTAATCGTGATTTTTAAAATTAAGAATTATGATGTAAAGTCTTGTCTATGTAAAGTACATGTCTTTTATATGAGGTAATTTCTCTATAATCTTTTTCTATTATAATCATTTGTTATCTCTCTTACCCTCTCTCTGTATTAAATCTTGAAGACAAAGCTGTCCCAATCAGCTAGTCAGTTATGCGATTATAAATGACCTTGTGTGTTTGGTGATGATAAGAAGTAATAAAATCACAGCCATTAAAACGATTGATTTTACTGGCGAAGGAATTTGTAATGCTGTCCCAAAAATGAGTGAAATTTTAGTGTCGTTTTATGGTCTTGAAGGCACACTTAATTTTTGACTAGAAGCCATTATTTGTTAGATTAAAGATTCTTAAGTCACTGCCAAGTTACGTATTAAGCTAGAAAGAAAAAGTGGACTTGTTTTATTTAGAAATATCAAATCAAATAGGTCTGTATATTTTTCATAATCTTTTGAAACGCTGGATTGATTTTTATCTTGTTATAATTTTTGATCGTTGATAAAATATCAGTCAAAGTTATTTTGGCCAAGGCTGTTACGCCGTTACTCTTTTAGTTTAACTCATTCATTACTAGGCACAGGCAATTGGAAGTAAGGGGTGGCTATGATTCTTGATTATGCTAAGGCTTTCGATAGAGTCTAGCATAAAGTTATGCTGTCCAAGCTGTCTATGGTCTATAGGAACAGTTGCGCACTTAGACCTAAAGGTTTCAACATGGCCGAAGCATAAAAGTTGCCATATATAGTTTTTGCTTGAAAACTAAGATCATAAACGCTGGTGTATCACAAGGCTCAGTTATTTCACCTACTCTTCATCTTGCATATCAACAATATGTTATCAATTAACAAAATACATTGCTATGCAGATAATACCACAGAAGACGCACGATGTGCTGATCGTGTATATTTTAACAACTATTTTTTACCATCATTGTTACTATATAAAGTTTAATTCAGAGTAGAGCTATTCACTCTATTGCACGCTTTTTTATAATTAAGAAAAAGTATTTTGGTAGAATTGAGAATCAACAGATGAACCAAATTGTTGTGCCTGTTTGGAGGTGTACTGAAGCGAATTGTGGTCACAGCAACTAACAAGGTACACTGGGATACACATGTTGACAAACTTGTGCAAATTAAATGATTATGTTTGAAAATGAAACTTTAAATGAACGGAAATTTATTTGCATTATCAATCTTTGCATGATATTATAAAATGAAGTCACTTCCGCTGTTTGTCCTCTTAGATCTTTATATGTGATGACGTAACAAACATATGTTAATGCAGTTGAATTGCAAACGACTGCTAAATATTACGAGGTTGATCAAATTTATGTGCAAATTGAGCAACAAAGAAGGAAGTTCAACATTTTTGCGATTTAAGCGCACGAAAACAATATTTGTTGGTATGTTACGAAAAGTGAAATTTGATGCTTGTAATCAATTCTTTATTCCATTCTACATATATTCTTTGTTCCATACAACATATATCCTATGATCGAGTGGTGAGGAATGAGCTGTGTCAACGTTATCTACGTATGGGGTGAGTGGTAATCTGATTCAAGCGTTGAAGTCTCTCTATGAGGGTTCTAGTGTACGGAGTGGTTTCCTATCGAAAGAGGTGTTCGACAGGGATGTGTTTCGTCACCATGGCTGTTCAACCTATTCATGGAAAACTGTTTGACAGATTTAAAAGACAGTATGTTTAGATTAAGAATGAATGAATTACTCATCAAATGTTTACTCTACGCCGATGATCAAGTAATACTTGCATCATCTGCTAATGAGCTACAGATAGAAAATATTATGAATGAAGCTTTGAAAAGGAAAGGAATGAAAGTAAATATAAACAAAACGAAAGTCATGCTTTTTCAAGGAGATGAATCTATGACGAAATGTAATATTTTGGCAGGCGGAGAACAAGTAGAGGAGGTGAAAGAATTTGTATACTTAGGATCAAATTTACAAAAGATGGAACACGTGAAAGTGATATAGAAAGAAGGGTTAATGCAGGGAAATGGTACTCTTCGCCGTGTGGCCCCGGCGAAAAAGAATAGGGCCATCCCTTCCCAGTGGGTGTCGTAAAAGGCGACTAATGGGGCGCTCGCACTTCACCACCCACACGCGAGCACACAGACAGGCACACAAACACTTACACGCCCACACTCTCAACGACTCACGGGCCCTGGGGGGTCGGACCTGTCCGACGCGCAGTTTCCCCTGCGCTAGGGCAGGTCCAGGTAGGCTATCGGAACCCCATCGGAGGTGTCGTGGTCATGTCTCGCGGCCTCCGGTGCGGCCGAGGATCTTGCCTTCGTTGGCCGGGTCGCGAGGAAGACAACCTCTATAAAAAATCACCCCAATCCTAAGCGGCGGCGCACCGCGAGAGGATGCATGGCTGATGGGATGATCAGTTGCTAGTGCGACCCCCGTCAGGGTACCGGCCGACCCCCTGACGAGTTACGCTAGGCTTATCCGGGCACAGGGGGCACTGCTCGGATGGACTTTTTATTTCCCCCATACTCGTGGGAACTTTTATGGAAAAGTTAATAAAAAACCCATTCGTCGTTTTAGAGGATTGTTTGGAGGGTGGCGCCACGAGGAGGGGCGTGAGGTCGCCGAGATCATTGTCGGGCTGTAGTAGCCGGGCGATGGTTTCGTGCGAAAGTGACGCCGAGATGGCCTCCGTACCCGACCGGTCGGGAACGGAGGCCACCGCGGTGGCTTTGCAAGGAAGGATGTGGCGACAGCGCCAGAAGCGGAGGAGGGACTCCGAGTCGGGGCCCAACTCCTCCGAGGATGAGCAAGTAGGGGGTGACCGCAAGGGCACCCATAGGAAGAGCCGGCCGACCACCGGCGAAGAAGTGGGCCTAGCTGAGGCCATAGCGGCGCGTAACGCGGCCTCAGCTAGGGAGGTAGTGCTCCAGGCCAAAAAGGATTCTGAGAAATCCAAGGCCAAGGAGCAGAGCGACCGGTCACTGCGGCTCTCCAGGGAGTCGTTGGTGTCTGGTGATGAGACGAGCGGGCTGCCGGCGGTTACCGTCGTCGCCCGCGCGGCAGCGGTTGCTGACTACATTCGTAGTCAAGCAGCCAAGTCCCGCAACCTTAAGGGCACAGTGCAGCGTGGCCTTAAGGAAGCGGCGACAAAGATGGAGGGCATGGTCAGCGACCTTGCAGGACGTAGCGACTCGCAGGAGCTACGGTACTTGAAGGCGGAAGTCGTAAGACTTCAGGCCAAGTACGACACCCTCCGTGAGGAGCTCCAGAAGGAGCGGGATGCGAGACCGGCCAAAAAGGCGGCTCGCGTCCCCGATGTGGCCTCTTTGGAGGACCTCATCAGGAAGGTTGTCGCTCAGATGGGCGTCCCGATGGGCGCCCGTCAGGAGCCGACAAAGCACCCGGAAGCACCGGTCACCCCGAGTGAGGGGAAGACAGGCGCAACTCCGGGTGCGAAGAAAAGAAAGGTGGCCGGGAGCCCTGCGAGGGAACCCGCGAAGGCGACAGGCTCCGCTCGGGTCGTACCCGAGAAGGAGAAGTCGCCGTCCGCCCCACCTCCGGAGGGCCCTGCCGCGGAAAATCCGTGGCAGGAAGTCACCCGGAGGAAGAAAAAGAAGGGCGGACAGCAGTCGGCGGCAGCTCCCAAAAAGGCGGAGCCGCCGCGGAAGGCGGCCCAGCCCCAGAGGC